>JAFEMH010001106.1:0-535201 GCA_022495995.1 Adenophora triphylla var. japonica | reverse complement strand
GAAGATTGAGGTAAGCCCTCCTGCTTCCACCCAACACTTTCAAATCTCATCCCAAGTATTGCCATCTTCAAACTACAAAAGTGTAGTTTCTTTCATCTTCTTGCTTTCTACAGAATCCTAAAGAGGAAGATCACCATGGAAGACCATCCTCCATTGGATGAGTCTTCCTACAAAAGATCAAAATTATTTCCAAGTTTTCTTGTACTTTCTTACCAAGAAAAGGCTCCATTTTCAAAACCCTAAAAACCATTTTCAAGCATATTAAAAATCTCATTTTCAAAGGATAAAAATCCCTTCCCAAGCAAATGGAAAGTGCTTGAAAGTCCTAATGTACCCCAAGGATGGTTTTTGGTACATATGAGTTGATTCACCACTAAAATGTCACAAGTGATCACTAACCCAAAAGAAACCTAGGGAAATGGGGACAAGCATGAATGCAAAACCCCCCTTAAAATCATATTTTCCTTCTTGAGAAGTTGCTGTCCAGTAGCAATTTTCTCAGACCTCAGTCCATGGTCTTAATTTTTGGACACAGATGAACTTGGAATTTGGTGTTGACTACAAAATACTTTTTGTAGCCAACATCCAGAGCTTTCCAGACATATTTTTACTTTATTTTTTGGGTGAGTAAAACTCCTCTTTTCAAATTTTCTTTCAGAGGCTAGTTCATCAGCTTCTGGGAATCCAGATCTCATATCTAAGGTTTCCAGAAGGTTTTGTGTTGTGAAATTGGTGCTCTCCGTTTGCAATCAAGACAAAGAAATCAACACACCCACACGTACAAGAAAGAAACAATCACACACAAGAACACAAGAGTTGTTTACCCGGTTCATTCACCAACTCGTGAACTACGTCCGGGGGCAATTGCCAAGCCAATATATTATTAGTCTCTCTAATATGTTGCTACAATGTGTTCTAGGCCGAAATTATGCTTATATAGTTACAAGGAAACCCTAAATCTAATTTAAGAAGAGTTCTAATCAAATAAGGAAACAAAACAAAGCCCAAAACCTCGGCCGGACTTGGAGGCGCCCGCCTCAAGCCTTCCATGCGGCCGCCTCGCGTTGGCAAACCTTGGCCACCTGCCTCGGCCAATGAGGCGCACGCCTCGGCCCTCCCCATGCGGCCGCCTGGCGCAGACCCAAGCCACGAGCAGAATTCTTCACTGCTTTGAACTCCTTTTGATCTCCATAAACCCCTCCGACTTAGGCCCCTTTTCTTCCTTGGTTTAGGACTCCAATCCCAACAATCTCCCACCGGAGACTAAACTAACAAACATAGAATCACCCATTAACTCCCACCACGGAGTAAAGACCTTCGAACACATTCCCCCTTCATCCATATTGGCTTGACACTACCGCACCTCTCCTCAAGTACTAAGGCGAGTTGAAACCAAGCGACGTTTCAACCTCCCCGTGTTAGATCGTTCTTGCCTCCCCAAATCAGCTTCTACCTTGATTTCTCCCCGCAAGTCTAACTTCGCCTTCTCCCTCCAGACCCACCTTCCTCGCAATGCCTCCCCTTGAAACTTGGACACACCTTGTTTCTTGCATCGTGCATTCTTGGTGCTGAATCCGCTCTGTTAGGGCCCTTGGACATCCACACCGCGTTGATCAACTTTGTGTCCTCCCCAACATTCCGTTTCTTGATGTCTCCCCTTTTTACACCAACAGGCCGGTTCTTAAGCCTCTTGCTCCCACCGGAGCAACGACATTGTAGGTAGAGTACAACGTCTTCCCCTTAACCCATGAGCCAACACCTTAGCCCCTTTTGTGACTTTCCAAGACCCGCAATGAAAGAAACACCAATACCCTTCCTTTGTCAAGTTGTCCCACGTAAATCACTCTCCTCCTCAAATCCGGAACATGCATCACGTCGTGTAGTTGTAAAACAGTCCCATTAGGTGTCTTCATCATTACATCCCCCTTACCTTTGATCTTCAATGGTTGACCATCACCAAGATAGAGAACCCCAAAATCTCCGGTTTTGTAACGCCTCATTGATTCCGAATCCCCACTAGCATGACAAGAAGCTCCAAAATCCAACACCCAATCTTCACCCGACTGCTCCTCCCCTAGGATTAATACATCTCCACCATCATCCACCACGTGTGCACTACCACCTTTTCCCGGACCGGTCATAAGCGATGTGCCCCAATTCACCACAATTGTAGCACTTGACCTTTTTCCCCTTAGGTCTCCCCTATTTCTCTCCACCCTAAGTGCGGCCCCATCTACGGACGATTCTCCCCTTTTCTCCTTCCTTCGCAACTCCTCTTGCGGACGAGATCTCTAACCTCCGTATACACCAATCTTTGTTTCGACGTACTAATCGTTGTGACAGTAACCTCCCAACTATCAGGCAATGACTTTAGAAGAAAACAAGCTAGCACTTCATCGGAGAAAGTAATATCAACACTTTTCAATTGGTCCACCATACCTTTGAAATTGCCGATATGACTTGCCGTCATCTGCCCCCCTACGACATCTTCGCATTCGCAAACCTCTTTATCAAATGCACCTTATTGATATTCGACGGCTTCTCATACATGTCTGACAGCGTTTGTAGCAACTCCACCGTTGTCTTGGCCTCCATAGCGTTCCGTGCAACGTCGTCGGTTAGGGCACTCCTTACCGCTCCTAACGCCTTCCGATCCAACGTCTCCCAATCTCCTTGTGACATGTCTTCGGGCTTCTCCTTCAAGGGCTTATGAAGATCCTTACAATAAAGGTAGTCTTCAATCCTTGTCTTCCAAAACGTAAAATTCACACCGCTGAATTTCTCGATATGGTTCTTCATCTTGACTGCTTCACCAAAATCCCCAAGAACGCGATTCAAAATTAATCAACTAATGAAAAGATTTTGAATCCTCCGAACCAAAGCTCTGATACCAGTTGTTGTGAAATTGGTGCTCTCCGTTTGCAATCAAGACAAAGAAATCAACACACCCACACGTACAAGAAAGAAACAATCACACACAAGAACACAAGAGTTGTTTACCCGGTTCATTCACCAACTCGTGAACTACGTCCGGGGGCAATTGCCAAGCCAATATATTATTAGTCTCTCTAATATGTTGCTACAATGTGTTCTAGGCCGAAATTATGCTTATATAGTTACAAGGAAACCCTAAATCTAATTTAAGAAGAGTTCTAATCAAATAAGGAAACAAAACAAAGCCCAAAACCTCGCCCAGCTTGAGGCGCCCGCCTCAAGCCTTCCATGCGGCCGCCTCGCGTTGGCAAACCTTGGCCACCTGCCTCGGCCAATGAGGCGCACGCCTCGGCCCTCCCCATGCGGCCGCCTGGCGCAGACCCAAGCCACGAGCAGAATTCTTCACTGCTTTGAACTCCTTTTGATCTCCATAAACCCCTCCGACTTAGGCCCCTTTTCTTCCTTGGTTTAGGACTCCAATCCCAACATTTTGACCCCTCAAATCTTCTCCAAAATGGAAAATTCCTTCGCACAAACTTTATTTAAGGTGTCTAGAACAACTTTCATTCTCTGAGTTTATCCAGATTATGAAGTTTTAAGACCCTTGAATCCATTTCAAAATCAAAGGTCCTTTGCCTTTTTCATTACGCAGAAATGGCTCTCAACTTCAAAAGGTCTTTTGAGTACCAAATCTCAATCCAAAAATCTTCCAAAAAATCATGGGATCAGTTTAAAGTCTTAAAAAGATATCCCAATTTTTACTTTTCTGAGTTTCAACTTATTTTGGCCAAAACACACACACACACACACACACAAATGATTTTCAGCTTGGAAGACTCGTTTCACGAGGCGCGTCGGGTGCACACTAACGTCCTTCCCGACGCGTAACATGACCTCCGAACCTAAATCTCTGATCTCGGGCTTTTTTCAAAGTTTTGGCCCTCAAAATTAAAATGGCGTGGCGACTCCGTTTTCGTTGATTTTCTTTCAAACAAAAAAATGGGAAAATTTTCGGATGCACATCATCACACTTACGTCACTATCGAGTGGATAGAGGTAGCTAGAGTTTGGTGAACTTGAGCATACGTCTCAATCTCTTTCGAATCAGAGATATGGGTTGCCAAAGTTTGGATGATTTAAGCATACGTCACTATTCGGGATAGAGGTAGCTTAAGTTGAGAGAAACTTGAGCGTACGTCACTATTCGGGATAGAGGTAGCTTAAGTTGATAGAAACTTGAGCGTACGTCACTATTCTGGATAGAGGTAGCTTAAGTTGATAGAAACTTAAGCGTACGTCACTATTCGGGATAGAGGTAGCTTAAGTTGAGAGAAACTTGAGCGTACGTCACTATTCGGGATAGAGGTAGCTTAAGTTGATAGAAACTTAAGCGTACGTCACTATTCTGGATAGAGGTAGCTTAAGTTGATAGAAACTTAGCATACGTCACTATTCTGGATAGAGGTAGCTTAAGTTGATAGAAACTTAGCATACGTCACTATTCGGGATAGAGGTAGCTTAAGTTGATAGAAACTTAGCATACGTCACTATTCCGGATAGAGGTAGCTTAAGTTGATAGAAACATTAGCATACGTCACTATTCTGGATAGAGGTAGCTTAAGATGATAGAAACTTAGCATACGTCACTATTACGGATAGAGGTAGCTTAAGTTGATAGAAACTTAGCATACGTCACCATTCTGGATAGAGGTAGCTTAAGTTGATAGAAACTTAGCATACGTCACTATTCTGGATAGAGGTAGCTTAAGTTGATAGAAACTTAAGCGTACGTCACTATTCGGGATAGAGGTAGCTTAAGTTGATAGAAACTTAAGCGTACGTCACTATTCGGGATAGAGGTAGCTTAAGTTGATAGAAACTTAGCATACGTCACTATTCTGGATAGAGGTAGCTTAAGTTGATAGAAACTTAGCATACGTCACTATTCGGGATAGAGGTAGCTTAAGTTGATAGAAACTTAGCATACGTCACTATTCTGGATAGAGGTAGCTTAAGTTGAGAGAAACTTGAGCGTACGTCACTATTCGGGATAGAGGTAGCTTAAGTTGATAGAAACTTAAGCGTACGTCACTATTCGGGATAGAGGTAGCTTAAGTTGATAGAAACTTAGCATACGTCACTATTCCGGATAGAGGTAGCTTAAGTTGATAGAAACTTAGCATACGTCACTATTCTGGATAGAGGTAGCTTAAGTTGATAGAAACTTAGCATACGTCACTATTCTGGATAGAGGTAGCTTAAGTTGATAGAAACTTAGCATACGTCACTATTCTGGATAGAGGTAGCTTAAGTTGATAGAAACTTAAGCGTACGTCACTATTCGGGATAGAGGTAGCTTAAGTTGAGAGTTTTGACAATTCGGAGGTTGTCACCTAGCGTTATCCCGTTATAACGGAATTAACGGAGGCGACTGGGAATAGAGCTTGATTGCTAAAGAGATAAGGGATATTTTCTGAAAAAGATGTTATCTTGGTTAAAAGGTAACGGAAGTTGCATACCCAAGTGGAAGGTCCAGGGGCAGGATTGTAATTTCTGCTCAGGGCGAATGAAGCCGCCCGGCATGAGATGGAGAAAAAGGAGCCGTACGGCTAGAGACCTGTTTTTTCCAGATTATTTAAAACAGGTTTGAACGGGCATTGGGCATTATTGCCACCCAAGAACTGCCGAGGAAGAGAGAGAGAAAGGAGAGAATTTCTTCAAAATTCTTCAATTCCCTTTGCTTCTATCGATTGGAATGGATCCGGAGGGCAATCCCATACCGAGGCAAGCAAGAAGGAACATCTCCGCGGCTGCGAGAAGGAGGAGAAAGGAGCTCGTTCGGACGAAGAGGAAGTATGACTTCCTTACGCCTCCATCGGAGCTCTACCCGGGGAGAAGGGAGCATAAATCAACGAACCCGCGATCGGTTGGGGTAAGCATTCTCATTTTGCTCAAATCCGATGATTTTGCTTGAATTTTGAATGATTTAGGGCTTGACCCGAATTCTAGGATTTTTGAATGATTTTTTGAATGATTTTGAGATGCATGAACAACCTATGAGGCTAAGAATATGCAATGTGCAACTTATTTGATGAAAATTATGAGAATGACTCACTTTTTTCTCGCAAAATGAAGTAAGAATGAGAATTTTTCAAAATATGAGACGGAGTTCTTGCCTTGTGCTAAAACTAGGTCAAAATTCGATTTTCAATGAGAAAACATGATTTTGGAAGATGAAAATGATTCATGCATGCCATTTCGAAAGAATAATGCTTATGTGCAAAAAAGTGTGAAAATTGTGATTTTGTGCCTTAGGAAAGCAACGGGACTCTGACATGACGCGTTTCAAGTGATGAAAGACGCTTTTTGATGCAAATAATGCTAGAAAAACTTTTGTGAATGATTTTCTTTTGAAAACATGTGCATTTTGTGAATATATGCATGCTTTTGAAAATGATGAAGGGTGACACTTCTTTTTTGTGCTTGTCTACGGGAGAACAAGTCTAGAGGACCATCGGAGATAGCGGTTAAGCTTTGGCGAGAGGATGCCGGATTTTGAGAAGAATGGGGTGAACCCCAAGAATTTGGTGAGGGCTACCGGCTGGATTCGTTCGTCGAGGCTATCGGCGGGGTGTTCACATCACCTCTAAGAGCAAGGGCTTGGTCCGGGCCCTTTCGAGTTACGGTGGGATAGTACCCATAGCTTTCACACAGGGTGAGGAGAGGCGACGGTGACTCTGCCGATTTCACGGCTATTGCGGCTGCGGTTCACCGGGAGGCCCGTGACTTGGAGAGACCACATTACCGCGAGGAGTTCCAGGCTTTGGTAGGGTTTGAGTGATTCCCAGTGGGGATGGAGACGCGGAACGTCGAGGTGGCGATCCGGAGCGCATGCGGAACTTTCTTTGCTAATGATGTGGCCCAGCCGGTGGCTAGAGCATTCATATGGTTGATGCTATCAGTCACTATCTTTGCTAATGCAGGACGGCCGGCCATGACTTGCCTCCTCGACTCTTTGGAGGATGTGGATGGGATAGGGACAGTCTCTTGGGGAGAGGCCGGATTGGCGGAGTTGTACTTCTCGTTGGACATGTACGGTCGAACAAAGGCTGCTTCCATGGTTTGCTTCTCATTTGCCCTTGAGGTAGTCTCCTTTCTTTTCTCTTTTCTCTTTTACGTCTTAAGACTTTTATGAGAGAGAGAATGACCTTTTTGATGTTTTGAACATGCGGGCTGGTTTTGTGAGGTGATCGGGTTCTTCCCTTGGAACCCGGTAGAGTGATGTCACCATCTTCCACTGCTATGGTTATTTGGAGGGAGATGCGAGGATAAATTCACGGGGAAGACCCGGATCACTTTCGACTACAAAATGGTGAGGCCGGTCATCAACGGGGATGGGCATGACGGAGTGGACTTCTACCCAAGGGGCGGTATCAGGAGATCTTCTTTGGGAGATGCCATCGATGTGATGAGGCGAGAGGAGGTGGCTCACTGGGGCGACATGTGATGTCATTTACTTGGGGACCGTTTCTCGAGCGGCATGGCCATGTCCCTCCATTGGACGCCATTACTCCTCGGGATCCTCCCGGCACGGATGCTACGGCCCGAGGGATTGGCCGAGAGGATGAGATAGCGAGGTACCGAGGCGGGCGTGGGCTGCAGAGGAGTGCTTTGACATGGACACCCCTACGTGTGTTTGTGGAGCGGCGCTGAGGACGCCACGAAGCTAGTGAAGGCGGCGGTCACTCGGGGATATGGGGAGGATGAGCCTGCGACCCGCCGATCCCTCCTGTGCATCTGTCCTATGTGGTCCATGGAGTGCCGAGGAGGATGAGGATACCTGTCCCCGATGCTAGGGAGCCCCGGTACACCTTGCCGCCCGATAGCCTTGTGAGTATACTTTTAGGGTCCTTCCCTTTTTCGCTTTCAGATTTTACGCTTTTGCAATTTTACGAGATTTTTACGAGATTTTCTCTTCTTTTCTCGGGTTCCGGCTCGCACTTACGATAGGCCGGTCGGGCGGAATAGGGGCTGGAAGGACATGTGCGGTCTCTTACGAGGAAGCCGCTGCGCTTCGAAGGCGGCGGCGGATGCGCGGGAGCACAGGCGCAAGAGACGGCACGTCGGGGCACGGCGTCTACCTCATCGGCCTCGGAGTACTCTTCCGGTGCCATGCCTCGGGGCGGGGACCCAGCCCGACATGCGGAGCGGCGGGCGAGTACGGGCACGATAATGTCCATTTGTCCGACGTGAGCGACCGGGAGGACTTGATGAGGGAGGCTAGCATCTATGGTGAGCGGCGATGAGGAGGAAGAAGAATCGGAGGCCTAGGAGGTCTCTAGAATAGATTTGGAACGAAAACAAACAATGAACAATTTTTATGCACAACTTGTTTATTTTTTTGCTTTATTTGGGCGCCGATGGGCGAAAACATTGTATTTACATTTTATTTACTTTTCTAATTTATGCTTTTTTTCAATTTGCATATTATCGAGCCTTGGGGCAACTTTTTTGCTTGGAATTGGGGGTGGCGGGCCAAAATGATTTATAATGGTATGTAAATGCTTGAATGGCTTACGGATATGTTTTTGTACGGGTTTTGGTTGAAAAAGTGGGGTGAAAACTCCCTTGGGCAACAACTTTGGTTCTTTGCAGAATTTTCTGCAGAGGGCTAATGTAGCCGTGTGGCATGGCCTTGAGGAAAATGAAGCCGTGCGGCTTACGGTTACATGCGAGTGGTTATTTTACGAATAAAAGCAAGGCTTGGCCATTTCATTTCATTTTCACTCTAGACTTGTCCCAATTGTTCCCGAGCATATTTTAGACCTAAAAGCACCATCTTTGATCACTTTGCGATGGAGAAGCCCGTCGGATTGCAAAGGGGGAAGTGAGACCATTTTCTGTCCGATCTTCAATCTTGGGCGAGACATAACTTCCAAAATCACAAGGGACTCGCTTGATTCTTCCTTCAAGATCAAGTCTTTATGGCATTTGAGGGATCTCCCGCCCGATTGGGACTGTTGAGAGCCGCGGCAAAGTTAAGGACGTCCGGAGACATGTTTATTGCTTCTCT
Organism: Adenophora triphylla var. japonica; assembly: GCA_022495995.1. Lineage (NCBI taxonomy): Eukaryota > Viridiplantae > Streptophyta > Magnoliopsida > Asterales > Campanulaceae > Adenophora > Adenophora triphylla. The sequence goes on along the minus strand of JAFEMH010001106.1, from coordinate 526,194 downwards.
TACAATGAAATTGTCCCAACGCACGAAGACTTGAGCCTTGATTGGGGGTCCCGAGGCCGAGGCTATATCTATTCCGCTGATCGGAGACGTGCCGGTGACGGTAAAGCTTGCATCTTTTCTGCAGATTCCTTTGGGAGAGGTGAGAGGATGATGGTAGCCCCGGATAGGATTGACCTTTCGATATCCCGGGCGGAGTTTGGGTCTCCGGATACGGCTGCGACCACGGTGGCTATGGATGCTTTCATTCTCTCGCGTATTCTCTGTTTCTTCTTGAGTCCGTGGGGATCTGTCATAGTGGCCTCTTGGACATGGTCGAGACTGCAGAGTGGGAAGGATATCGTCCCACTGGTTTTAGGGAGACTTTGCATGGGATCGACGGGATGGCTCGGGAGACCATTTCATGAGGTCCGGGAGTCAGGCTATATTGACTTTGTGGCTGCGGGGAGAGGCTCGGGGCTTTGCACGGGGCTTTGCCGACTCGGTGCCCTTGGGTGATTTCTCGGAGAGGTGCGCCTAGGCGGCGAGAACAGGGTAGGCGGGAGGCGATGATGGCTAGGCTATCCACTTCGGACATCCGTTGGTGGATACCACACTGGAGGTTGCAGACCGGGGAGGATATTTCGGGAGTCTTATGTTGTGAGGGTTCCGGGGTTCTCTGGTCATCCTTCTATATACCTGCTTGGTATCCGGGCGGTTTGGGGCTTTACGGGAGCCATTGAGTGGCCCAGGGAGGACATCCGGACCATGGAGGTGGTGTCATCGGACATGAGGGATCCGGCCCGGCTTCTCTTTCTTCTCGAGGGCTTGGACATATCTTTGCTTTCCCACCCAGGGCTATCTTTAGGAGCGGGAAGAGCACCATCTTGACCACTTGTCTACTTGACCGTCGGTACGAGAGGGAGATGGGAGCGACTCAGGTCATCTTGGAGGAGAGACGTCGAGCTTTATTGGGAACCGGCTGCGACTCGAGTAGGACTCGAGGGAGGCTGAGGCTAAGGCGAGTTGCCATAACCCGGTCGGAGTGATTTGGTCCGAGATATGGAGGCTCGGTACAAGAGGTTGTCCGAGGTCGCTCCTTTGACTGAGGCTCAGAGGGAGGAGGTGCGGACTCGTGCTCGGATAGAGAGAGCACTTATTGACACGGGTTTGGTAGAGGCTCCAGTGAGGATACCAGAGGTCGGGATGAGGGATACCGACATTATTGAGAAAAAGAGGAAGAAGACTCGACGGGGCCGAGGAAAAGGGAAGAAGACCAAAGAAGACTCAGCGAATGACGACTGACAGATCTTTTCTTAGGATTCCCTTATTGCCATTTTGCAAACACATTAGTTTATTTAGGCATTTTATTGTATTTTAGATCTTTTTAGCAGGTTAGCAGAGTCAAGAGGTAGACCGTGCTTGAACTCATCAAGAAGTTTTTAACTTGTAATGAACAAGAAATATTATTTTAGAAATTAGTCTGTTAGTACCCGGTCCGAAAAAAGGTAGTCCAAATACCTGGCCCGGTTGATATTAATTAGAAATCCTAGGGAAACCCTAAAAACCCTAATTCATTAAATTCTTCCGTACTGCGCCGTCGCTGTCAGCTTGGAAAGGACGCCAGTTGGAAGAGCCGATCGGCCCTTTGCCCGTGCATTGGCCGATCGACCCTTTTATTTAGAGCCGATCGACCCTTCAATCCTAGAGCCGATCGACCCTTTTATTTAGAGCCGATCGACCCTTTAGAGGCCCAGCCCAGTTACCGAACACTATAAATAGGGGTGCCCGGCTCCCCATATTCACACACAATTTTCTCCGGGAGAAGCGAGACCATACTTGCTTTAACCCTCAGTTCTTCTTTTTCCTCTCGAATCGCCAAGATTCGACCCCCAAGTCTTGCTACAATTGGTAAGACTCTCTTTTTAATATTCTTGTTCTTTATTATTGTCTTTATTATTATTGTTTGCATGCTTAGTATATTTTAATTGCTTTATTTCTTGCTTATGCCATATATGCTAGATTTAGGGTTGTTTTAATATATTTAATTGTTCATAGCCGAGGATGATTTAAGGTTTCGCCCTAAGAAACCCAATGGATCTAGGAACTATTTCTTTCCTTCCACCTTAGTTATAATCGTCCCATGATCAACAATCCCCCAAGGATGAACGTTGATTAGTGCACCTTCCGAGGGCCTAACTCAAAGGTTCTAGGGTGTGATCATTAATTAATTCTTTCTCTCCCCTCCTCCTTATGCATGATCCCGCTTCTTCTATCTATTCCCGTAAACACCGCACACAACCAACACCCCACATGCTAGAAAGACCGATTCGTCGGGCAATAGGAGTGATAACGTTTCTTCGTCTGTTGTAACTTGACCCCCGAACCCAATTAACTGTTTAGCCTTTTTTCAAAGCTTTGGGCTATATCAAAGTGGCGTGGCGACTCTCAAAATTTAAATTAATATTTTTAATATGGTTTAAATCGAGTGTCACTAAATGAATATCCTATTTCGGTCCGACTTTATAATTATTTATTTCAAACTTCCGAATGCGCGTTGCATCGGGACGGGGTATTCACAGTGGCGACTCTGCTGGGGAGTGTTTTGAAATCTTTTCAAACTAAGTGGGTCAGACTTTCGTTTTTTTTGTGGTGTTGTATTTTGCTTTCTTTTTATTTTATTTACTCTTAACTGTCGCATTGCATGCATGCATTTCATGTAAATAAAAAAAAATCTTTCTCTTTTTTCTCTAAAAAGAATTAGACTTCTCTATCTCACACTACCACTAGAGTCCGTGTCACACTGCACAGACACCCTTTTACCCTTCGGAGAAGCCAAAGTGCGGGAAGTGTGGTGATCATGTCGCCTCCCTTCCGAGTCTCACTTGGCCATCCACTCATCAGTGCGCTTCGGCTGCACGGTGGGAGCCTAAAACCTAACCCTTGCGTCACCCACTTTTCTAGGAATACACTCCATGTGACCGGTTGGTTTGACTAGCTTTTTTATGTAGACAATTAATAAGGTCTTTATGTTAAGTCACTACGAATCAATGATAAGTCAAGATCTATAAAGGCACTAAAAATTGATTTTCCTTTTAAAGGACGTACCATGTAAAGTTTGAATGCTAGATCTTGTCTTATCATAGGTCTGTAGTACTTCCCATATATATATCATATTAAATGTCTATATGAGACGGTTAGTCGTTAGGATCCACCACTTTAGGACCTTTAGTTAGTTGCGAAAAAGGGGTATCCCTTCCAACCAAGAGTAGGTTCTATAAAAAATTAAAGGGCTTTTTTGTAAATAAAATGCTTAACCATTCCTCATTTTTAGGACCTTTCGAGGTCCGCTCCTCATTTTTAGGACCCTTCGAGGTCCGCTCCTCATTTTTAGGACCCTCCGAGGTCCACTCCTCATTTTTAGGACCTTCCGAGGTCCACTCTTCATTTTTAGGACCCTCCGAGGTCCGCTCCTCATTTTTTAGGACCTTCCGAGGTCCGCTCCTCATTTTTAGGACCCTCCGAGGCCCGCTCCTCATTTTTAGGACCTTCCGAGGTCCGTTCCTCATTTTTAGGACCCTCCGAGGTCCGCTCCTCATTTTTTAGGACCTTCCGAGGTCCGCTCCTCATTTTTTGGACCTTCCGAGGTCCGCTCCTCATTTTTTGGACCTTCCGAGGTCCGCTCCTCATTTTTAGGACCTTCCGAGGTCCGCTCCTCATTTCTAGGACCCTCCGAGGTCCACTCCTCATTTTTAAGACCTTCCGAGGTCCACTCTTCATTTTTAGGACCCTCCGAGGTCCGCTCCTCATTTTTTAGGACCCTCCGAGGTCCGCTCCTCATTTTTTAGGACCTTCCGAGGTCCGCTCCTCATTTTTTGGACCTTCCGAGGTCCGCTCCTCATTTTTAGGATCTTCCGAGGTCCGCTCCTCATTTTTAGGACCCTCCGAGGTCCGCTCCTCATTTCTAGGACCCTCCGAGGTCCACTCCTCATTTTTAAGACCTTCCGAGGTCCACTCTTCATTTTTAGGACCCTCCGAGGTCCGCTCCTCATTTTTAGGACCTTCCGAGGTCCGCTCCTCATTTTTAGGACCTTCCGAGGTCCGCTCCTCATTTCTAGGACCCTCCGAGGTCCACTCCTCTTCTCTTGGACCTTGGAGGTCCGCTCCTCATTTTTAGGACCTTCCGAGGTCCGCTCCTCATTTTTAGGACCCTCCGAGGCCCGCTCCTCATTTTTAGGACCCTCCGAGGTCCGCTCCTCATTTCTAGGACCCTCCGAGGTCCGCTCCTCATTTCTAGGACCCTCCGAGGTCCGCTCCTCATTTCTAGGACCCTCCGAGGTCCACTCTCCATTTCTAGGACCCTCCAAGGTCCGCTCTTTACTCCTTGGACCCTTCAAGATCCACACCTCTTTGGACCGCTCTAGGATCAGTCTCTCTATCTTGGACCGTTCAAGGTCCACTCTTTGACCCTTCGTATACTATGTCCACTCTCCCAATCTTGGACCATTCAAGGTCCACTTCTCATATCTTGGACCGTTCAAGGTCCACTCCTCATATCTTGGGCCGTTCAAGGTCCGCTCCTCATATCTTGGACCGTTCAAGGTCCGCTCTTCTTCTCTTGGACCGTTCAAGGTCTGCTCTTCTTCTCTTGGACCCTTCAAGGTCCACTCCTCAATTTAAGACCTTTCGAGGTCCACTCCCTCTATCTAGGACCATTAAAGGTCCACCCTTCCACCTGAGACTCATACCTTAAATGGTAAGGGTTACGTAGGCAACTTCAGCCCGGTCAAACTCTCAAATTGTGGAGATCAACTATTTTCTCGGAGATGCCTTAAGATTAATTGTGAGTCTAATTCAACTCATTGGTTTGACTCTGCCGTATGTTCTTACAGAATTTTGCATCATGTCTATGGAGAAAAGCATTGGAGCCCTTAAAGAAGTCTCAGACATGAGGTTGGGAGTGATCAACCTCCTCAAAGACATGCATGAAATTGAGCAATACCATTTGTCTTGCATTCACGAGTGCTTGAGAAGAGATCCTCCTCCTATGCAATTCCAGAGTCCCTATCACCCACATGCTTATGGTCCCACTTATGGTCCAACACATCAGAATGTCTCATTCAGGATGCCTGCTGTGGCCACCAACCAACGAAAGGCACCAATACCCGAGAAGGAGATCAACAAGGAACATTTTGATGACTTAGGAATGCCTGTGGGTGAGTTCTTCGACATTTTGGTGGAAAAGAGTTTGATCAAGCCGCTCGAGAATTACAAGCCTATTAACCCGAGAGCTAACTTGGATACATCCAAGTTTTGCAGATACCACAAGTACGTTGGGCATACCACTGACAACTGTAAGCAGCTACAACGCTTGATTCAAGATTTGATCAACCAAGACCTCATTGATGAAGAAGCCCTCGTACTTCAAGGAAGGATTTAGATTCATTCAGTCTTGTAGGTTCTAGTGTGTCTTTGGGCATTGACATGTAATGTCCACTTTAGATTAGTTGCTTCAATAATAAAAGAGTCTTTCTTTCTTTTCTCTCTAGACTTGAGACATAATCTCGCATTACTTTCAAGAAGAATTGTTTTATTTATAATTATCACTTGGTTGCTAATCTCACTGATAAACTCACCGGCTAATAAAGTATACAATGAATGAATGCTTTGATTGGAGTAAACAACTCACCGTTCCTTCTTCATACACACCATCTCTATACACCATCTCTATACACCATCTCCATACACCATCTCTATACACCATCTCTATACACCATCTCTATACACCATCTCCATACACTCTCTCCATACTCCACCATACACTTTTCATACACTCTCCCCCACTTGACCTCCTTTCCATATGGTCAAGACAAGCACAAAGACCGTTGTTGCTCATCATCAGAAAATAGCTGCTCACAAGAAGATGCAAGGAGTTGTTCCTATCCTTCACAAGTGCTGCATGAATATCAACTTGGGGCTCACCAACCCCCCAATCTCGCGTCTCCTCTGATTTTCCATTCGATCGATAAGCTTTCATTGAATATGCTCACATATCTTTCGCATGGTCCGAATATATTTTGCCTTACTCAATAAGTCGGTTAAATGAGTTTGCATTTATTTTAAATACCCTTTTGAGAATGCTATCCAGTAGCGATTGAAGCTTAAACCTCTCACCATAGGAAGCCATAACCTTATCCTCACTAAATAATACCCTTTCATTTCAAGATCGACAAGTTTTGAGACCCTAAGGAAGAAGCCCATACTAGGGGCTCCCTCGACTCACAAAGGAAGTAACCACCTCCAAACCCAAGAGGGAAAAGGTAAAACCATCCTAAGACATACACTAGGGGCTATTGCGAGCAAACAAATCCGAAGGCTTTTCTCGATAAGAGGGTGTTTAAAAAAAAAAAAAAAAAAAAAAAAAAAAACTTCATCACCCCGAAGTGAACCTCCCAAAGGTTGTGAAAACGAGATATCGAGTGAAGGTCCTATCGTGATCAAGTTACCTGCTGAAATCACAACAAACTCGCGAGAAGAAGCAACAAAAATTCCCTCTTGGACAAATCCCGTTCCAAAGTCCATCCTCTCACTTTTAGAGGATTCCATCACCACCCTTGACCTTATCAAAATCAAAGTTAACCTCACTCTTAGAGATTCTGAAGAAGCAACAAAGAAAATCCCCTCACCTTAGAGATTCCAAACACATCCCTCAACCCAAACACTCAGCAAAAGGCCCAGCCGACCTCTCACTTTAAGAGGTCATGTTAAGCATCATCCAATGGTCGATCGCAACCCAAAGACCAGCTACAACCGCTACCGAATGGCATTCTCAAAAGATTATTTAAAAGAAATGCATATTCAGATTTTTGAGTCACTTGTTATCCTACGTGAGCATATTATATATTCTCTCAAAAGTTTGGGAACTCGTCCTATTCTTGAAATTCGCTCATTCGACTCCTCAAACACTGTCTGCAAAAGTCTCACTGGGGCTCCGCATCCGTGCCTCTCAGCGGCACTCCGGTAAAAGCAAGGAGACACGCGCCAGGGACTACTCCCCTCGGCTTGCGAGAACAAAGGATCTTCACTTGAAGGAATCTTTGGGTTATAATCAGTCAATTCCCACCTTTTCTTCCACCCCAATCTTTTTCTATTTTTCATTCTTTCCCATGAAAGAGATCAATGCAACGGCAGCCCGCACCACAATTACCACCGAACAGAGCAGCAAGCAACAACGGAACATCCTACTCCTTCTAAAGACAAGCCCAATTCCAGCTTCTAATCAAAACAGTCATTATTTGTTTACTCATATAATTGGAATTTGATAAACCAATCAGTGAGGTCCATTCACGAGCAATCAAGATATAATTCTGAATAAAATAATTCTTCAAATGTCTCGACAAGTCTTCTTTTTCTACATCATAGGAAAATAGAGCCAAACACTGTCTTTCTGTCTGCAGGGGCTTCCATACACTTTTTCACACCTTGTGATGCTTATACTCTCCCAAAAGAGTCAAACCCAAAAGCGAAAGTGTCATACACGAACTCGGGATCCATTCCCACCTTCGAAAAAATGCGCCCCTGCACATATACATTTCCGAGTCTTGTCCAGCGACTGATTGACCATTGTTCGAAACGAGGGGTTGCCCCCGTGGCCGCAAGGTGAATGTGACGACCCCAACCCTAGGCACTCATTTTTAATATTTAATTATATGCTTTTAATATTCATGCTAGCTTTATGTGTTCAATTATATCTTTAAATTCTTAAATTAGGATAAATTGGGTGAAAAGTAATTGTGGAACCTTATGAGAATTTATTGGACATTAAATAAATAAACTTGGAAAATAATAAAATTGGAAATATGAGAAATAGTGTGAGGAGAATTAAAATAAGTAGGAAGAATTAATGGGATAAGATTTGTTTTAAATTAATTTGGGTAGGATGAGTGAAAGCCTTGGTTATTAATTAATGGGGGGAGGGGCCAAAATCTCTTACTTCCCTCATGCCTTGCCAAGTGTCTCCTCCTTATACTTCCTCTTACTTCCTTCACTTTTGCCCCACACTTCCCCTCCTTCTCCCTCATCTTCTCATTCACTACACAATCAACCTAGGGAAAGCTTAGAGAGAGAGAGACCTCCATTGAAGCCCTCCTTGCCAAGCTTTGAAGTCAAGGCAATTCTTCATCAAAATCCAAGTCTAGGAGCACATTTGAAGATTGATCATCTTGGGAACTCATCTAACTAGAAAGATTCACATTTCCTTCTAATATCCAAGTAAGTTGTTATGACTTCTCTTCTCATGAATGTTCATGAATATTTCTTGTGGTTCTTGTTCTTATGTTGGTGATTTCTTGCTTGGGAAAACTATTGGGAGTTGAATGTGTTGATTTAGAACCTTGTTGGGTTTGTAGAAATATTGTGAGTTATGGAAGTTGAATGGATCTAGGTTTAAGACTTGATTTCATGGAGTTAAAGGAGTAGATTAAAGTTACCCAAGTTGGAAATGCCCTTTAGGTTCATAACTTAGAATGCATTTGGTTGTACATTTGGTTTCTTGGGATTTTTGTGTTGATTCTGCTGTTTGTGCAAATTCTGGGCCGAGGGACGAGTCGTCCCTTGGTCGAAGGGAAGTCGTGACCTAAGGGGGGACGCCAGGTTCAGTGGGGGGTAAATTGGGGACGAGTCGTGCCCTGGGGGACGAGTCGTCCCCTGGCCAGATTTTCTCACCTCAACTTTATAGCTATTCAAACCTAATCAAACTCGAACCATAATGAAATCCTTTTAACCTAGATTAAAGTAGAATACTTTGGCTTCACAATGACGTTCTAAGTGATTAAAATGGAATAGTGGAAGTACCTTAAATGTTGCTTGGAAAACGTTAGATAAACTAGTTTAGTAACTAAACAATTATGATCCCAACTTGATAGATTCCCCTTGGACCTTTCAAGAGGCTATGTATTATTGTATAATGACTTTGTAGGATGGATTTATGCTACTTCCTTGCCTTACATTGAGTTCATATACATTGTTTCTATTGCATAGTGTATTGAATAAATATTGCACTATGATATTGGTTGGACATGAGTATAGTTTACCATGTTGATATGTTGTTATCCCTTTTTGTGGATTTCATTCAAGTATCTATTATGTACTTGATTATGTGTGAGTCAGCTGACGTTGGGGGTATAACAGAATACGATCAATTATGGAAGTGTGACCTAATGTGATCGGATTATGTTATATCTGTGACCGTCCCCTCCTGTGGCCACAGGTTGGGGTATAGCATCTGTATTGAGCCACAAGCCTTACAGAGTTGCTACTGTCTTATATGGTTCCCTGAAAAATGGGTCTTATAAGACGTGAGTATTGCTTAAGCAGCTCACTGTAATTGGAGTATTATTATACCCAATGTTGTACGACTACTGTTCAGACGGAAAAAGGTAAACCAAGGTAATGGAATGTGTTTATAGCTTTCCCAATGTGTTATGTGTGACTTGTTATATGTTGCATTTATTTGGCATATTGCTGCATCCATAATAGCTTGCTGAGATTTATTCTCACCCCTCTCCCTTTACTGTTTTAGATCCCGAGACAGGAGGACCGCCCAAGTAAGGACGGAGAGGAGTTTGGAGAAATCTTTTGGGTATTGTCAGGGTATGTTTAGGGTGACGTATAAACTGTATTTTGATAATTCCATTCTTGGAGTTTGTAATTATAAACCTTAAACTCTACGTCATAACCTTAAATCTTTTGTAACTAAACAGTTGACTATTTTCAAAGTTAGTTATCTCCTCCTCCGTTGTGGAGTTGAGTGGAGTTCTTTTGAAATGTTATGTTATTCATGTTCATGTTTGAAAGGCAAAGTAAAGTTTTAAAAGTTTAGTGTTTTTGGGTTAGTTTGGGGACGCACCAACTCGGGACACGTGTAGGTTCCGGGTCGGGGTCCCCACAGTTGGTATCAGAGCTCGGTTAGAATTCTTGGGTAGAGTCTAGCTGAGTGAGAGTGTGTGGTAACTGACGTCGAGTGTTTAATGCAGGAGTTTGTTGTAATGGCGGGAAATGAAGGTGATCCGAACCTGGGTTTGGGTGGTGTTGGTAATCCGAACGCCGAGATGATGGACATGTTCCGAGGGTTCCTTCAAAGATATGGCAACTCGTAATCGAATTTGAATCGAATCTAGGCGACAAGGGCAACATGGGTTGGAGAAGTTCGTGAAGCTGTCTCCTCCTAGCTTCAACGGAGATCCGGATCCGGTCAAGGCTGAGAGGTGGCTTGAGGCTATGAACAAGATTTTCGCAGCCTATGGAGAGTACGGATGCGGAGAAAGTGAGATGCGCCGTTTTCAAATTGGAAGGACCAATGAGCATTGGTGGCAAGTGGTAAAGGATGGTTGGGACCGAGATTTGACACCGCAGACGTGGGAGAACTTCACGCTCAAGTTCCGAGATCACTTTGTGCCGATGGTTACTAGGGACAAGAAAGAAGGCGAGTTTCTGAAGCTGGAGCAAGGGACCATGACGATAGCGCAGTATTCAGCGAAGTTCACAGAATTGGCCCGATATTGTCCTCATTTGGTGCCGGATGAAGAGAGGCGAGTTTACCGGTTTGTGAAAGGTTTAAGAGTTGAGTTTCGGAAGCAGTTGTTGACGCATAACTTCGCCAATTTCCAAGCAGCAGTGAATATGGCGTACCGGATTGAGAACGACATAGAGGAGCATCGTGGTAAGAATGAAGGAGGAAACAGGAACAAATTTCAGGGTCAAGGATCGGGACAGAATAGAGTGCAGCCGAGGACTTTCACCCCGGGAGCGAATCGAGGAGGTCATGTGGCGGCTCCGGCAAATCGTGCGACTTCCGGTCAGCTTGGGACAACATGTGGGTTTTGCAAGAGGATAGGGCATTCGGAGGACAAGTGTTGGAGCAAACAAGGCAAGTGTTTGGAGTGTGGATCGCCGGGCCATTTCGGGAGGAATTGTCCCAAGTTACGTATCAAGCAAGCGACGGGTACCGGATTCGGGGGTCAAGGTAGTGGTGTGAAGAGAGATGTGGATGGGAAACCTAAGGATAGAGTCCAAGGTCGTGTGTTTGCTTTGGGTCGAGGAGAGGTCGATCCTAATGCCGTCATTAGAGGTATAGTTCCTGTCTCAGGAGTTAAGGCCCGCATTCTTATAGATCCCGGTCTTCCCATTCATTTGTGGCGTCTCATTTTGCATTCTCATTGCATATCTTGCCTGAATCTATGCCTTATGTGTTAGAGGTCTCTACTCCTATGGGAGAGAGCCTTGAATCTTCCTTGATATATCGTGGATGTGATGTGACTATATGTGGGCATGTATTGCCGGTGGATTTGGTCGAGTTACCAATCCGTGATTTTGATGTGATCCTTGGTATGGATTGGTTGAGTCAGTGCCATGCTTTGGTAGACTGTCGTAGGAAGCGAGTCTCATTTGCTATGCCTGATGTGCCTACATTTATATTTGATGCCGATAAATCTATGTTCGGGTTACATGTTATTTCTGCCTTAAAAGCTAGAAAGATGCTATCTAAGGGGTGTACGGGTTACTTAGCTTATGTGGTAGATTCCAATAAGAAGTCTCCCGAATTAGCTCATGTTCCGGTTGTGAGTGAATTTAGTGATGTGTTCTCTAGTGAGTACTCTATGCCTCCGGATCGTGAGATAGAGTTTTGTATTGACTTAGTACCGTGCACCGCTCCTATCTCTAAAGCACCCTATAGAATGGCTCCGGCCGAGTTAAAAGAGTTGAAGGTCCAATTGCAAGAATTGTTAGACCGAGGTTTTATTCGTCCTAGTGTGTCTCCGTGGGGAGCACCGGTCTTGTTTGTTAGGAAGAAGGATGGTACCTTACGATTGTGTATTGACTATCGTTTGTTGAACCAAGCCACCATTAAGAATAAGTATCCTCTTCCTCATATAGATGATTTGTTTGACCAACTCCAAGGTTCCGTTATCTACTCAAAGCTTGATTTGAGAAGCGGATACCATCAGTTGAAGATTAGACCGGATGATATTGCTAAGACAGCTTTCCGTACTAGATATGGTCATTATGAGTTTGTGGTGATGCCGTTTGGGTTGACTAATGCTCCGGCCGTGTTTATGGATATGATGAACCGTGTCTTCAAGCCTTATCTCGATAGTTTTGTGGTGGTCTTTATTGATGATATTCTTGTGTATTCTAAGTCCCGGGAAGAGCATGAGAATCATTTGAGGATTGTCTTGTCCGTTCTTCGTGAGAAGCAGTTGTATGCTAAGTTCAGTAAGTGCGAGTTTTGGCTTGAGCAGATTTCTTTCTTGGGGCATGTTGTGTCGAGTTCGGGGATTTCCGTGGATCCTTCGAAGATTGAAGCCGTGATTAATTGGAAGCAACCTTCGACCGTGACCGAAGTCCGTAGTTTTCTTGGTTTGGCGGGGTACTATCGGAGGTTCATTGAGGGGTTTTCTCGGATTGCTACTCCGTTGACTAGGTTGACTCGGAAAGATGTATCGTTGTATGGGATTCCAAGTGTGAAGCAAGCTTTGACGAATTGAAGAAGAGATTGACAACGGCTCCTATTCTTACCCTTCCGAATGGTTGCGAGAATTTTGTTATTTATAGTGATGCCTCGAAGGCGGGTTTGGGATGTGTGTTGATGCAGAATGGGAAGGTTATTGCGTATGCCTCTAGGAAGTTATCACCGGCGGAACAGAATTATCCTACTCATGATATGGAATTGGCGGCGATTGTATTTGCGTTGCATAAGTGGAAGCACTACCTTTATGGGGCGAAATTCGAGATTTTCACCGATCATAAGAGTTTGAAGTACCTATTTACCCAAAAGGAGTTGAACAACCGGCAAAGAAGATGGTTAGAGTTTTTGAAGGATTTTGATTGTGTCATATCCTATCATCCGGGGAAGGCCAATGTGGTGGCCGATGCGATTATCCGAAAGGCGTATGTGACAGCCTTGAGTTCTCGGGAGTTGAAGAGTGAAGTGATAGTTGCGAATGTTCGAGCCGTTCCGACATTGTATGGTGATTTGAAGGAAGCTCAACAAGGAGATCCGGAATTGAAGAAAATTTGTGATCAAGTGCAAGATGGGAAAGCCGGGGATTTTGCTTTGAATCGAGATGGGATTTTAACTTTCCAAGGGAGAATTTGCGTTCCGTCATCGCCGGAAATCAAGAAGCGTGTTTTAGAGGATGGCCATAAGTCCAAGTTTGCGATTCATCCGGGGAGTACCAAAATGTATCAAGACTTGAAGCGTGGATATTGGTGGAATGGAATGAAAAGAGAAATAGCGGATTATGTATCTAAGTGTTTGACGTGTCAACAGATTAAGGCAGAACATCAAAGACCGGCGGGACTACTTCAACCATTGGATATTCCGGAATGGAAATGGGAAGGGATCTCGATGGATTTTGTTTCGGGTTTGCCTCTCACCGCAAAGAAGATGGATGCTATATGGGTTATCAGGATCGGTTGACGAAGTCGGCTCATTTTCTTCCGGTATCAACTAAGTTTTCGTTAGAGAAGTTAGCCCAGTTGTATTTGAAGGAGATTGTAAGACTCCACGGGGTTCCGGTTAGTATTGTTTCCGATAGAGATCCGAGGTTTACATCTAGATTTTGGAGAGCATTGCATGAAGCCTTGGGTTCTAAGTTGTGTTTTAGTACCGCGTTTCATCCTCAAACCGATGGTCAGTCAGAGAGAACTATTCAGATACTTGAGGATATGTTACGAGCTTGTGTGATGGATTTCCAATTGTCTTGGGAGGATCATCTACCTTTAGTGGAGTTTGCTTACAACAACAGTTATCAGTCCAGTATTGAGATGGCTCCGTACGAAGCTTTGTATGGAAGGAAGTGTCGATCTCCGATGTGTTGGGACGAGGTTGGTGAAGCGAGACTTTGGGGTCCGGATTTGGTTCGAGATTCTACGGAGAAGATCAAGGTGATTCGGGATAGATTGAAGACGGCTCAGAGTAGACAGAAAAGCTACGCCGACAATAGAAGACGGGATTTATCATTTCGGGTTGGTGACTTTGTGTTCTTGAAGGTTTCTCCGAGGACGGGGATTAAAAGGTTTGGTAATAAGGGTAAGTTGGCTCCGAGGTTTGTGGGACCGTTTGAGATTCTAGAGAAGATAGGGGAATTGGCTTACCGGTTAGCGTTGCCTCCGTCTTTCTCTTTGCTTCATGATGTGTTCCACGTTTCTATGCTTAGGAAGTATTGTCATGACCCCTCCCATGTTTTGAGCTCTCCTCCCGATGATGTCCAAGCGGACATGTCGTATGTTGAAGAGCCATTGAGAGTCTTAGAATTCCAAGTTAAAGAGTTGAGAACCAAGAGTATTCCGATAGTGAAAGTCCTTTGGAAGAATCATACAGTTGAGGAAGCGACGTGGGAGCTAGAGTCGGAGATGAGAGCGAAATACCCGTGGTTGTTTGAAAATTCAAGTAAGTTTCCTTTTTAAAATTCGGGTCGAATTTTCTTTAAGGGGGAGTGAGTGTGACGACCCCAACCCTAGGCACTCATTTTTAATATTTAATTATATGCTTTTAATATTCATGCTAGCTTTATGTGTTCAATTATATCTTTAAATTCTTAAATTAGGATAAATTGGGTGAAAAGTAATTGTGGAACCTTATGAGAATTTATTGGACATTAAATAAATAAACTTGGAAAATAATAAAATTGGAAATATGAGAAATAGTGTGAGGAGAATTAAAATAAGTAGGAAGAATTAATGGGATAAGATTTGTTTTAAATTAATTTGGGTAGGATGAGTGAAAGCCTTGGTTATTAATTAATGGGGGGAGGGGCCAAAATCTCTTACTTCCCTCATGCCTTGCCAAGTGTCTCCTCCTTATACTTCCTCTTACTTCCTTCACTTTTGCCCCACACTTCCCCTCCTTCTCCCTCATCTTCTCATTCACTACACAATCAACCTAGTGGAAAGCTTAGAGAGAGAGACCTCCATTGAAGCCCTCCTTGCCAAGCTTTGAAGTCAAGGCAATTCTTCATCAAAATCCAAGTCTAGGAGCACATTTGAAGATTGATCATCTTGGGGAACTCATCTAACTAGAAAGATTCACATTTCCTTCTAATATCCAAGTAAGTTGTTATGACTTCTCTTCTCATGAATGTTCATGAATATTTCTTGTGGTTCTTGTTCTTATGTTGGTGATTTCTTGCTTGGGAAAACTATTGGGAGTTGAATGTGTTGATTTAGAACCTTGTTGGGTTTGTAGAAATATTGTGAGTTATGGAAGTTGAATGGATCTAGGTTTAAGACTTGATTTCATGGAGTTAAAGGAGTAGATTAAAGTTACCCAAGTTGGAAATGCCCTTTAGGTTCATAACTTAGAATGCATTTGGTTGTACATTTGGTTTCTTGGGATTTTTGTGTTGATTTCTGCTGTTTGTGCAAATTCTGGGCCGAGGGACGAGTCGTCCCTTGGTCGAAGGGAAGTCGTGACCTAAGGGGGGACGCCAGGTTCAGTGGGGGGTAAATTGGGGACGAGTCGTGCCCTGGGGGACGAGTCGTCCCCTGGCCAGATTTTCTCACCTCAACTTTATAGCTATTCAAACCTAATCAAACTCGAACCATAATGAAATCCTTTTAACCTAGATTAAAGTAGAATACTTTGGCTTCACAATGACGTTCTAAGTGATTAAAATGGAATAGTGGAAGTACCTTAAATGTTGCTTGGAAAACGTTAGATAAACTAGTTTAGTAACTAAACAATTATGATCCCAACTTGATAGATTCCCCTTGGACCTTTCAAGAGGCTATGTATTATTGTATAATGACTTTGTAGGATGGATTTATGCTACTTCCTTGCCTTACATTTAGTTCATATACATTGTTTCTATTGCATAGTGTATTGAATAAATATTGCACTATGATATTGGTTGGACATGAGTATAGTTTACCATGTTGATATGTTGTTATCCCTTTTTGTGGATTTCATTCAAGTATCTATTATGTACTTGATTATGTGTGAGTCAGCTGACGTTGGGGGTATAACAGAATACGATCAATTATGGAAGTGTGACCTAATGTGATCGGATTATGTTATATCTGTGACCGTCCCCTCCTGGCCACGGGTTGGGGTATAGCATCTGTATTGAGCCACAAGCCTTACAGAGTTGCTACTGTCTTATATGGTTCCCTGAAAAATGGGTCTTATAAGACGTGAGTATTGCTTAAGCAGCTCACTGTAATTGGAGTATTATTATACCCAATGTTGTACGACTACTGTTCAGACGGAAAAAGGTAAACCAAGGTAATGGAATGTGTTTATAGCTTTCCCAATGTGTTATGTGTGACTTGTTATATGTTGCATTTATTTGGCATATTGCTGCATCCATAATAGCTTGCTGAGATTTATTCTCACCCCTCTCCCTTTACTGTTTTAGATCCCGAGACAGGAGGACCGCCCAAGTAAGGACGGAGAGGAGTTTGGAGAAATCTTTTGGGTATTGTCAGGGTATGTTTAGGGAGACGTATAAACTGTATTTTGATAATTCCATTCTTGGAGTTTGTAATTATAAACCTTAAACTCTACGTCATAACCTTAAATCTTTTGTAACTAAACAGTTGACTATTTTCAAAGTTAGTTATCTCCTCCTCCGTTGTGGAGTTGAGTGGAGTTCTTTTGAAATGTTATGTTATTCATGTTCATGTTTGAAAGGCAAAGTAAAGTTTTAAAAGTTTAGTGTTTTTGGGTTAGTTTGGGGACGCACCAACTCGGGACACGTGTAGGTTCCGGGTCGGGGTCCCCACAGTGAATCTGTCTGCAAATAAGGACGCATTGAATCTCTCCAAGTCGGGGCTTTTGTTAAGCTGTTCTCTCAGGCTCTCTTCAGGTTTGCTCTGCATCATCAACTGGGGCTTCGCCATTCCCTTCAGGTTTGCTTTGCATCATCAACTGGGGCTTCGCCATTCATCATCAACTGGGACTTCGCCAAGGTCACTTCATCAAACATGGGGGGCTCCCCTCAACAAAAATGGGTCGACTATGTGGTTCTTCAGAAAAGGCCAAAGGGCTCTAACAAAAATCGGAGCTCCAATGAAGTCATATCTAGCATGAAGGGCATCCCTTGTCATCAAGATCAGCATGTGGCAAACTCTTTGAGTTAGTTAGAAACATGATTAATCATAAAGGCCTCTTTATCAAATAAACATGCTTTCAAAATACTGTCCTCCTTGGTACCTTGTTTACAAAAATCACTCTTTGGTCTCCACAAATTTTCAAACTCTTCAAATCTATCAAAAACGTATCTCTGTGACTCTCAAGATGACTCGGCCCTTATCTCTGGACATCAAACTCACCTAATCCCACCTTCTCGGCCTCGCCTAGTTTAAACCATAACCTTTCTGCTCAAACTGTCTTGTTCAGACTTACCACAAATGTAAAACCCTAGCCCTAAGCCTAGGTAACAAATACCTCTCTAAACCCTAGCCTTAAGCCTAGGTGACAAATACCTCTCTAAACCCTAGCCTCAAGCCTAGGTGACAAATATCTTTCTAAACCCTAGCCTCAAGCCTAGGTGACAAATACCTCTCTAAACCCTAGCCTTAAGCCTAGGTGACAAATGCCTCTCTAAACCCTAGCCTCATGTCTAGGTGACAAATACCTCTCTAAACCCTAGCCTCAAGCCTAGGTGACAAATATCTTTCTAAACCCTAGCCTCAAGCCTAGGTGACAAATGCCTCTCTAAACCCTAGCCTTAAGCCTAGGTGACAAATGCCTCTCTAAACCCTAGCCTCATGTCTAGGTGACAAATACCTCTCTAAACCCTAGCCTTGAGCCTAGGTGACAAATGCCTCTCTAAACCCTAGCCTTAAGCCTAGGTGACAAATGCCTCTCTAAACCCTAGCCTTAAGCCTAGGTGACAAATGCCTCTCTAAACCCTAGCCTTAAGCCTAGGTGACAAATACCTCTCTAAACCCTAGCCTTGAGCCTAGGTGACAAATACCTCTCTAAACCCTAGCCTTAAGCCTAGGTGACAAATGCCTCTCTAAACCCTAGCCTCATGTCTAGGTGACAAATACCTCTCTAAACCCTAGCCTCAAGCCTAGGTGACAAATACCTCTCTAAACCCTAGCCTTAAGCCTAGGTGACAAATGCCTCTCTAAACCCTAGCCTCATGTCTCTCTAAACCCTAGCCTTGAGCCTAGGTGACAAATACCTCTCTAAACCCTAGCCTTAAGCCTAGGTGACAAATGCCTCTCTAAACCCTAGCCTTAAGCCTAGGTGACAAATACCTCTCTAAACCCTAGCCTTAAGCCTAGGTGACAAATGCCTCTCTAAACCCTAGCCTTGAGCCTAGGTGACAAATACCTCTCTAAACCCTAGCCTTAAGCCTAGGTGACAAATGCCTCTCTAAACCCTAGCCTCATGTCTAGGTGACAAATACCTCTCTAAACCCTAGCCTCAAGCCTAGGTGACAAATATCTTTCTAAACCCTAGCCTCAAGCCTAGGTGACAAATACCTCTCTAAACCCTAGCCTTAAGCCTAGGTGACAAATGCCTCTCTAAACCCTAGCCTCATGTCTAGGTAACAAATACCTCTCTAAACCCTAGCCTTAAGCCTAGGTGACAAATACCTCTCTAAACCCTAGCCTCAAGCCTAGGTGACAAATATCTTTCTAAACCCTAGCCTCAAGCCTAGGTGACAAATACCTCTCTAAACCCTAGCCTTAAGCCTAGGTGACAAATGCCTCTCTAAACCCTAGCCTCATGTCTAGGTGACAAATACCTCTCTAAACCCTAGCCTCAAGCCTAGGTGACAAATATCTTTCTAAACCCTAGCCTCAAGCCTAGGTGACAAATACCTCTCTAAACCCTAGCCTTAAGCCTAGGTGACAAATGCCTCTCTAAACCCTAGCCTTAAGCCTAGGTGACAAATACCTCTCTAAACCCTAGCCTTGAGCCTAGGTGACAAATACCTCTCTAAACCCTAGCCTTAAGCCTAGGTGACAAATGCCTCTCTAAACCCTAGCCTTAAGCCTAGGTGACAAATGCCTCTCTAAACCCTAGCCTTAAGCCTAGGTGACAAATGCCTCTCTAAACCCTAGCCTTAAGCCTAGGTGACAAGACTCCTCTCTAAGCCTCAGCAATGATTATCCCAATCTTTTAATCGCTTGGTTCTTCGGCTCGGGAAGCCATAATAATCCCAATCAATTCACACAACTATTCTTCATCAGTAAACAGTAGCCTAAGTCCTTTGGCAGCTACAGTTTCCCGCATTTTAGAGGTCTATCCTCCATTTCAAGGGTCCGTCCTGCATTTCAGAGGTCTATCCTCCATTTCAAGGGTCCGTCCCGCATTTCAGAGGTCTATCCTCCATTTCAAGGGTCCGTCCCGCATCTTCAAGAGGTCTATCCTCCATTTCAAGGGTCCGTCCCGCATCTTCAAAGGGTCCGTCCCGCACCTTCAAAGGGTCCGTCCCGTACCTTCAAAGGGTCCGTCCCGCATTTCAGAGATCTATCCTCCATTTCAAGGGTCCGTCCCGCATCTTCAAAGGGTCCGTCCCGCATCTTCAAAGGGTCCGTCCCGTACCTTCAAAGGGTCCGTCCCGCATATCAAAGGGTCCGTCCCGTATTTTAGAGGTCTATCCTCCATATCAAAGGGTCCGTCCCGCATTTTAGAGGTCTATCCTCCATATCAAAGGGTCCGTCCCGCATTTTAGAGGTCTATCCTCCATTTCAAGGGTCCGTCCCGCATCTTCAAGAGGTCTATCCTCCATTTCAAGGGTCCGTCCCGCATCTTCAAAGGGTCCGTCCCGCACCTTCAAAGGGTCCGTCCCGTACCTTCAAAGGGTCCGTCCCGTACTTTCAAATGGTCCGTCCCGCATCTTCAAAGGGTCCGTCCCGTACTTTCAAAGGGTCCGTCCCGCATCTTCAAAGGGTCCGTCCCGCAGAAGTCAAACTCTCACAAAATCTTTGGGTGACTCCCCGTACAGTCAAATCTTCGGGGTGACTCCCGCAAAAAGTCAAATGCTTAGTTTTTGATTTCCACACAGTTTTTCCCACATTGCCCCATACACTTTCTCTCAGTACGCGAATCAAGACTAAACTTGGTTTATTTGCACAACACATTATCTCACAAATCAAGACTACACTTCTTGAATTTCCTTTCCACATATTCTCACACGGAAAAATCAAGACTACACTTCTTGAATTTCCTTTCCACATATTCTCACACGGAAAAATCAAGACTACACTTCTTGAATTTCCTTTCCACATATTCTCACACGGAAAAATCAAGACTACACTTCTTGAATTTCCTTTCCACATATTCTCACACGGAAAAATCAAGACTACACTTCTTGAATTTCCTTTCCACATATTCTCACACGGAAAAATCAAGACTACACTTCTTGAATTTCCTTTCCACATATTTTCTCACGGAGAAGGCAAGACTATACTTGACTCTCCTTTTCGAACTACGACTTGGCTTGATTCCTTTTGGGATACGTAGGTAGCCCGACGTGGGTCCAGCCGCTTGACCTACCTGGTCATCTTTTTTGCGACTCAGATCGAGTCCCAACCTCACATTCGCAAAATCACTTTCTTTACCTCCTGAAATCCCTTTTTTCAGGACGGATCCTTTCTTTTATCGTCGACCCCACTTGTCTTACAAGAAGCGTCGCCGAGGGGCTACTGTTAGTACCCGGTCCGAAAAAAGGTAGTCCAAATACCTGGCCCGGTTGATATTAATTAGAAACCCTAGGGAAACCCTAAAAACCCTAATTCATTAAATTCTTCCGTACTGCGCCGTCGCTGTCAGCTTGGAAAGGACGCCAGTTGGAAGAGCCGATCGGCCCTTTGCCCGTGCATTGGCCGATCGACCCTTTTATTTAGAGCCGATCGACCCTTCAATCCTAGAGCCGATCGACCCTTTTATTTAGAGCCGATCGACCCTTTAGAGGCCCGGCCCGATTCTAGAACACTATAAATAGGGGTGCCCGGCTCCCCATATTCACACACAATTTTCTCCGGGAGAAGCGAGACCATACTTGCTTTAACCCTCAGTTCTTCTTTTTCCTCTCGAATCGCCAAGATTCGACCCCCAAGTCTTGCTACAATTGGTAAGACTCTCTTTTTAATATTCTTGTTCTTTATTATTGTCTTTATTATTATTGTTTGCATGCTTAGTATATTTTAATTGCTTTATTTCTTGCTTATGCCATATATGCTAGATTTAGGGTTGTTTTAATATATTTAATTGTTCATAGCCGAGGATGATTTAAGGTTTCGCCCTAAGAAACCCAATGGATCTAGGAACTATTTCTTTCCTTCCACCTTAGTTATAATCGTCCCATGATCAACAATCCCCCAAGGATGAACGTTGATTAGTGCACCTTCCGAGGGCCTAACTCAAAGGTTCTAGGGTGTGATCATTAATTAATTCTTTCTCTCCCCTCCTCCTTATGCATGATCCCGCTTCTTCTATCTATTCCCGTAAACACCGCACACAACCAACACCCCACATGCTAGAAAGACCGATTCGTCGGGCAATAGGAGTGATAACGTTTCTTCGTCTGTTGTAACTTGACCCCCGAACCCAATTAACTGTTTAGCCTTTTTTCAAAGCTTTGGGCTATATCAAAGTGGCGTGGCGACTCTCAAAATTTAAATTAATATTTTTAATATGGTTTAAATCGAGTGTCACTAAATGAATATCCTATTTCGGTCCGACTTTATAATTATTTATTTCAAACTTCCGAATGCGCGTTGCATCGGGACGGGGTATTCACATAGTCAAGACACATTTCATGGAAATTCAAATGTCTTTTTTTTTTTTATTGATCAGGACATGTTTCATGGAAACTTAATCGTCCTTTTTATTGTTTAGACCGAACCATATATGGCTGCCTACGTTCCCCTTTTACAAGAAAGGCTAAGGGGCTCAGGTCTACGTAGTTCATTCTGGTGAACTAAATTTTTTTTTTTTTGTGTGCAGCCCTGTTTTTTGCCTAGACCGCCCTTTTTTTTGGGTTTTCAGCCTAGCTGGGCATTACTCTTTTTGCACTAAGATTTTTTACTTTTTTTTTATGTGCAACCCTGTTTTTTGCCTAGACCGCCCTTTTTGGGGTTTTCGCCTAGCCGGGTATTACTCTTTTTGCACTTTTTTTCTATTTATATTTTTTTTATTAGACATAGTATCTTCGGAGTTTATCACCGTTGACTGGGTGGACAAAGGGATTGCCATCCAAGTCTGCAAGCTTCATGGCTCCTCCCGATAATATCTTCTGCACCACATAAGGGCCGATCCAGACGGGTTCCCATTTTCCCAGGGGGTTGTCTCTGGTAGGGGGCTTTACTGTCAGCACTAAGTCACCCTCTTTGATGTCTCTGGCCTTGACCTTTTTATCAAACGCTCTGGCCATTCGCCTCTGGTAGGCTCGGGTGTGTTCCATGGCTTTTAGCCTTCTCTCATCAAGCAGGGCTAACTCATCATGCCGGCTGCGCAACCATTCCACTTCATTGACACTGTTTTCCAGGAGGACCCTTAATGACGGGATTTCCAACTCCACTGGTAACACTGCTTCCATCCCGTAAGTTAGGGCAAAAGGAGTTTCTCCTGTGGCTGTTCTGACAGACGTTCTGTAGCCCCATAGTGCCAAGTGCAGCTTTTCGGGCCAATCACGACCACGGGTGGCCATCTTCCGGATGATCCGCTCGAGTGTCTTATTAGCAGCTTCCACGGCTCCATTAGTCTGAGGTCTGTACGGAGACGACTTATGGCGAGTGATTCTGAATTCTGACAGCAGTCTATCGCAGTCTCCTTCAAAGTGCGACCCATTATCGGAAATGATCTCGTTGGGCACCCCATATCTGCACATTAGGTTTTCTTTGATGAACTGGGCCACTTTTCTGGAAGTGAGGACCTTGTAGGACTTGGCCTCTACCCACTTGGTGAAGTAGTCGATGGCTACCAACACGAACTCGTGCCCATTGCTTCCTGTCGGGGTTATTTTCCCTATAACGTCAATGCCCCAAGTTGCAAACGGACGAGGGTCGTCATGCGATGTGTCATGAGGTGGGAGATGGTTGAGGTTGGCAAACCGCCGGCATTTGTCGCAGGTTCGGACGTGCGCGAACGCGAGCTGTCTCCATGGAGATCCGGTAGTAACCCATTCCGAGGATCACTTGCATCGGGGCTCACGGCATTCATGTGAGGACCGCAAGGACCATTGTGGACTTCGGTCATCAACTCTCTGGCTCTTTCTTGAGTGACACATAAGAGGAGTGGTCCTTGATAGCGTTTCTTGTACAGGTTGCCTCCTAGAATGACATAATGGGAGGCCAACCTTTTCAGGGCTCGCAAGCTTTTGGCTCTGACACCTTCCTTCGGTCTACCTTCTTCGTCTCTCGAAAGCCGACTCTCCGTCTTTGAGGAATTGGTAAATCTGATTGTACCAAGGTTCCTTTATGGGCTTGGGTCCTGTGTCCACTTCTGAAGGTGGGGCTTCTCTTCTACCCACTACGAAGGGCTTTATGGCTTTTCCCTCGGGGATCTCTACCAATGAGGCTAGAGTAGCTAGGGCATCTGCGAATCTGTTCTTTTCCCTCGGCAAGTAGTGGAAAGTCACTTCTCCGACTGTCCAAATCCAACTCCTCCATATGGGCATGATACCGGCTGCGGGTTAGGGTCCACAAGCCTTCCACTTGTTGGAGACTTGGTTGATGATCGGGGCCGAGTCTTCGTAAACTTCGAGCTCTTTGACATTTCTTTCTAAGGCGGCCTCCAAACCAAAGAATGCGGGCTTCATACTCGGCGACATTGTTCGTGGCGGGAAAGTTCAACTTGAGGGCTATGGGGGTATGCTCATCTTTCGGATCGACCAATAGCATTCCTACACCATTTCCTCTTTTGTTAGCGGCTCAGTCAAAGAACAATTGCCATCTATTCTCGAGCTCAACCGCAAAGATCCCTTCATCTCGGGAATTGGGGTTCGGGCCCTCTGTCTTCATTATCGGGGAAGTTCGCCGGGTGATCGACAATGCTTGACCCTTGATGGCCTTTACGGTCACATAGTTGATGTCGTGATTCGCCAAGAAGAAGGACCACTTCGCTAAACGCATCGAGAGGGAAGGCTTGTCAAAGATGTACTTGATGGGGTCCATTTTCGAGACCAAATTCACGGGGTGGGCTTGCATATAATGCTTCAATTTGCCGACTACCTGCACTAGCCCTGCACAGGTCTTTTCACATGCGAGTAATTGAGCTCACTCCCGTAGCTTCCGGTGACAAAGTAAATGGCGTTTTCTATCCGAGAGTCTTTCTTTTCTGAGCAAGCATAGCCCCAACTGCCGTGTGCAGTGACAGTGAGATAGAGCGTAAGAGGCTTACGTCTATGTGGGGGCATAGCACGGGGATGTACTAAGTATGCCTTGATGCGGTCAAAGGCATCTTGGCATTCTTCGGTCCATTCTCGTGTCCACATTCTTCTTCATGAGCTTGAAGATGGGCTCGCACATAGTGGTCAACTGATTGATGAAACGGCCGATGTCTGCAATTTACCCATGAAGCTCTTGACTTAATGCGGGTTTGAGGTGGCCTCATATCCATGATGGCTTTGATCTTTCTGGGGTCAACTTCTATACCTCGCTCCGTGACCATATACCCAAGCACTTTTCCCCTTGTCACTCCGAAGGTGCATTTGGCGGTGGTTTAGTCTCATGGAATCTTTGTCTCAACCTCTCAAAGAATTTTCGTAGGTCAACAAAGTGCCGCCCACCCTCTCCTTTGGAGTGGATTATCATATCATCTACGTAAACCTCAATCTCCTTGTGGATCATGTCATGAAAAAGCGCGGTCGCCGCCCTTCGTAAGTAGCCCCGCATTCTTGAGCCCGAATGGCATTACCGTATAACTTGAGGTTCCCCATGGTGTGGTGAAGGCCTGTCTTTTCTTGGTCTTCCTCGGCCATCTTGATCTGGTTGTAGCTCGCAAAACCATCAACGAAGGATTTGACTTTGTAGTTGGCAAGTGGAGTCCACCAGGATGTCTATGTTTAGCGAGGGTAGTCGTCTTTGGGCCGGCCTTGTTCGGATCTCGGAAATCCACACGCGCGCACCTTCCCATTGGCCTTGGTTACGGTCACGATGTTAGACAACCATGTCGGGTATTCAATGACTACGATGAACCCTACCCGCAGTAGCTTCTCAATTTCTTCTTTGACTGTAGAGACCATTCCGGCTTAATCTTTCTCGCCGCTTTACCGGCTTAGCATCCGGTGCTAGAGGGATTACGTGTTCTACTATCGAACTGTCTAGCCCCGGCATATCCTTGTATGACCATGCAAACACGTCGACGTATTCTACGAGCGGCTCGATCAATCTGTCCCTTTCAACCCCCTGGAAGAAGCTTCCAATCTGTGTCTCTTTAGGTTCCTCAATAGTACCCAAGTTCACACTTATCAAAACCTCCTCGGCGGCTTGGGCCCGGTTTTCCTCTTTTCCAAACCCGCTTAAAGATTTACGTAATGTATTGTTCGTTTAGTGTGTTTGCATCTTGTTCAAATGATTCATTATTAACTATTGTTAAGTTTTGAGTTAATTTATCATTTGTTAAGTTGGCAATAAGAGGATAATCGAAAGATTTGTCATTTCATTCAAGATAAGGGGAAAGATGACATCGATTACATTTTCATAATCCTCGGGCGTGAGGCCTTCGGATGACTACGAGGACTCGGAATTCAAAGATTCTGACTCAACCGAATAGACAACAGTGGTGTTTGACACGACTGGGTTGAGAAGGACGGGGTACCAATCCAAGCTCCGTGATCATTTGCTGTCGATCGGCTATCGGCCCCGAGAATGTCTCCCAATTCTTCAATGGCATTTCGTCTTTAGTCACCAAAGTGCGAGGATCAAAATGACTTTCACCATCGTCTCCAATAACGGCAACTATCTCATCATCTCGAACCGAAGTCGATCAAGTCCGGGATTTGTGCTTCTTCGTCAAACAACTCTTGCAAACCCCACCGATTGTTTTCACCGCCGGGCAGCCTTCTATCTGGGCTGATCTTTGGAAGAGCTAACTCAAAGGCGGAGAAGTCCATTGTCCGGATGCCGACTCTTTGCCACCGGCCGGATTTCCTTTGAAGACGTACTCATTACGAACGGTAGCGGTAGCCCTGGGGATATCCGGCAAATCAAGGAACATTCTTCGAACGGGGATTGGCCGGCTTTCCCTAACTTTCTCAAGGTTCTCTAGAAGGGTTTTCTCGCAAGGAGATGCGGCGATCACTTTCATCATATTGTGTCCCTCCTTTTGTAAAGTAATGGGTCGAGACAGACCGTAAGGATGGAGCCGGACCCCTTCACCTTTCGTGCCTTTAGCTTTTCCGGCATCCCGAGAGTTCGGTTTGTACCCCAAGCCATATCTCGGTAGTCTCTGTTCCTTCACATCAATGATGGTGTTACGACCTTGAAGTCTTCTACCCAATCCAAGTCCGGAAGATAACTCATTTTTCGCATCATTCTCATGGCGGGAGGGATTTTATCGGAAGTAGTGGTGAGGTCGGTGCAACACACTTGTGCCTTGGAAGAAGCTACGGAGAATCCGGTCAATGCTAACCCTTCATCATCGTGCTTGATCTCCAATATCGGGATATCCCAGTCTTTGGTTCCTTCTACCGTGACACTTTGTCTCCATAAATGGTGGTGATAGTTCCATCACTGACCGAAATTTGACGCACCGATGCAAAGTAGAGGCTACTCCGTTTATCCGGTGGATCCAAGGCCGTCCCAAAGAAGGCAAGAAATGAAATCGGAATATCAATAACTTGAAAATCAACGTCCATGACCTTTTTCCGAACCACATCTTGAGAGTGGCGATCCCCAAAAGCGATCGTGCGGTGGAGTCATAGGCCTTAATAGTCGACTAGAAGGCTTTAAGTCCGTTGGCTTCGAGATCCAATAAATCCATCATTTTAGGCGGCAAGACATTCATTGCGGACCCCCGTCGACTAATACTCGTGGCAATCGACGTTCTTCTAACCGGATTTGTGATGTAAAGAGGTTCGTTATGACTAGCCCCATACTTTGGCAGTGTCTAATTCGGTGAAGGTAATGATGTTTCCGTAGTGGATATTTCCAATCATTTGGACGACCTCATGCGGGGTGACATCTATGGGCACCATGGTCTTGGCCAAACTTTCTTCTAGCTTCAACTTATGAGGGTATGAGGAGGTCAACAGGGACCATAAGGAGATATTGGCTTGGGTACACTTCAACCGAGTTAGGACTGGATCCTCCTTATCGAGTCGGGCTTTTACGCCACGGCTTATAAGGTCTTTTATCTCGTTTTGGCTCGTAGACGGTGCTTCTTTTGTCACCCTTAGGTACCGCTCAACATTCAATCCGCCTGCACCGAGTCATCACATAGACATTGGATTTTCCTTGGTCATTATTCCTACCGGAGGATTC
Organism: Adenophora triphylla var. japonica; assembly: GCA_022495995.1. Taxonomy (NCBI): domain Eukaryota; kingdom Viridiplantae; phylum Streptophyta; class Magnoliopsida; order Asterales; family Campanulaceae; genus Adenophora; species Adenophora triphylla. The sequence continues at coordinate 498,768 of JAFEMH010001106.1, read as the reverse complement.
TCGTCAATTCTTTCAAAGTCGAGGCGGATTCTTACCGGCGTATGGCCAAGTTCTGTTGATTGATCTCGATTGACGGTCTTTGCTTAGGAAGCATAGGCGGCTTCCCGAACCGGGTCCTGTGTTACCGGCTTTTTGACCTTTTCTCGAGTTTGACCTGGGCTGATTTCAACTTCACATTCTCCGTTTAAAGCTTTCACGGTCTCATTCAAACTTTTCAAAGTCAGGCATGCAACAAGAATTATCACTTAGGAGTTTGGAGCTTGGCAAATGGCTTTCTCATCCGAACCTAGCAACTTCTTTAACGAGTAGGATCACATTCCTCATCACCGTCAAGCATGTCTTTTCTTTCCCAGGGGTCAACCTTCGACGGCATCTTTGACGTTGGCCAAACATTTTCTCGAAGTGGGAAATTCCATCATCAATAAGGATTTCGCGGGGTCAAATCTCATGGCGGGTTCCTTTTCCTTACCGTCGGGGATATTTTACGGGCTTTTTGGCTTACGGGCTAACCACTCCTCTATTGTTCCTTCCGGCACTTCGACCGTGTCTTCATCGGTGTCACTACGGTAGCTCTCGTGGGAACTTTCGTCTTGACTCGATGACCAATGAGGGCAAAAGCAGGTCGGGATACTTGACGCCATATGAGGGGTATCTCGGACTCTTCCTCGGGCTTAGGGATTACCAGGAAAACATCATTATCATCGTAGGACATAAAGGGACTCGGGGTCGCCTCTAAACTCAGGACTCTTTCCAAGGCATCCATACATTCTTCTTCGTACCAAGTTTCGGGAGTGACTACTAACACCGTGATAGAGTCTACCCTTCCCGATGAGAGTTTGGCTTCGGCGACGCTTACATGTTCCCAGATCGTTGGGCGGAGCCCACTTCCCTCTTTTGGCTAAAGCTTCGATCAAGTTCCTCCATTCGCCTACCAAGTCCTTGTAAGGAGTATTGAACTCTAGGATATAGGACTCATACACTACCTCATCCTTCTGAGCCTTTGCGCCAGATAGGCCGAACACACTTTGAAGTGATTTCATCCCCTATTCCAGTCCGTGGCTTTCTACCTCATCTTGCCCCTCGGTTTTCACTTCCGTTGGCTCCAAGTCCATTCCTTTTACCGAACTGTCATCATCGCCGTAAACCCATCCATTCCTATTCTCGTTTCCGACCGACTCTTCACCGTAGCCGTCCGAGAGGTAGGCAAATTCACGGCGTTGACAAAATTGGAAGGTCAAATTGGCACCGGGATTCCAAAGTAGGCTCGAGCCGAAAGGAGGAAAAAGGTCCCGTGGGGGATGCAAAGGAAGCGAGGGTGTCGGGACCCTAACGGCTTGGGGTATTGGAGAAGACCGAGAAGGGGTCTTTTGGCAATGGGTTATATGAAGATGTGGGAGGGCATTGGTTATAGGCTAGCTCTTCTTCCCTAGTCATCTCGGTTACCCAAACCAAAGACTGTTTCTCTGTCAAATCGGCCATTCGACTCTCGAAACCGAGGATTCTCGCGAACTATCTCGAGGATTCTCGCGCTAACAAGTCGGCGACCCGGTGTTCTCACCCACTTCTTTCGCATTGCGGGAAAGGGATAGGAAAGGTTTAGACTCGGGGTAGGTGTTTAGCCGAAGGCTCGTGCAATATGCAAATTAGAATCTTCAAGTTTACTTAAAAACAGTTGTCTTTTATTAATATCTATTTGGTTGGAAAAGGGATTACGCCCTTCTTTTTTCACAACTACTCTAGATCCCGGATCGGTGGGTTCCGTCACTACGTCTATAAGCCCCTCGTATTCCACCCGTATTTCGACCTCCCAGGGTGGACGGCTGGGCGAGGGTCCTATAGGGCACGCGGATCCCACCGACCGAGAGTAAAGAACGCTCCTATCGGGTCTAGCGGGTCATAGGACTTTTCAACGCACGAGCAATGCGGATTATAGTCAAGGCAATACTGGGAAAGTCTCGTCTCTCGCCTTGACGGATCTTTGACAGAGTTTCGCTTGAGCGAATGACGGTTTTTGACTTTCGGTAATGTCCGAGAGAATAATAGGCATGGGCCGGGCGGCAAAAAGCCGGATGACACAAAGTGTCACATTGAACTTCGTTGCATACGCAAAGTGCGTGAGTCGGAATCGAAGTCAATGCCGGTCAAGATCTTGCCAATTTTTCCTTGTCGGAATTTTGGCGAGCTTCGCTTGAGCGAAAGATCTTTTGATTTTTGGCAAAGACTCGGTCTTGACTCTTACGCATTCCGTGCGGGTCAAGGTCAATAGTCAATGTCGGAATCAAGATCCCACCGATTTTTCCTTGTCGGAATTTCGGCAATTTCGCTTGAGCGAAAATCTTGGCTTCCGTTATGAGCTAAGGCTTGACCTTTACGTGGGTATGCAACCGGGCTATATGACACGGACTAGACCAAAAACCAACCAAAAGTCACGGTTTTTTGAAACGTGTGACACGGATCGTGCATTGGTCGACACCGGGCTGCCATGGGAGGTTGGGATGATTCCGTGCGCGCCGGAGCATCGTAAGGCCGTCCGTGATCGCACTGGAACCACCCTCGGGTTTGAAGGACGTGCGTGCAAAAGTGTACGAGGATATATCGGAGTGCGCGTAGTGTGCGGTCTCCTAAAAATGTTCCTTTTGAGTTAAAACAGAGATTTTCATAAATGTGTTTTAAATGAATGATTTTCGGGACGGGGAAAATGCAACACATAAGCACGTAAATTTTATCGGGAGCCCAGCCGGGCCATGGAGCCGAATAGCCCCAAGCCTGCTAGGATCGCCAGATTAACCATGATTTTTCCTGGTGGAATTGCCACCGAGGTCGCCCGGTCGTAATCCAATGAGGATTGAGCCGTACGACCGCATGGATCAATTTTCCGTGTTCCACTCCTTTTGCTATTTTTCGGGTTGTTTCCCGTTTCAAAGTATGCACAGATTCCAAGATGCAAATGATGCAATGCATGGTAAAGAAAGCAAGCACGATTAATGAAATCGGCGATGGGAGTCTAACCCGCTCAAAGGGAAAAACTTTCTTCTATTTTTTTCAAAATTTGTTTTTCGAAAAGGGATACTGGTACGTGGATTGTTAAACCACCGGTTATCCCAACTCCCACGTCAGGGAGTGTACAGGAAGGGTAAGTGGTTTCCACCTATATACCGAGTATCGATTTTTGTTTTGAAAATAAAAGCTTTTCTCCTTTGGGATATCCCCAGCGGAGTCGCCAAACTGTGAATGTGGTGCCCAAATTTTGTGTTGGATTCACGCGAGTTTGAAGACATCCGAGTTATTTGAAAAACGGAGTCGCCACACCATTTTGATTACCTCAAAACTTTGAAAAAAAGGTTTTTACTTGGGTTCGGAGGTTAAGTTACCCCTTGGGAAGAACGTTTGGCGTTCACCCAAAGTGCCTTGCCGGAGCAAGTCTCCCAAGATTTCATTAATCGTGCTTGCTTGCGTGCTTTCTTGTGTGCATGTGTTTGAAAATAAAGGGGGGAAATGTCCCAAGTTGTCTTCCGGACGTACAAACCATTTGTTGGTTATCGCTCGGGATTCCTTGGAATTTTATGTATTTGGGATTATGATCCCGTCCTCATCTTATGACTTGTGATCATCGCATTTTAAACCTCGGGACCCTCGGGACTTGCGTGATCGAGAGAATGACTCTCTTTTGGTCAAAGATGAGGTTCTTTAGAAAAGGAGGGTCCTTAGCCCATCAATCCTACGCTTTAAGACTAGCCGAGCTCGTATAGAGGCTTCATACTCTTTCTTAAGCGATAATCGGAGATATAGGGTTCAAGGTGTCCCTTTCTAAAGAAATATGAAACCTTTAATGGAAGGAACGATGTAAAGATAGGATCTTTTACACCGGTCCGTTCCAAGGTTGGGGGAAAAGGGGAATGCATGATGAAAAATGACACTTTAATGAAAAGATGACATTTTTGGGTTGCAAATGATGCACTTAGTTTAAAGAAATAATCTTTATTGCAAATGATGCATAAAGATTTGATTTTTATGCAAATGATGCATTTTTGTTGAAGAAATTGGCATTCATTATGCAAATGATGCATAAAGATTGCCTTTTGAAAAGCATATGATGCTAGTTTATGGTAAAGACATGATCTTTAAAGCAAATGATGCTTGAACAAAGGGGTTTTGAATGCAAAGGATGCATTTTTATTGAAAAGATTGAGTTTTTATATGCAAATGATGCATAAAAAGGACATTTTTATTTGAAAATGGGAGTTTTAGGTGCAAAGGATGCACCTTTATGAAAAAGACTACATTTTTATGACAAATGAGGTCTTAATGCATGCAAAAAGGGAAAGGGGGTGAGAAAGATGTGATCTTTAACTATGAATGTCAAGTCCCAAGCAAGATATATGAATGCAATGAGCAAGTATATCAATTAAAAGCAAGGTTAGGGCGTGCGAGGTTACCAATTGCTTCCTTTGCTTCTTTGGTTGGAGCTAGGAGGAGAGATTGGTCTTGGATCTTCAAGGAGGAGGGAGGGAGCTTCTTGGCCTTCTTCTTCACCTTCTTGAGCCTTCACCAATATTCTTCACGTCTTGGGAGTGACTGAGTGTATTGCTATGGAGTGTGTGTATTGTTGTTGTTGTTGAAATGGGTAGAGGAGGGCTCTATTTATAGGCAGTCTGGATAAGGCTAATGAAGCCGTGCGGCCAGAGGCAGCGAGCTAATGCAGCCGTGCGGGCTTATCCATTGTGACTCAGCATTCTAGAACCATGCAAGGTGGCATTATTCTAGAACCTTCTCCCTAATTAAGAAAAACGTGTTTTCTTAATTAGGAAGGCTTCCTTCAGCCCTAATTTTAATTTGGGACTGCTCCAGGACATTTCCGGAACACTAGGAAGGTCCGGGGAATTACCGGGAAACTTACCGAAATTGCCGGGAAATTTAACCGGAAGGCATGAGCCAGATTTGGGTACTTACAGAAAGTATACGATTAAATTAAATTTACATAAAATATACTCCATATGCGTCTCAAATAATAATGCCGAATCATTATAGAAATAGAGAAAGTCATGAAACTGTGCTGCCGAATTTCCTTAATGAGCAAGATGCAACCACATATGGCCTGATCCGAATAACGCGCATCTTGAAAGAGAGTTCATCGTCATATATGGCCTGATCTGAATAATGTGAATCGAGGAAGAGATTTGTGAAGGATGGAAAAACCCTTTTCCTTATATTATTGTTGACAACCGAAGAGGGGCTCCTCGTATTCAAAGGAAGTCTTGCTCGGCATATATAATTATGCATTGTCGACATGCAGTTTTGTTGGGCCTTAGTCATTATTCGTTCTGCTATGCCTAGGTCAACATAGTAGGTATGACGTGGAAGAAATACGAGAAAAGGTAGGAAAGTCCACTCCTTTTGTCGTAATTGAGACTTGTATTAATTATATTTTGAGTTCAATCTCTTGAGCCTTGTCCGGCCATGATAAACGATCGGATCTCGGTTTATACCGTTCATTAACCTTAGTGTTCAAGATATTTTCGCATTAACAATAAAATGCAAAAATATTATTTTGGGACGGAGTAAGTATAAAATATGGTAAGGAAAATGTTGTAGTGCGGGGACACTCCCAATGTGAATTGTGAAGACTATGATGAATTGATCACACTAATTTTTATCCAAACAGATAATAATGTTTCTTGGAGTTATAATTAGAAGGAAGAATGATGATGCCAAAATCGTTAAATCAGTCCAAATCCAAGCGATGAATGCTCTGGTGATTGCAAGGCCTGAAAATAAGAGAAAACACGTAAACTAAGCCGGGGCGAATCCGGCTAAAGGCCCTCCGGCGTGAGAGTAAGTTCACGGTTTGTATGTGAGAAACTAAATTGACAGAGTTTCTGTATTGTAAAAAGTAACGTACCAAATAATGAGTCATAGGGCTTGTATTTATAGGGATGTATTGATAGAATTCATGTTGAAGTGAACTTGTAAAGAGATAAGATATAATCCTAAGAGAATTATATCTGTTAAGGAGTCATTGTTTGACTTGAATTGGTGTTGGCGATTGTAATCCTGATTGGATCATGATTGTAGAATCCTTGTTTGATAAGGACTGTGTAATCTGCTAGCCGGAACGCCGAGAAATATGAATGTTTTATCTCGGCCTTGGCAATTAGGCCGAGGTGAATGATTCTGCTTCCTCGTCATTTGATGATGGGCCGGCAAAAGAATATGTCGGGATAAACAATTCTCTCTCGTCATTTTATAATATATCGAGGTGAGAACATTTCTTTCTTCGTCATTTGTGACATCTCGGAGTATGATAAGCCATGTACGAAGAGTCCATTGTTGATTTAAGGCCGAGGAGATGTTCCTCGGCATACGAGGAAAATATCTCGGCCCAATTACTTGAGCCTCAATGCTGGTATATTGGATTATGTTTATGGCCCAACCCATTTGGGCCTGGCCCGGGCAAGCCCATGTTCGTATCTCGGTTTATACTGTTCAGTGGCCCCCGACTTTCTAGCTCGGCTTAGGACGAGGAGAAAGTCATCTCGTCCTCGGCTAATGGGATACGAACATGTTTTGACACGTGTTTTCGGCGTCTCTTCATTATCTGACGGTTAATATTCTGATGATTACCTGGGGCCCCCCAGTCTTGTCACGTCTGGAAAGTTGTAACAAACATTTAATGTTGGGGGCGCCATACCCGGATTATTGCTTTACCCACGGGTTGACCCGGTCTGGTGGAGTATAAAAACTAAAACCCTTCTCATTATTTAAACCTTTACTTACTTAAATTGTTTGAGAGCAACTAGCAAGGTTCAGGCGACAACATACTCCGACGGCTTTAATCTGTTCGAACCCAGTTTCCGGCGAACTCAATTTTTTCGGCGAAGTAGCGTTCCTGTTTCGATTCCAACCATTCTTTTAAACTCAGGTATGAAATTCCTTCCCTTTTATGCATTCCGTTCCTGATTTTGAATTTTCTAGGGTTTTTAGAAAATTTTTTGAATTTGCCCAGAACAGTGAACCGCCATTGTTGAAGAACGAAGCTTTTCTTCATGACTTTTGCTTTCAACTCTCAAAACACTTTGAATCTTTGATTTTCTTTGAATTTTGCATGAACTTCCTTGAACATTGAATGAATTCTCCCTTTAATCTTTGATTCCCCTTAGAAATGGCTCGCTCTTGGGACCATTCCCCCCGATTCCGTTATGGATATCACACCGGCAATCTGAGGGTTTACCAGAGAGAGAGGGGACCTTGGTTGATGCTCACCCTGGACGATATAGGCAAGAGGTTGAGAGGTTATGGTCGAACTCGGATGTTCCTCCAATACCCAGATTCCACAAGAATAGATAGGATTGCGTCCGATTCCCCCAATATTATAGTTTTTGAGGATAGGGCCGAGATGATGGAGCACATCGAACTGTTCTACCCGGCCTCAGATCGTGAAATTCGCGAGCGTCTGAGTGGTAAGGCTCCCTCCTCGGCCTTATGAAATGACGAGGAGGGGAATCTCCCTTCCCCGTCCTAAGATCAGCCATTGACGAGGTAACTAACTTTGTCCCCTCGTCTTTATGCAGATATGACGGGAAGAGAAGGAGAGACCTCCTCGTCCACCCGCATAGTTGACGCCTTCGTGGAAGGTACCCAAGTTGATGGCCACCTGGTCCGAAGAAGGGAAAGCCGAGGTAAACAACGGGAGAGGGCTCCAAAGGCCGGAGACCCCATGCTCGAAAAATTGTATTCCACGTACGGGGTGGACAAAACCGAATATAAGTTCACTTATATGGGCAAACTTGAACTTAAGACGGAGAAGGAGGAGAGGAGCTTTTACTATAACGAAGACTACGTCCACTTCTACTTCAAACAGTTTCAACAGGGGCTCCGTCTTCCCTTGGACCCTTTCATCAATGAATTTTTGGACGATGTAAGGGCAGTGCCGGCCATGCTAGGAGCCAATGGTACTAGGGTTCTTGTCAGATTCATTGTCCTTTGCCGTAGCTTAGGTTATGAGCCGACCATGGGAGCTTTTCGGCATTTCTACCTAGTCAGCTTCGTCAAGGAAAGTTGGCTCCTCGTCATTAGGAGTGCACCCAAGAAATCAAAGCTGCTTCTCCCCATGTCTAGCAAAATTGCCGGTTGGGATAACCACGTTATTAGGGTTGAGAGTCGCCAAGGCTGGGAGTTCCAATCTCCTTGCAAGGATCCAACTTCATCAGGTCCTGTTCAACAATATGAGTGGACCAAGGCTTTGATCAAGCGCTTAGAGGCATTTGCCGAGGTGGGGCTCCTCGACTGGAAGGCAATTGAATCTTCTGACCATTTTTATGTCCAGGCAGGATTGATGCCGGGACCGAAGGAAGGGGTGGTTCCCCTTGTCTCCGTTAAGAGGGGAAGGCGTTTTAACGATTGAACAGTACACCCTGGCCTCATATTTCATGAGGATTGTCTGAGGTGTAAGAGCCGTCCCCTTGACCAATGTCTGGAAGAAATAGACGTGGTTGGATGTAAATATTTAACTCTGATACTTGTAGTTTTTTGCATGTTCATTTCTTCCTCTGCTCGTACTTAACCATCTCTTCCTTGTCTTTACAGTTTTAACCCCCGAGGAAGAAGCAGCACTAGCCATGAAGAGACTAAGTCCCATGGAGCTTGTGAAACAGAAGAGGAAACAAAGCAAGAAGTCGGGCTTGGTAGAGAGGAGGGAAGAAGCCAATGCCCGCAACTTGGTGCTAAATGCTCAGGGTGATCAACCCCTTCCCTTCAAACCACACAGGGAGGTGAATGCCGAGGAGGTGGCGGCTGAGGAGCAGGCTAATCCATCAACTACAGAGGGGCATAGCCTCCATGTTGATGCCGAGGAGGCGGAGACCGAGGAGAACGACCTCGTCCCTAGGCATTCTGGCTCCAAGAGAGCCCAAGCTGCTAGTACTGAGGAGCCTGCAGCTAAGAGGGCAACCGTTGGTGGGACTTCCAATCCTGAGTCTCCTCCTCCCTTGACCATCCAAACCGCCAAGACTCAAGCTGATGCCGAGGAGCTTGCACATCGCATGGCGGCAAACGTTCCCCGTCTGAGGGGGCTTCCTCTCCAAGACAGGAAAAGTCACTTGATGAGGTTGGGCAGAGCTCCCATCCAAAGGGCTATGGATGAGGCTGCTTATGATGCCTTGGTAAAGGAGAAGCCGAGCAGGGATAACCTGCTCTGCCGCAAAGGACTTATGCTTGCTGAGGTAGATTTCTCGTACTTTCTAACTAACTTAGTAGATTTTATTTGTGCTTGTTTCAAGGTTTTAACACAAATTTACTTTTGCAGTCGGCCAGCATTGCGGCATATGAGAATGTCTTGGCCAAGGCCCAAGAGAAGCAAGTTATTGAAGCCAAGGCTGCTCTGAAGACGAGTGAAGCCGAGAAGGCTAACTTGGCCGAGCTCTTGAAGGCCAAAAATGCCGAGCTTGAAGCTGCTCAGGCCAAGGTTGAGGTCGAAGTGAAGAGAGCCGAGGAAGCTCGTGCTCAGGCCAAGGATGCCAGAGATAAAGCCGAGGAACAACTCCAGCTAAAAAATGCTGAGGTGGAGGAGGCGAAGAAGGCCAAGGCTGAGGTCCAAACGAGGGCCGAGGAGGCCGAAGCCAAATGCCGAGGGTTCGAAGCTACTCTTTCTTTTAGGGAAGAGGAAGCTGTGACCCGATTCAAAGAGAGTCAAGCTTTCAAGGACGCCATGATGGCCAGCTCGGCCTTTCAAGATGCCGTGGATGAGAAAACGACAACCATGTTCGAGGACGGGTATCTCCACCTTGCCCGTAGCATCCTGGCCGACCCCTCCACCGGTTTGGACATTAACAAGGTGGCCATGCTGATTTGCCGGGATCAGTATGACGAGGAAGTTAGGGCTCTCCACCACTTGGTTCCATTCTCTAAGTATAACTTGGAAGTAATGGCCGAGAAAGATGCCCAGGCGTGCCGAGAAGTGTGGAAGCCAGCCCCTGTCGTCCCCGGCAATATCAAGGCCTTGGTGGAGGCGATCCAGGACGAGGAAGAGCCCGAAGACATGGATGCCGAGGTCGGGGGAGGAGAGACCGAGAAGATTGATGCCCAAACTGACCAAGCTATTCTTCCTCCCCCTGGCTCTATCACAGAAGATTGGCTTGAAAGGCCTTTTAATGATGGGCAGCAGTCTTAGGATATATCTTTCTTTCCTCTTTTGCCTTTTTGTAATAGATGGTAGGATTTGTAATTTTCTTTGAATATCAATGAAAAAATCCTTTTGTCTTTATTCATGTTGTTTCAATAAATGATTTGTGTCTGTATGCTAGGCATAGGTGCTAGATTTGTGAAGGTGGGATCCGAGGAGGGTCCCTCGTTCCCTAATTGTTGAGCAAGTGATTAGGCCGAGGAAGGACTCCTCGGCTTTGACTGTACCTTAAGTCGTATAGGACGAGGAAGGACTCCTCAACTTCGACTGTTGGGTGATTTCTTCTTTTTCGTCTCCTTATGCCGAGAAAGATGACTCGTGCACAGGTTTCATACGTGATGCCTTCTAGTCGTAGTGACAAGGTGTTTCCTTGTCTTGACGTGAGGCAAGTCATCAGGCCGAGGAGGAATCCTTGGTCTTGACTGTGACAGTTGTGATCCTGAATCAAGGCGGACCCTTGTTAGGATGTAAGGTAAGCCATTAGGCCGAGGAGGACCCTCGGTCTTGGCTGTCATATTTGTAATCCTGAATCAAGGTGGACCCTTGTTAGGATGTAAGGTAAGCCATTAGGCCGAGGAGGACCCTCGGTCTTGGCTGTTAGGAGCCTATAGTCGTTGAATCAATGCGGACCCTTGTCAAGACATAAGGTGTAAGTTTCGAAGAGTCGGAGATAAAGTCCTCATCTTCTGGTGTCCGTGTGAAGAGTTGATAGTTGCTTTGCATGTTGGAAGAAACCGCTTTCGTAAAACTGGAATGTGATTACATCGAACTGCAACGCTTAAGTCATACAAGCCATCTTTGTCGGAGGGCATCTCAAAGCCCTCTTGGAGCCAGCTAGCAAGTTGTGCATCAGCTTCAGTGGATTGTTCATCAACCGCGACTACATCGGGGTCCTCAGAGGTGCGACCGCATTTGTTGGGGCGGGAATCAGATGGTTTGGGGGAAACAGTAGGCGGGATAGGCTCAATGTCCTCAGTGGCGGCATCAGCTTCTTTCTCGAAACCCTCTCCCTCAGTCATGTCCTCATCTCTGAGTACAAGGGCAGAAGATCGCATGGGAGTCTTGGCCCTACTGGTTTTCTTGGTATGACCAGCGGATTTCTCGGCGGCAGCAGCAGCCTTCTCGCGAGCAATGACCTCAGAGTCATCACCATGCAAGGAAATGGGAATTTCCAATTCCGCAGTCTGTAACAGATTAGTTTGGCGGGAATCAGCAAGTCACTTACGGCGACCATCAGAGCCTAAGGCAGCAGTGCGCCTATCTGACACATCCATAAGCCTGAATTCTGAATCAAAACCGACAAACAATTATTAGAAAGAAAGTAAAGAAAGACAACATGAAACGAAGATGAAGGCGAGAAACATACTTAATACGTCAAACATAGCTTTACAGCAGTGACCTTCCAACTGGCAAGGTCCACACTCAGAAGCAAAACAATCCCCCGAATGGAGGTCCCAGCCGGGATAGGGAGAAGTATGAACGATGGAAAGGCAAGGTTCATTGTCGGGGCAGGTAAAATCGGGAAGGCCAACTTGTCGGAGCAATGAGGGGCGGGATAGAATATCTCGCCATGAAAATAATGTCAGGCTCGTGTAGGTGGCATCGGCGAGAACCTTAAGAATCCTCTCTTTCAGTCTGTTATCGCCAGAAACTAGGGCTTTTCGGGTCTCAATCTTTGGAATGATGTCCCTAAGGTCGCATGAATGGGTCCAGCCCATGCGAGATGTAACAAAAAGGGGATTGGATTGCCAGTTGTGAACTTTTCGGGGTAAGGGAGTCAGAATTTTGGGTTTTCTATACTTAATGGAGAGGCGATTTTCGATAACGCCATCTCGCTGAGACACAGCTGTATAGCCTTCAAATAAGTGAACAAGTAGAGGAACAGTGGGCTCCTGTCTTAAAGCCCTGCAGATTACTAAATAGCTAGTAAGGATCCTAATTGCATTAGGGTGGAGATCAACAATGGCGGAATGAGCTTTATGCATGATGGCACTAATAAAAGGATCAATGGGAATCCTAAGGCCCGCATCTAACTGGGAAGGATAGACAATAATGCCATCAGTTTTATGCCGTATAGCGGCAAGAGATATGCCGCCTGTATAAGGTTCTATGTGGTACAGGTCGTGGTTGATACCGTATTTTACATGGAACGGTGTTTGGAAATCCTTGGAAGAGGCGTTGCTGGTCTCAGCGACATCAGTATTAGATATACCCTGCAAGAGCTGATGTCGCGACGATGTTTCTGCGGCCAAAGTATCTGAAACTTCGTGATTTGATGTAGAATTGGAGGAAGACATGTCGCTCCTATCACTGGAGCTGGATAGCACCTGTTTATAGAAGTGACGACTATGTAAATTGGGGGCTGCGAGATAGTCTGTGTCAGAAAATTCAGTGTCAAAGAAAGGGCGGTAAAAGTCGCAGATATGAGTACAAAGTTCATTAGTCGTGAAAAAAGTTTTCATAGGAACTGATTTGTGCAAGAAGGGGGGACCCCTAATTTCTAAAGTGTTTAGTATGGCGACATCCACTCCATGTCGCATAAGCATGAAGTTGAGATCCTCTCGCGGGATCCGAGCCCAAACCCCCATATCCATTATGTGAAACCCCCCACTTCTCTTATTTTGGCCAAAGCTAACAGTCTTAGAGCAGGACTTGGTCCTAGCCATAACATGCGAGATAGGAAGAGCGAGAATTAAAGCGAGAATTCAAGGGATTTTGAAATAGTACCTGGAAATTTGCAGAAAAAGGTAAAAGTTTGAAGATCGGCCGGAGAATGGTCGGAAGGCCTCGAAAACTGTTGGGTTCCTCCGAAAATGCTCCAAATTAGCTGGAAATTGAAGTGCAACGCAGGTAGGAAGGAGGGGAGCATGTTTGAGGATGAAATAAACGGTGAAAATTGACTGAAGAGCTGAGAGTGCAATGGCCGGAGAGTGAGTCGTCGGTGGTCTCTGTGGTGCAGGAGAATAATGAACAATGGAGTAGGAGGAAAAATGGATAGAGGGATTTTTGGTTTCCAAGCCACGGAAGGTGAAAGGGTTTGGGAGAGTTTCCAAGGTGTATTTAAGAAAAAGTTCGAATTTTGAAACTCCCCCCATTATTGTTAAAGGTAATTTAATAAACGACACGAAGTCCTAGGGGGTGTACAGCGCTGCCTAACCGCCCTACCCGATCAACCCTGGGGTGACACGTGTGAGCGTAGGTGTCATCTGAGGCCCATTTCTCGCTAAAAGGGCGTGAAATGGCGGAAACCGTAAGCGACTGGGAAAGTTCTCGCCTGGACCATGAACAGTCCAGGTCTTGAACTTGGGGGACTTCTGATACGATTATAGAAAATGGTTCGGGCCCAATTAACAAGGTTAGGCCCAGTAGCTAAGAATGGGTCGGGCCTGCTTAGTCCAGGTTATGTGAATGGGTTCATAACGTTGATGCGGCATTGGCAGTTGAGGCGGCATAGGGCAAACATGCGACAAAGGTAAGATGGTGTGTGGGAGTATGGCTGAGTAAGGAATAATGTTACGCGAGAAACGTGGTGTGGTGTCAACAAGTCATTGTGATGAGACATAGAGTGGGGAGCCCTCCCTCTGTAAGGTGCATGGTTTAGGGCGACCTATAGAATGTCACCTTTCCCCTTGGATGTCGCCTGGGCGACATGTGTAGTTGGGCGTTCCTGGGTGTCGTTTCGATTGGCGCCTGCATGTTCAACCCTAGCCGCCTGTACTGGATGATTGATGTGACAAGGTGAACAGTATAATCTCACTAACTTGGAGTTGGTTGGGGACGCTAAATGGATGATTGACAAGTGTCTCCCATGTGCAAGGCACATAGTGTAAGTGCTCCAATTTGAGTTGTTAGTATTTTCGTTAGAAAATTAACGAAAGCCCTAACATTTCTAACAATTCCTAACCTTTCTAACAAAGTAAGGGTAGATTAGGAATTGCCATTTAAGGTTAAACCAAGAAAAAAATCTTAAAAAAGAAAAGAAATTGAAAAAATCCGAATTAGGCAAGCTGAAAAACACAAACTGCTGGAATTTTTGAATAATATTCTCCCTGTCCAAAGCCTGGAGCAGCATTTAATGCACCAGGCACGTTTACGGTTTGATCCGCACGGATCAAAATGATCCTCCCAGTTGCCTATAAATTGAACCCTCCTCTCTCAGTTTACAGAACACAATTTACACACAGAAGCTGTACTCTGGCGAAATACAAAGAGAAAACAGTGGGAATCCCTAGATTGCCACCATTTTCTCTTGAGTCTTTCCCAATCTCACTCCAAACATTCTCAAATCACTCTCATACATACACAAGCCCAAGCTTAAATCACCCCTTAGGAGGAGGATTAGAGAGAAAACATAGAGGACTTAAGTGTTATCTACTTGTTTTCTCTTTGACCAACTCTAATCACAAACCCTAAATACATTCAAACCCTAAACACATTCAAGCCTTGAATCCATTCAAATACAAACACAAAGAAGTTAGGTATAACCTCCTTCTCCTTACCCTAAAATTCTCTCATCCATGCATGCATCTCAAACTTTGAAGATGTAGTTTGTTCATCAACTTGTTCATCTTTGCTAGACCTAAAAATGTAGTCACCTTGGGATAAATTTCCATGGATGACCATTTAAAAGGTCTAAATCATTTCTTACATCACTTAAAAGTTTTTTTCCAAAATATTTCTTACTCAAAACTAGAGTTTTCAAAAATCATTTTCATACAACAAAAATCTTTGTTTCAAGTTAAATCCCCCCTTCCCAAGCAAATGAAGTGCTTAGTCCTAATGTACCCTAAGGATGGCTTGATATAGTAGATCACCACTAAAATTTCTAGTGATCACTAATCAAAGCCTAAGGAAATGGGGACAAGCATGGATGCAAAACCCCTTTTAAATCTCATTTTTCTTCAAGAGGAAGTTGCTGTCCAGTAGCCTTTCTCTAAGACCTCTGTCCATGGTCTAATTTTTTTGACACAGAAGAACTTGGAATTGGGTGTTGACTACAAAATACTTTTTGTAGCCAACATCCAGATATTTCCATAAATATTTTTACTTTATTTTTTGCGTGAGTAAAACTCCCTTTTTCAAATTATTTTTCAAAGGTCAGTTCATCAGTCTCTGGAAATCCAGATTTCACATCTGAGATTTCCAGAAGGTTTTGGTCTATCAAATCATCTCCAAATGAAAAATCCTTTTGTAGAAACCTTATTTAAGGCGTTTTTAACAACTTTAATTCTCGGACTTTCTCCATATTCTGAGATTTTAAAGCTCTTAAATCCATTTTAAAATCAAGTGTCCACTGCCTTTTTCATTCTGGCAGAATTGATTTTCAACTTCAAAAGGTCTTTTGAGTACCAAAACTCAACCCTAAAATCACACCAAAAATCATGGGATTTTTTCAAAGTCTTGCAAAGAGTCCTCAATTTTTACTTTTCAGTTTGAACTTATTTTGGCCAAAAAACACACACACACACAAACACAAAAATAAACGATTTTTAATACTTGGAAGACTCGTTTTACGAGGCATTCCGGGTGAACACTAACGTTCTTCCCGGAGTGTAACGTGACCTCTGAACCCAAATCTCTCATTCCGGGCATTTTTCAAAGTTTTGGCCCTTAAAATAAAAATGGCGTGGCGACTCCGTTTGATTTCAAAAATCGGGTGGTACATCACAGTGGCGACTCCGCTGGGGATTTTCAAGTTTTATCTTTTCAAAAAAAAAAAGGAGAAAAACTTTTGAGGGTCAAGCTTCCGTCCCGGCATTTGAAACCGTTTGTTGTGTGTGTGTGTTAGTTTTTCACATTTTCGTGTTGTTTTGGTCGCCTCGAAAAAAGTCAAAATTTTGACTATCGGACCCGTTGCCTTGAATTTTGAATTATATGCTTATGTGCTTATGTGTTCATTTGCTTTTAAAAAAAAGAAATTAAAAAAAAAATACTTTCAAAAAAAAAAGATTAAAAAAAAAAAAGGGGTTTTCAAAAAAAAAATCATTTTGTGCATGCATCATACTTTTTAAGACACATGAAAAATTTCTATTTTACTCAGAAAAAGAAGATAGACTGCTTGCACACTACGCGCACTTGGCCTTACACTGCACACTACGTCCCTAACCCGGGGAAATCCCTGTAGCGGCCCGTTTGGTCTTATTACGCCTCTCGGTGCAAGCACGGGACTACCCAAACATCCCATGGAGCCTCGTGTCGACCATGCACTTGTCCGTGACACACTTTGTCCGAGACCCGGTTGGTTTTTAGTCTGGTCTGTGTCATGCCCTGTCTGTGTATAGACCTTTCCTTTCAAGCCTTAGTCGGCATACCAAGTCAATATCTTTCGGGACCCTAATTAGTCGAAGTTCTGCCGATTTTCCGTCACGAACTTTGACCAGATATTGACTGGCGCCTTGACTTTGACTGGCACAAATTATACACTGACTCCCAGCATGACACTGAGTCATCAAGGATTAACGATTATTCCATGCCTAATTACGGCCTAATTGACGACAAGTCAAGATCAATTGTGGACATTTATCAGTCCGAACCATGCCGACTTTTTGTCGAGCCCTCGGACATGATCTCGACTTTTGACGTCAGCTTTGTCCGTAATTTACATCGAATGCTCGTTAAGACTAGATTACCCGCCAGACTTTAGGATCGTTTTTCTTTTCGGTCGGTGGGACCTGCTTGCCCTACGGAACCCTTGTTCGAGGTTACAGGTTGAGGGTCCGCAGGCGTAGTGATGGGGCCCACTGATCCAGGAATCAGAATAGTTTGCGAAAAAGAAGAGCAATCTTTTCCAACCGATTAGGTTAATAAAACATGTTTTAAGTAAACAAGAACAAATAACTGCATGTTGCATGAGCCCTAAGCCCAAACACCAACCTGTTTCGCTTTCCCGAGTCTGAACCACACCCTTTTGTACCTTCCATAGTAAGCAAAGTTTGGATCAAGACCCCGGGTCATCGTTTGCTCAGCTCGGTCATTCCGGAGTCAGATACTTCATCGATTTCCTCCTTCGCTTCAGCTCAAAGTTTCAGAATGGTCAACTCAGAGGAGAACGGTGGGGGACGTACAACTCCGAACCCCGAAAATCCGCAAAATGCCGAGCAGTGGAATCAGATGTTGGAACAGATAAGACAACATCAAGAGGCTCAGATCAGTCAGTTATTGGAAAGTATCAGAACCTAGGGGCTAGTGATTGTTCGCAACCCTAATGGAACCTTTACGGTTGATGCGGAGATTGGAGCTAATTGCCCTCTCGGGCATGCCAACTACCGTCAAATGCCCTGTTCCCTTTCGTGTGGGACTACTAATGGGCCAAGCATCCCCCAGCCTATCACTCAGCCTGCCTCTCGGCCTCATCGTATCAATCTTGGTCAACTTCCCCCGCGCCTCTCGGTTTTCACCTTTGGGTTTCAATCGGTCATTTACGCCCGCGACTTGGAATGGGTCGATTCGCTACTCCAAAACCTCGGTCGGCCGGGCCATCGATGCAGGAATTGGTCGATTCGGTACATCTCAGCCCCTACAGCTCGATACTCCTCAACAGCCCTATCTAGGTCAACCTGCCCCGGTGCCTCTCGGGTCTCACCACCAGGATTGAATCGGTTGGCTTTCGCCCCACGGCTTGGAAGGGGTCGGTTTACTACTTCACAACATCGATGCAGTTCGGGTCATCATCTCGGAATGGAGTCGGTTCGCGACTTCTCAAGCCCAGCGGTTTGACATGGCTCATAAGCCATTTTGGGACGGTTCGCTTCTCGGGCTCCATGGTTCGGAGGGGCCGGCTTGCTTCCTCCAATTCTCGAAGCACACTTGCCCCTATGATCTTGCAAGATCACATGGGCCACCGAGCTTTTATCACCACTTCATCGGGTTTACCGTATTCACAACATCCTCCAAGCTCTGCCCCGCCCCTCCGGTTGGGAAGTCAGACAAGGTCAAATGCTCCTCATCAAATTCTCCACCGTTACATTACGCAAGCTGCTCCTGCTCATCAAGTACGGTATGCACATTACCCTGGTAGTCACGTTCCTCGGTATGGTCAAGACACGTTCAATCCTGCATTACGATGCCTCAAACCTCATGTCTTGGCGGCCTTTTGGATCCGCACTCACTTGCTCCTGGTATCCACCCATTACGAGCCATATATCCTCATCTTCGGCAAGCTGCCCGGGCCTTATGAGGAGGGTTACGGTCACGCTTTTAATGCTCAGGCTGTCATCCCTCCCACCAGAGTACTTCCTCTTGTGGTTTCATTTGCGATGCCAATCTTGTGGCGGGGTCGTGCGATCTAGTGTTCCTATTGACTCGTCGATGGATTATTGGTAGAACCAATTAAGAAGGTACAAGAAAAGCCTAGCAACGAGAGTATCGAAGATCGCTCGACTCGGGCCATCTCACCATACCAATCTTGTGTATCTGACATGAACGAGTTTTACCAAAAGTCAAATCTCGACGCTTACATCGATGGTTACATCAAAAGGGTTCGTGCGCGGGGAAGCACTACGGGTCGGAACATGTCTCACCGCTATAAACCTTACCCTTCCAACACGACTACAACATCCATTAAAGGAAAAAAGGCATTGTGTACAATTGACGGCATCCAAAAGCAACCAAGAAATGGTGGTCCTCTAAGGCGACGAGAACATTTTGATGATTTTGGGATGCCCATGGGCTTAATTTTCAAGGATTTAGTAAAGGAAGGCCTTTTGGAGCCTCTCAGGGACTACCATCCAAGGAGCTCAAATGCACTCCTCGACATGAGTAAGCACTGCGCCTTCCATGATCATTATGGCCACACGACCGACGACTGCACAGTATTGAAGAGAGCGGTTCAAGGGTTAATCGAAACAGGCAAGCTTGAGCGCCCCAATGGACCAAAACCGGTAAACCCTGTTCAGAATGGTGACCAAGTCAATGACCAAATCTCGAATCAAAGAGCACTAAGAGTTCATTCTCCCCCAAAGGAGAAACCACATCCCGAGGGTTTGGGTGTTCCCTTAAGCAAAGTTTTAAATAGCTTGCTAAAGCAGGGTCTCCTCGAACCCATGAGAAACTATCAGCCCAAGGATCCCAAAATCCCTTTGGACACCACTAAGCATTGTGCTTTCCACCAGTATCACGGTCATATAACCGACAAGCGCACGGCTTTGAGAAAGGCAATTCGGGGTTAATTAAGAAGGGCAAACTCGAGCGCCTCGGTGATCTCAACCACGCAATGATTATTTCCCAAACAACACGAGTGTAAACATGATTGGGTTTTATGATTCAAGCTCCAAGCCAGATGATTTAGTCGCAACAAATGTGGAGAATGGCTGGTTTGACTGCAACAAGCATGTGACCATGGCAAAGCCGGATTCGGTGAAATGCTTTGAACTCTCGCCCTCCGATAAGTTCACGGCGACGCCAAGATGATAACAATCTAATGGCGAGAAAAGGCAACCGTCGGGGCCGGTGAGTGAGGAATTCTGAAGTTACCAAAGGCGAGCATAGTCTGTCATAGCTTCATGAGGAATGCGCTTCCGGTCTTTGAAGGGTAGAGACGTGGTCCAACAACAAAGAATAGCTAGACTAGGGGCTACCCATCCTTTAATATTAAAACAGTCTTTTGGTCAACCTTTGTAGGTTCTAGTACTTTCTTCGTTCAATCAAGTCCTCCTTGGACATTGTAGTTAATCTTAAATTTTCTATAAAAGAAGTCTCTTTCTTTTCTTGCTAGACTTGAGACATTATTTGCACACCTACATTACATTTAATGAAATGGTTTTATTTTAAATGATCACTCGCATTGATCAACAAATAATCTCTGAAAATGATTAAGATTTTAATTAATTGGTGCGAGAAAGTCAACTAATGCCCTCCCTATGCACTTCCCTTACCTCACAAAGGCTTCCATCAGCCATACACTTTCCAAAACATGTCCCCATCATCACCTTGAACAAGTCAACAACGGCGGCAACATCAAAGAACAACAAAAGGTCACTCAACATCGGAAGATTGACCCCATGTCGACAAAAAACCGGTGGCTTGCCTTCGCCTCACGTGCCTCAAGAAAGTTCGAGCAGAGGCTTGCCTTCGTCCTCAAGTGCTTAAAAAAAAGAGCTCAAGCAAAAGCTTCAAATAAAAAAAAAGCAAAAGCTTAAAAAAAAAAAAAATGGGGCCAAGGACCCAGCACCGCCGATCAGAGGCTTGACATATGGGCAAAATTAAAGCCCGAAGAACGGAAGTTGTCGACAACAAGGGAGCAGTTAAAACAACGGCAAAAACATATCATAAGCCCTTAAGCTGCATCCAAAATCTTTCTCCCCCGATGAAGGACGACGATCAAGAAGCAACGGAATCGCTCAAATATCTGTCAAAATGACTTGTCAAGGAACCACCTCGAGGCCCGTACCTTATCATCCAAACTTCCTATCCGAGCCTTTTCACCAAAAGTACCCCAAATATTCATCCCCCTTTTGCCAAAGTCAAACACGGTTCAAGCCCGAACTACGGCGACCTGAGCTCCTTATATTAAGGGGAACGTAGGCAACCAGAAATGGTCCGGTCATAAACATATCCAAATCCCAAGAAAATTCGGTCTCATCAATGGCCTCTCCTATACACAATCTTTCTTCACAATTCGCCAACTTTACCCTTGGTATTGGTCGACTTTCTCCTCATGATTAATCAAAATGTTTGTTCATATCGAGATTAGGGGTGTGAGTAACCCGAACATTAATAAAGGGTTTTAAGCAATCTTGTGATTATTTTGAATAAAACATGTTTTCAATGTCTCGACAAGTCTTCTTTTTCTACATTATAGGAAAAATAGAGCTAAACACTAATTTTCTGTCAGCAGGGGCTTCCATACACTTTTACAAACCTTTCTACACTTATGCTCTCTCAAAAGAGTCAAACCCAAAGCGAGTTCTTTTGTGCCTTCATCAAATGAGGCCAACAAATAATACAAATCGGGGATTCGTCCCCACTTTTCGAAAATATGCCCCTGCAGGTATACATTTCTAAATTGTCTTTCTTTTACATTTTCTTCCGGTTGACTAATTGACTAAAGAAAATAATAAAGTAAATATAGAAGGATGGGTTGCCTCTTTTGCTACATGACAATTCAATTTGCATTAGAGCTGCACTGTACTCTTTGAGGGAGGACTTTCGTCAAGCCATTTGTTTAGAGTGGGGCTTCTCTGGTCACGCCGGTTCTTCACTTTGCTACAAGATGGGCTGGGTCTTTGTTTAGACTCATCTCAGTATCAGTCTGCAATGCCTACCAGGTTTGTGTCAGATTCACAATCATGAGACAAAGGCTCTACCAAGTCACTTCTTCAAAATCAAGACTTCGCAAACACATCTCTTCAGACCAAGGCCTTGCCAAGCAAAGTGAGATTTGATCGCCATGTTGGTCATGGGTTTGTCAAGCGCAGTTCTTTGATGTCCAAGGATGAGGACGGAATTTTAACCAGGACCAGAGATTCATCATATTTCCATGGCTAATATTGGAATCCGAGTCCATAAAACTCCTTGTGCCAATCAGAACGAGGTTTCGACATTCATCCTTGGAAGGTGTCAGGAATTTTGGTTTGATGATTGCCCTCAAACCCGATGGGACTTTCACGGTAGAAGAGGAAAAGGATCCCCATCCCTATCTTGGCCAGACAGACTACCGCCGAATGCCACCACCTTCCTCACATGGAACCTCCACCGGGCCACACTCTTCTCAACCTGTGAATCAGTCATCCTTTCAGCCTCGGTCTGGTATACATTCACAGTTCAGTCTGGGACAGTCGTTTGGGGAAACAAATTGAATTCAGTCTGATTTGGGCCAGTATGGTGTGCCTCAATACAGTTGGGGTCAGCTCGGTATGTCACAGCAGTTTGGTATGCCTCAGCAGCTCGGTACAGATCAGTCAGGGGCTTCTCAGTTACATCAGCTTGGTATGACTTCTCAGTTGGGTTTGGGACGGCGGTCAACTATGGATCAGTTTGAACTTCTCAGCCCCAGCAGTTTGGAATGCCTCGACAAAGAACCCAATTCAAGACGGCTGGGCCCCGCACCGCACAAGGCTCACAAGATCCAGTCATGACCGCCTTAACGGGACAAAGAAACCCCCAATCCCACTCTCGGTCGCCCGAGACTACTCCAGGATGCCACCACCAGCCTCCTATGGTACTATCCCCTCGATCTTTGGGTCACCGGCTCCCCAACTACGCACCACCGGATCCATGTACGGCTGACGGGACGAATCGGTTCGCGGTTCCTCGGTAGGAACAAAATCGATGCACGGAATGTCTTCTCATGGTTGGGGTACCTTGGAATGCCACAACAAATTGGGATCCCGTCTCAGTTCAGAAACGATCAAGCCGAACCTTCACAACAACAGTTTAGAGTGCCGCAGCAACAGTTTGGGATGCCACCACAGTTTGGTTCGGGACAACAGAATGATGCTAGTTCAGCTGCTCCTAACACAGCTTCCACAAACCCATTTCTCACTCGAGGATCAATGGGCCACCAAGCCCCTAATCCTGTCTCATCGTAATCACCGGACCACAGTATCCTCCCGGTTATAGACCATCACCCCAGCCACGCGTGCATGCAGTTCAACAAACAAGGGTCACAACCCGTATTTAAGTTTCATGGAAACTCTAGCTACCCGGCCACCTCAGGTCTACTACCACCCTCTTTGCCAACCGGAAGTTAACAGCAAGCCACCGGGTTCTATCCCTTTGACTGTGCTCCTACTCACACTCCCAGGGATAATTCGGGCCAAGGACAAGTTTTCACCTACATCCCCGGATCGGCCGTTCCCTCCACCCGTCTGCCGCGGTGGTAGCTCCTCTCTAGCTCGCCGCCGGCTTGAACACTCTAGTTCCACCACCGGACCCTCATCCGGTTTTGGTTCATGGAACAAAGATAAGGAATTGAAAGCGCAGATTGCCGAATTGACCGCTAAGAAGCCCGCCTTCCGCCTACGGACCGGACTCCATTGTTCCCCGCCCCACAAATTCGTGATGCCTAATCTGGACATCTTTGATGGGACCGCATGCCCGAAAACCCATCTCGGACACGTATACCTTGGCAATGAAGGCCAAAGGGTGCACCAATCGGCGGTTGGCGGACTATTTCGGCCTCTCTTTGAAATCCGGTGCTTTGAAGTGGTTCTTCCTCTTAAAACCCGAGGTCGTGGCTACATGGGACTAGATTACAAGTGCCTTCACGTAAAAGTATAAAGTTAATTTTAGAGTTGACTTGCGTACAACGGTGCGGCGTCCCGATGAGAACATCGGGATTTTTACGAGCATTGGAACTTGAAACTTAGCGAAATGACAACTCCTCCTTACGAAGAGGCACAACCGGACATCTTTCGTCATACTTGAAGCCGCATTTAAGGGCCTCACTTAGCAATTTCCCTATCCGGATCGCGGGCAATGGTCAATTCCGGGGCTAAATTTGAGAGGGCTTACAATCGCAGCAAGTTGTTGCACTCGCTTACAGATACCGGGTTTCTTCCACCTCCAACACGACTCCCGCCTGTACCCCTATTCGGGACAAAGATTACAACAATGCCACTCTTTTCGTGCCAAGAAAAGGTGATGTGCCCAAGTCGCGAAGCCTTAAGCTTGAAGATTTCGGAATGCCTACGAGCGACGTCTTTCGTGGATTTGTGAAGGAAGGTTTGACCGGACAACCATCGCCCCATGGATCCGGTGTCCCTTGGACACAACTAAACTCTGTGGTTCCCACTAGTATGCTCTGAAAAAGGGCGGTGAGAACCGATCGAAAAGGGTACCCCAAGGACCCAATACGCCAAAAATCCATTCCCTAAAAAAAAAAAAGTAGGGTGAATATGATTGAAGCCATGAACAAGCCAAGTGCCACTATGGCTACTGTGTCCCATATGGAAGACACTCTTCGAAGAGAGGATTCTAGTTTCATAGTCGTTATCAAAGATGGGTTTCTTACTTCATGACAACTTCACCTTGAGGGCTCTCACGTTGATCGATTGGCTCGGCACTTCATCGGTATGTCGGTTTACGGTCAAACCTTTAACTGGACCTCTCAGTAGTGACGCTTTGTCAAACTCCGGGGCTTCATCAAATCATTCGTAGAAAGATTACGTGGCTTTCGCCATGTCTCTTCCACGGAATGGGGCTTTATCAAGTCACACCTATCTTCAGAAGAAAGGCTTAGTCACCTCAACAACTATCTTGGAGTTTCAGCTTTAGAACTTGATATATGGCAACTCCCTGCATCATCAAAAGTTGAGAATTGGGAATCTCCTCATATCAGCATTTTGCCAAATCATTCTCCAAATTTATGTCAAATCACAACTAACCCAAGCGAAAGAGGGTTCATTCATGTCAACATACCTTGATTCTAGAGCCTGTCACAAGATCGCCTTCAAATGTCCGAGACTCGAAAAGAAATTTCAATCGAGACCCGGGGTTCAAATCCAACTTCATCCCAAGATCAAAATTGACCTCATCAACGACATGCAATTCAGTCCGCGACCAAAGGATATCACCCCACCAGCTGAAAGCTTGTCCCAAAAAGTCCACAACACATACAAACCCTCTCACCACATGCATCCCCACAAAAATCTCCCCAGGGCTCATGTAACATGCAAAACATGAATCAATAAAAAAAAACCAAGCTATTGCGAATTATTTTTAGTTCCATGCATGCATCCATCATCATGAATATCATATGTTCATTTTGTCCCTCTGCTAACAAATGTAGCAATTCAAGCACGAAAGACCAGTTTTCCATCACTACCCAAAGCCACCCTTGGCAAAGAAAGATGGTCTCCACCGAAGCGTAATTCCAATGACTTCAACAAATGACTGATACCTCAGACACATTAGGACAACACCACCTTGTCTCCAGGTCTACAGTGCATCAAGTCCGTGAAGACATCTTCCGACATCTCCAGTTCGGCAAAGGCGACCTCCAATGGATGAAGACAGCCTCCAGCATCTACAGTTTGGGAAAGATAGTCCCCATGTCTATAGCTTGGCAAAGACAAGCTCCGGCATCTGCAACTTGCTAAAGACGACCTCCAATGTCCACAAATGGATGAAGACAACCCCCAACATCCACAAACATATGAAGACCGCCTCCAGTGTCTACAATTCGGTCAGGGATGCCAAGTTCTCAAATGCAAGTCGGTCAGGGAAGCCAAGTTCTTAAAATGCAAATCGGTCAGGGACACCAAGTTCTCAAAATGCAAATCGGTCAGGGACGCCAAGTTCTCAAATACAATTCGGTCAGAGGCGCCAAGTTCTCAAATGCAAATCGGTCAGGGACGCCAAGTTCAAATGCCAATCGGTCAGAGGTACCTCACGCCCCTAAATGTTTCAACATCTAGATCAGATACATCGAGACTCTCAACACTATCAACTACCACATGCGGCCGCGGCTTGCTCTCCTACAGGTAAGCACAGCAAAGGTACGTTAGTCCCTCAACATATCTCAAATGTTGCATGATTACCCATAGCTTTAGCTATCTCTATCTCCGCAAATAGCGACGGAAGCTTTAGTTCCTTAAGGTGACAGCCTCCGAATTATCAAAAGGCCCAGGATCCTAGACCTGTTCCTAACTGTCTAGTGGATTTCGAACTACGTCCAGGCTTGATTCCCACTCGGGATACGTAGGTACCCTACCATAGGTCCAGCCGCTTGACCGACACGGTCACCCTTTTTCCCAATAATCATCGTAAGCTCTAATCTTCCCCAGCAAGAATGCCCTCAAATAGTCTCCTTCAACCTCGATTTAGGTTCATACTCCTGAACTAAGCCCTCATTTAGGTTCATACTCCTGAACTAAGTCCTCATTTAGGTTCATACAATGGAACTAAAACTCAACTTAGGTTCATCCTTGACGAAAGCCAATGGAATTCCGTCTCTTTCACCTCCGACAGCAAACGTAAGACCGATCCCTTCAAATGAAGTCCACCAAAAGACTGTCTATCCCCTCAGAGTCCGTCCCCAACGAAAGGATACGAACATCGAAGGAAATCGTTTCAAAACAAGTTAATACCTCCAGATCACCCTTTGTCAAGGTTCGAGGCACCTAAGACGCCATCATCA
The DNA here is from genome assembly GCA_022495995.1 of Adenophora triphylla var. japonica. Taxonomy (NCBI): domain Eukaryota; kingdom Viridiplantae; phylum Streptophyta; class Magnoliopsida; order Asterales; family Campanulaceae; genus Adenophora; species Adenophora triphylla. The sequence continues at coordinate 472,513 of JAFEMH010001106.1, read as the reverse complement.
AGGTTCGAGGCACCTAAAATGCCATCATCAAGGTTCGAGGCACCTAAAACGTCATCATTAAGGTTCGAGGCACCTAAGACGCCATCATCAAGGTTCGAGGCACCTAAAACGTCATCATCAAGGTTCGAGGCACCTAAGACCCCATCATCAAGGTTTGAGGCACCTAAGACGCCATCATCAAGGTTCGAGGATCCTAAAACGCCATCATTAAGGTTTGAGGCACCTGAAACTCTATCACTTCGATTTCGACACACAACACGAGGAAAGCGATAAATCGCAATCATCCCCTAATTCGACGAACTGAAATCATTACCAGGGCGACTTCCTAAAAATAGTCAAATCTCAGGGCGACTTCCCAAAAATAGTCAAATCATAGGGCAACTTCCCAAAAATAGTCAGATCTTAGGGTGACTTCCCAAAAATAGTCAAATCATAGGGCGACTTCCCAAAAATAGTCAGATCTTAGGGTTACTTCCCAAAAATAGTCAGATCTTAGGGTGACTTCCCAAAAATAGTCAAATCTCAGGGCGACTTCCCAAAAAAATAGTCAAATCTTAGGGCGACTTCCCAAAAAATAGTCAAGTCACAGGGCGACTTCCCAAAAATAGTCAAATCATAGGGCGACTTCCCAAAAATAGTCAGATCTTAGGGTGACTTCCCAAAAATAGTCAAATCATAGGGCGACTTCCCAAAAATAGTCAGATCTTAGGGTGACTTCCCAAAAATAGTCAAATCTTAGGGCGACTTCCCAAAAATAGTCAAATCTTAGTCACTCTAAGGTCGACGTCTGAAGATAGGCAAAAGACCTGAACTACGACTGGCTTGATTCCTCTTAAGGATACGTAGGTAGCCTATCACTAGGTTCAGCCATCAGACCAAAAATGGTCATTCCTATCCCCAGCAGAGCAGATATACAACTCTAGCCATCAGACCAAAATGGTCATCCCCAGCAGAGCAGATATACAACTCTAGCCATCAGACCAAAATGGTCATCCCCAGCAGAGTTTCTTTCAACAAACGAATGCAGAACTCGCTCGCCAGGTTGACATCCTAAAACAGTCACTCTAGGGTCGACATCGAAAGATCCGAACTACGGCCGGCTTGATTCCCATTCGGGATACGTAGGTAGCCTATCGCTAGGTTCAGCCACTCGATCACTTGATCATCCTGTCAAAAATGGAGCCTTACTCTTATCGACGACCCCGCTTCCTTCGAAAGCGCCGTCGCCGAGGGGCTACTGTAAGTGCTCCAATTTGAGTTGTTAGTATTTTCGTTAGAAAATTAACGAAAGCCCTAACATTTCTAACATTTCTAACAATTCCTAACCTTTCTAACAAAGTAAGGGTAGATTAGGGATTGCCATTTAAGGTTAAACCAAGAAAAGAATCTTAAAAAAGAAAAGAAATTGAAAAAATCCGAATTAGGCAAGCTGAAAAACACAAACTGCTGGAATTTTTGAATAATATTCTCCCTGTCCAAAGCCTGGAGCAGCATTTAATGCACCAGGCACGTTTACGGTTTGATCCGCGCGGATCAAAATGATCCTCCCAGTTGCCTATAAATTGAACCCTCCTCTCAGTTTACACAACACAATTTACACACAGAAGCTGTACTCTGGCGAAATACAAAGAGAAAACAGTGGGAATCCCTAGATTGCCACCATTTTCTCTTGAGTCTTTCCCAATCTCACTCCAAACATTCTCAAATCACTCTCATACATACACAATCCCAAGCTTAAATCACCCCTTAGGAGGAGGATTAGAGAGAAAACATAGAGGACTTAAGTGTTATCTACTTGTTTTCTCTTTAACCAACTCTAATCACAAACCCTAAATACATTCAAACCCTAAACACATTCAAGCCTTGAATCCATTCAAACACAAACACAAAGAAGTTAGGTATAACCTCCTTCTCCTTACCCTAAAATTCTCTCATCCATGCATGCATCTCAAACTTTGAAGATGTAGTTTGTTCATCAACTTGTTCATCTTTGCTAGACCTAAAAATGTAGTCACCTTGGGATAAATTTCCATGGATGACCATTTAAAAGGTCTAAATCATTTCTTACATCACTTAAAAGTGTTTTTTCAAAATATTTCTTACTCAAAAGAGTTTTCAAAAATCATTTTCATACAACAAAAATCTTTGTTTCAAGTTAAATCTCCCCTTCCCAAGCAAATGAAGTGCTTAGTCCTAATGTACCCTAAGGATGGCTTGATATAGTAGATCACCACTAAAATGTCTAGTGATCACTAATCAAAGCCTAAGGAAATGTGGACAAGCATGGATGCAAAACCCCTTTTAAATCTCATTTTTCTTCAAGAGGAAGTTGCTGTCCAGTAGCCTTTCTCTAAGACCTCTGTCCATGGTCTAATTTTTTGGACACAGAAGAACTTGGAATTAGGTGTTGACTACAAAATACCTTTTGTATCCAACATCCAGATCTTTCCAGACATATTTTTACTTTATTTTTTGCGTGAGTAAAACTCCATTTTTCAAATTATTTTTCAAAGGTCAGTTCATAAGTCTCTGGAAATCCAGATTTCACATCTGAGATTTCCAGAAGGTTTTGGTCTATCAAATCATCTCCAAATGAAAAATACTTTTGCAGAAACCTTATTTAAGGCGTTTTGAACAACTTTCATTCTCGGACTTTCCCCAGATTCTGAGATTTTAAAGCTCTTAAATCCATTTTAAAATCAAGTGTCCACTGCCTTTTTCATTCTGACAAAATTGATTTTCAACTTCAAAAGGTCTTTTGAGTACCAAAACTCAACCCTAAAATCACACCAAAAATCATGGGATTTGTTCAAAGTCTTACAAAGAGTCCTCAATTTTTACTTTTCAGTTTGAACTTATTTTGGCCAAAACACACACACACACACACACAAAAACAAACGATTTTTAATGTTTGTAAGACTCGTTTTACGAGGCATTCCGGGTGAACACTAACGTTCTTCCCGGAGTGTAACGTGACCTCCGAACCCAAATCTCTCATTCCGGGCATTTTTCAAAGTTTTGGCCCTTAAAATAAAAATGGCGTGGCGACTCCGTTTGATTTCAAAAATCGGGTGGTACATCACACATAGGGGCTTGGGGGTATAAGCAAGAGGAATAGTTCATTTGCATGGTATGTTCTCTCTCTCTATTCTCTAAGCTCTCTCTCTCTCTCTCTCTAGGTTTTTCTTTGTTGTTATCAGATTTGTGACCTAGAAACCTTACTCTCACGCCGAAGGAATTTTGCCGGAGACACCCCCGGCCAAGTTTACGTGCTTGCATGTGTGTAGGTGACCTAGCAAAAGAGAAATCAGCCGAAATATCCTAGTTCAGTTCCTGTACAACCATTAAATTTGGATGACAGCATCAGTATCCAACTATCTACAAACATAACACATCATCATTTTTATAACAAACAAAATTATGAATATTATACACAACAAATCATCATTTTTATAACAAACAAAATTATGAATATTTCTCTAGAACGCACGGAGGTAGTATTATTCTCTCGGAGGGAATGAATGTTCTGTTCAAGGCACTGCCTACATTCCTACACATGTTTACACTTAGAACCAGCTTCAACCGTCCGATTAACTTATCATTGGCCCAAAGGGCAAAATCATAATTTAATACCCCTCAATCCGACTATAAATGAAAGCCCCTGGTTTAGAAGCCAAAAGAAATCGAGACGCCAATTAGCCGCCGGTATATCAACAAACCCAGGCATAAAGCTCAGTACTCACATTTCATTATTGAGAGAAGAGAGATTGAGCCTCCGGTTAGGGAATGCAGAGAGATGAGAGGAGCCTCGCTTTGTAATCTTTGTAATCAAGCTACGGTTAAGAAACCTATCGGCGGCAGAACTTGCCACCGCAAACACGTTGAAGACGGGTGAACCACAAACCAAATCCTCCCCTTTTTCCACAGGGAACCACCACTCTTTTATAAAATTAGAGCTCAATTACTCATTGTTTTTATTATTAGAGTCGGAGCATATGGCGGTAGAGGACAGGACCGGCGTGTTGACCGGTAAGTACGAGCTTGGGCGGCAATTAGGCCACGGCACGTTCGCGAAGGTGTACCACGCGCGCAATCTGAGTAACGGAAAGAGCGTGGCGATGAAGGTTGTTGGGAAAGAGAAAGTGATTCAGGTCGGAATGATGGAGCAAATCAAGCGCGAAATCTCTGTGATGAAGATGGTGCGACACCCTAACATCGTCGAGCTTTACGAGGTCATGGCTAGCAAGTCTAAGATCTATTTCGCCATGGAGCTCGTTCGCGGCGGCGAATTGTTCTCGAAAATCGCGATAGGCCGGCTCCGTGAAGACGCCGCCAGAGCTTACTTCCAGCAGCTTATTTCCGCCGTCGATTTCTGTCACAGCCGCGGCGTTTACCACCGAGACCTGAAGCCTGAAAATCTCCTGCTAGACGAGGAAGGTAATTTGAAGGTGACGGATTTCGGATTGAGTGCTTTTGCTGATCATCTCCGGCAGGATGGGCTGTTGCACACGTCGTGTGGTACACCGGCTTACGTTGCGCCGGAGGTGTTAGGGAAGAAAGGCTACGACGGAGCCAAGGCCGATATCTGGTCTTGCGGCGTCATTCTGTATGTTCTCTTAGCTGGATTCTTACCATTTCAGGACGATAATCTCGTGGCTATGTACCGTAAGATTTACAGAGGCGATTTCAAGTGTCCGCCGTGGTTCTCATCTGATGCTCGCCGGTTAATTACCAAATTGCTAGATCCGAATCCGAGCTCCCGAATCACAATCTCGAAGATAATGGAAACCACGTGGTTTAAGAAGTCGTTACCGAAGAATCTGAAGACGAAAGAGGAACAAACCTTTTTGGTTGAAGAAGACGGCGGTAATTGGAAAGGGAAAGCGGCGGAGACTTTGAACGCGTTTCATATAATCTCTCTATCTGAAGGATTCAATTTGTCACCATTGTTCGAGGAGAAGAAGAGGGAGGAGAGAGAAGAGCTGAGATTCGCAACGACACGACCGGCGGGGGCGGTGATATCGAAGCTGGAGGAGGTGGCGAAGGCGGTGAAGTTCGACGTCCGGAAAAGCAGAGACAAAAGCTGCGTGAGACTACAAGGTCAAGAGAATGGCCGGAAAGGGAAATTAGGGATAGCGGCGGATATTTTTGCCGTGACTCCATTGTTTCTGGTGGTGGAAGTGAAGAAGCAAAGCGGTGATACTCTGGAGTACAACCAGTTCTGCAGCAAGGAGCTCCGGCCAGCGCTTAAGGACTTCTTCTGGAAGTCACCCGCCGATCAATCGTCTCCTGCGTAGTTGTGATTTTCCATTTTTTAGTTATTAATTTGGTTTAGAATTGTTGGATTGTAATGTTGTTTGAGTGCTTCTGTTAATTTTCTTGAAAATTTTGTATGAATGTGTGGTTTGAATGATTGTGTGAATCAGCATTTGATCCAACTCTTGTGTGAATATTTTATTTACAAGCATGATCTTTTACCAGTTTCCTAGTGGTTATGAATATTCCTCCTTTTTAAGATTGGCGCATGATTAAGAAGAAGGAAAATTGTAGAATAAGTGCTATTAAAAATGAGATACTAGACAGAGAAAATGGGGTAAATAATAGGAAGGGAATGCTTGTTTGAATTACATGTAATTAGGTCTTGAACGGAATAAAAGTAATACCCAGGCTCAACGAATTAATCTCAACATTTCAGACATTACTATTGAATTGGCAATTTTGTGGGGCCCTCTTCAACTCCGAAACCTATAAACTCGTATTCCAAATTGGAGGGTCCCAAACCACCTCATTTTAAAAAAACTTTTCTTTAGATTAACCTGAAAAGTATAACAACTCTTTTCAAATTAACATAACCTTTTTAGTTGGAGGTGATATATAAACCTGCTTTAAAAAGTTATAACCTGTTTTATTACAAACTGTAATGTAAAGGCTTACCCAAGCCAACTTTAAAACAAAATCAATCACCTGATTAATTACAACACAAGCATATATTGAAAATGTTTTATAAAAGTTTTATATACAAAACTCCACAAAAGAATAATAATCAACACCTACTCCCAACTCCCACACCATACTTACCCTGACAACACAAAAAGATGTCCAAACTCCTTCCCGATCTCACCAGTCTGGTCCTTCTGTCTCAGCTGGATCTAAAACAATAAAGGGAGAAGGGGTAAGAATAAATCTCAGCAAGCTATTATGGATGCAACAATATGCCATATTATATGCAACACATAAACAGGCTGCACGTAATCACATTGGTAAAGCGGTAAACACATTACGTTACCTCAATTTATCTTTTCCGTTTGACCAATAAGTCGTACAACATCGGGGTTAGCAACTCCCCTCATTTGTGAACTGCCTTAGGCATATTCACGGGTAACCAGAAGAAACTAGCTAACGGTAAGGCTTGTGGAACAATACAGAAGCTATCAACCATAATAAACTAGCTAACTGTAAGGCTTTTGGCACGATGCATAAGCTATCAACCCCAGTCTGTGGCCCCAGAAAGGGAAAGAATCAGGTATAATGTAATTCAATCACTTATAGAATAAATTCATAATTGATTGTATCCCATTATACCCCTACATATCAGCTAATACAAACACAGTCAAGCACATAATAGATACTTGAAAATAAATTCACACTTAGGAATATCAATACATAACATGGTACTATTACTCCTGTTAAATCATCATAATAGTGCAACATATAATTAAACACTACTGAATAACAACAATCGAACAACAAGGTATTAATACTCCTGTTCCAACCAATGAAGCAGTGCAACATGTATTTAAACACTATGTGCACACCCAACCATGAATATGTAATCACATATGGGCACAATGTATATCAAGTAAGCATTACATATTCATGTCGTAATATTGAACACTTTCTATAAAGGTTCCATATTCATTTACCAAGTTTTTATCAACTTTGGTTAAATATTTACAATGCCCTCCAACCATTTTCAGGACAATATTTAAAGCCCTTCCCTATATCATTTTGGACCATTTAAGATTTCATGGTGAAATACTAATGTTGTACTAGAGTTATAGTTAAAGAGGGACTAAATCCATACTAGTTTGATTAGGTTTAAATGGCCTAGAAACTGGCACCCTGAAGCTGCACTGGGCACGACTCGTGCCCCATGGCACGACTCGTGCCCTTGGCCTTCATAAAAATCAGCACGGGTGGACTATTTTTCACGAGTCATGGTCACGAGTGAAGGGCTTGGGAACGACTCGTGCCCCAGGGCACGAGTCGTGCCCTTGCCCTTGCCCAGAATTCAAGCTGAAGTTCAGAACAACAACAGCAACCAAGGAAATGACCCATGCTTTGATCATAGCACTATATCCCAACCTTACCAACCTATCCTAAGCTCATTATAACACTTCCCACAAGCCATGTAACATCCCATAACAACCTTACCACCTTCAATCCTAGCCTTCAAGCCATGAACTACCTTACTCAATTACAACCCAATTTCTTTTCATTTTCCAAAAGCCAAATATATTGATCCAACAATATCAAATACCATTGATAACACATAATATCATCATTTAGCTTAATATGAACAATTATTGAAAAAGAATCATAATAACTTACCAAAAATAGGTCGAAATAAAAAGAAGCTTTGATCGGCTCTAAACGTTCCATTCGACTCCCTGATCAATAATATGCAATCAAAACGGAAAACGGATTGACGGTTGATTTTTAATGAATTTAAGCAGGTAACCCTAGGTTTAGGATGAAACGTAGGATGAAGGAAGAGTACTGAGGAAGACTTGAAGCTTCTGGCGAAAATTTTGATATTTATATAACAATTTTACATTTTAGCTCCTCCATGTTCTAACCCTTTACAATCTACCACCTTAATTTTATATTTACACCTAAACTCCTCATTACTTTTTGTAAACTTTCATTTCAAAAAAAAAAAATATTATCACTTTACTACACAAATTTTCACTTATTCCATTTAGACATTATATTTTTAAAATTACTTTATTACCAACCTAAATCATATAATTTAGCAAAATATTCAAATAAATTCTTAACAAATCAAAATACCATATAATGCACAATATGAGATGCAATTCACCCCACCCCCACGTGCTCCACGTGTGACCAAACTGGTGCCTAGATTTAGGGTCGTGACACTCACTCACCCTTAAATAAAATTCATCCCGAATTTGAACTTCACTTACCTGAGTGATCAAATAAATCAGGATATTTCCCTCTCATCTCAGATTCCAATTCCCAAGTAGCTTCCTCAATGGTGTGATTTTTCCACAAAATTTTCACCACAGGAATACTCTTGGTACGCAATTCTCGAACCTGCCACTCCAGAATCCTCAATGGTACCTCCACGTAAGTCATATCTGCCTGGACATCCTCGGGAGGAGAACTCAAAACATGCCAAGGATCATAACAGTACTTTCGCAACATGGAAACATGGAATACATCATGGAGAGAAGGAAGAGATGGAGGTAGAGCCAATCGATAGGCTAACTCACCCACCTTCTCTAATACCTCGAATGGATCAACAAATCTAGGAGCCAACTTTCCTTTGTTGCCAAACCTTTTAATCCCCGTCCTTGGTGAAATCTTCAATAATACAAGATCACCCACCTGAAATGATAACTCCCTTCTTCTGGTGTCGGCGTAGCTTTTCTGGCGACTCTGGGCTGTCTTCAATCTGTCACGAATCACTTTGATCTTCTCAGTTGAGTCTCTAACCAAGTCTGGACCCCAAAGTCTAGCTTCACCAACCTCATCCCAACACATTGGAGACCTACACTTCCTCCCATACAATGCTTCATATGGTCCCATCTCAATACTTGACTGATAGCTATTATTATAGGAAAATTCCACTAAAGGCAAATGGTCTTCCAAAGATGAGGTAGTTAATGCTTGTAGATCTCTTGGCAAGACTTTAACTGATAAGGAAATCAATATGACTTTCCTAGCTGCTTTAGGTTTTAGATGGGTAAATAAAGCAACCTCTCTAGAAGACTCCAAAGTTTTGAATACTTGGTCGTTAAGTAACTTGTATGCAAATCTTAGAGTCTATGAGCTTAAATTAAATCATATTGAAGAGATTGAAGGAAAAACCAAATCGATTTTCATGTCTGTCGTGGAACATGAGGAGAAACCAACCACATTCAATCAAATCGCTGATTCTTCCATATCAATCTCATCACTCATTGAGATGGATGATGATGATTTTGCCATGTTTGTGAAAAGATTTCAAAAATTTAGAAAATCCTCAAAACCTTTCACAAAAACCTTTTCTAAGGGCAAACATCCAGCAACGTTTTCAAAGGCTGCAGTTACAAAGAAAAAGAGTGATCTAGTTTGCTACAACTGTAGAAAACCTGGTCACTTTGCGTCTGAGTGTCCACGTCCTAAATATGATTACATGAAAAAGAAAACCTCTCCTGCGAAATATTCTCGTCGCAAGGGAATGGTTGCTGAGGAAGAAGAGAATTTTAAAAAATTAGCAACTTGGATTGAAACTGATTCTGATGATGGAAGTGATGAAGAAATCGAAGAGGTTAATCTCTGCTTAGTTACAGATGCTTTCGATGAGTCAGATACTGAGTCAATCGAGTCGCTAGATATGGAGGATGAAGAGGTTTCTATGAAAATTCCAAATTTTAAATTGGATGGTGATATCAAGCTTACTCCTAGCATTAAAATTACTTTATTACCAACCTAAATCATATAATTTAGCAAAATATTCAAATAAATTCTTAACAAATCCAAATTCCATATAATGCACAATATGAGATGCAATGCACCCCACCCCCACGTGCTCCACGTGTGATCAAACTGGTGCCTATGTTTAGGGTCGTGACAAATTCGGTGGTCACAAGGCACACGGCCCAACAGCAAAGATCAGTCAACCTATCTCATTGTCTAACCATTTTTGATCCCGACTTAACTTCGTCTGACATACGACCATTTACTTGTACAATTGCTATCAAGCTAATGCACAAAGTCAGGTCGACTAAGTCAGAAGGATACCCATATTTTGTAGAATTTGGTTTAATACTTAACATTTATATTAGTAAATAGAGTTGCACTTATATTTTCCGATTCCATTGAGGTCTTTTCACTTTCTAGTTGAATTTTAAATTTCTCACTTCTACTTGTACAATCATTTTTTGTGATCGCGTCTTCTTTTCTCGAGACCCGCGGTGAATTTGCAACGAAACGGAGAATTTCAGGCCCGCAAATAATTCGAAACGTCCCGTTCGACTTGGTTATGTGATATCATAGTTTCGTCCGTTACTTTCCATTATCACGAATTGACAGCTATATCTTTCACTGTCGCGAGTCATTTACTACTTACAAATCACAAGGATAAACATAAATTAAAAATGAATAATTTTTAAGTTAGGTATAAGGTGCATTCTTTTTGCACAAGTCACAAGGATAATCATAAATTAAAAATGAATAATTTTTGAGGTGCATTCTTTTTGCTTTTCATTGTTGTGCTATTACCATTTGTTGACTTTATTTCGATTTTAAGTGGGAAGTGAGAGTATAATGATAATGTGGAGTATCTTTTGTACTATTTTTTAATATAATTCAGACTTGCGCTTTCATAATTTTAGGGTTTATAAGCTAACCCTCAAAATTCATATACATATAAATTCGGTTCTAATCTTAGGCACTAATTTGATTGTACTAATCTTTAATTAGATGAAAGATAGGGAAATTATAAATTAGGAAAAGTGATCGAAAAATTCTAAAAAAGTACATAATGTTCGAAAAGTTTCTTCATCATGTTATATTATAGATGCAATATTATATTCTCATATGAGTGAATATAATAATATTGCATGCAGTATTATATATTACTACATAAGAATTTTCAGGTCATTTCGATTTAATGAGAAACTTAAGGAGAAGTGATTTATTCTAAAATGAACTTTCGGATCAAATTCCCTATAAATTAACCAAGTGATTGGCGAATTGAATTTAATTGGTTGATAAACTCTATGGGATCATCATTATCCTCGCCCATAACTATGATTAGTAATTCTCGTCAATTCTTGGTGAGCGTTAGACCATTCCCAACGGTGACCCTCCAGGGTCACCAGAAAAGACAAACTACAATTGAAAAAAAAAAGAAAAAGCATAGAAAGTCACCAAAATATGTGACCTCGGGCAATTGGCCAACCTGAGGTTGGCTCCGGTTGGTCACCTCTTTTTTTTTAACCAAACTGTTTTGATTTTGTGTTGTATAAATATATTTTTAAAATTAATATATATTATATAATTATATAAAATAATAAAATATATCAATATTTTTTTTATTTTTTATAATTGTATGGGTAATTATTTTTAATAATTGTACGGGTAATTTTAAAAATATTATTATTAATACATTATTTTAAAAAATAAAATGATAAGTATTTTAGGTAAGTTGAAGTAAAGAAAAAATAAATATTTTATTTGTAAAAGGTTGGGTTGGGTTGGATTGGGTCGAGGTTACTGATGGGAGTATAAATTATATAAGGTTGAGAGTGTGTATATGAAAGTGAGAAAAATTAATATTTTATTTGAGATTGAGTTGAGTCGGGATCACTAATAATGGACTAATGGAGATAGTCTTAGAATTTGAACTTCTCCCCCACCTCCCACATGAAATGTCTTTAAAAAAAATGGTTGGTAAAACTTTGGTTCAATTTATGACAAGACCTCTCTTTCTTATTATGCTTAATAAATGAATCTACATTTTTCTGCCATGCATGTCTTTCCTTTTGGAATTATAAAGGAGACTATATTTCAATAGAGATGCCCTACTGGAATTTTATTTTAACAAACAAATTGCCAATTTTGGTAAGCGATAACGACTTGTTAAAATTGGATTATTTAGTTTCATGATACTCAAATTCATATTTCCACCTGCATACCGAATATAATACAGTATCAGGTGGCGATCAGCGGTCGATTTTCGACGACCGGTGACCGAATTCCGATAACCTTACAGTGACCGACGGCGGTAAACCGGTCGACTTTGCAGTGACCGACGACGGTTATGATAGAAGGCAATATTGATGATGTTGTATCATAATTTTTAAATAATATATATTGCATTCAATATAATATACTATTGTATAAAAACTTGAAGGACATTTAATTTAATTTAATTTAATTTGAGAAGTGATTTGTTATCAAAAGGAATTTACGAATTTACGGTCAAATTCTCTTGTTTTTTTCCCCAAGTGAAATGATGAAAGCAGGTTAACAGAAAATGTTCTCTTGTTATGGTCAATTAACTATTAATTATAAATATATAGATTGAACATTCATCCATTATATCATCTATAAATATAAATATAGGAAATCATAGATCTTTGGGCTTTGATTACTAAGGAATAGACACTTTTCAAATCAAATCCGAAAATTGACATTCGATTGCTGTCATTTTATAGAGGAGCAAGTTTTGGGAGAAACTAGTTTCTTCATAAATTATAAAAAGTCCACTTTTTTTCTACTTGCAAGTAGTTAGCGAATATTTAGGAACAGTTTATAAAACAGGACTTTCTATAACTTAAGGAGAAACTAGTTTCCCCCAAAATCTTGTGTTTATAGAGATTTTTGAAATCAAATTCGAGAATTGACATTCAATTGCTGTCATTTTATATGTATACAGTTACAACTATTTACACTCCCAAATCTATAAATATAGGAAAGGAATCCTCCTATCTCCTAGGAAAGACCCTACCCATTACTATGACATCCATTATTATTCAAAAATATAGGAATTAAACATTCAATAAGGAAAAAAAAAAGGAAAAGAAAAGGAAAATAAAAAAAAAGACAGGATTCCAATAATTGAGAGACATGATTAACCTAAGACAAATATCTAATTATGATTAGGAAATTAGACCGAACTGTCAGTTAAAGACAGTCCAAATGAAGATTATTGATTGATTACTTTAACAATAATTGTCAATTATTCAATGTTAAACGAATATAATAAACAGACCAGGATCATGCACCAAACTTAGATGTATAATTTTATTTCAATCATACACTCATTTGCGCTAGTAGGTGTGGTGATAGAACATCGTTGCGAGAAGGCTACATCTGATATACGCGCCTACAACCGCACCAAGCATACGCTGTTCCGACGTCCTTGTACACTCCAACCATACGCTGACAACAAATCTGTTGATTATAAACATCACTAAAACTCCGTTTGTTTTGCGTAAAATGATTTTCGAAAAATGATTTCTCGTAAGATATTTTTCGAAAAATGAAAATGTTTTCCGGAAAACGACAAACATGTTTCCGAATGTTTAGTAAATCTAAGAAAACTGATTTCCAGAAAATATTTTCATGTGTTTAATAAATTAAATACTTTCCAGTAAAAACACAATATGAGATAAGTTGAAAAAGAAAGAGTGAGGTATGGTTATGGAGGTGGGGTGGATAGGGTAGGGTAGGGGTGGGGATTAGTAGGGGTAAAGTGGATGGGTGTGGGATAGGGTAGGGTAAGGGTAGAGTAGGGTGGTGGGGAAAATATAAAGTGTAAGATGGTAATAGGATAGGGTGGTGATAGGGTAGGGTGTAGGGATAAGTTAGGTGTGGGGCTGGGTGGGTAGCCGAGAGTTGGGGGTGGGGGGAGGGGTAGGGTGGGTAGCCAAGAGTGAGAGAGGAAGTGGTCCATACCAACAACTAGTTTAGGACAAGAAAACATAATGATATGACCTTTTCTTCGAAAGGTTGCATTCGGGTGATGAATAACAACTCATAAATCCACCCCACAACAATTATATGCAACCACTTGGCTTTTAAATCCATTCAATAATGCAGAAAACTGCAATCAAAGAGACCCCACCAATTGTACAACATAAACTACCATAACGCCATTTTATCTGGTCTGGCCCCGAGCTAAACTGATGGCCAAAATGAGCCAAGAAAACACCAGTGATCACAACCAATAAAGTATCATAAGGTTCTTAAAATTATGTTCAAAATTTGACAGATCCCATAGTCCCTGAAGCATAAGATAGGATTGTGGGGCAAAAATTTACCTTCCGTTTCAATTTATATGTACGCCAAAGAGCCTAAACCCTTTGTTCCCCCGGAAAGCCGAATCAACCGCTGCAGTCACCTCGGAATTCCTTCCTGACTCCACTAGCTGCGGCGCCTGTTTATACGAAGCCCTAATATTTTTCATTTTATTTTCCAACCCCTCAAAATAACATACATCAATAACGAGGAATGATGACACATCATTTTGGCAGTGAGAGAAAGTGATTATATCTTTGGGCTGCAACCGTTTCTCCTTAACAAACTGAGGCCAGCCCCTAGTGAAAGCAAAAAGTTCACTCTTCTTCCAATATACGAACCGGAATTTCCACAACCTCATGGACGTGTCATAAAACGCTAGCTCCATATCATTAAATAGTCTACTTTTTTCCGCCTCGCCTTCGGAAATATTAGGAAAATACCCCAAGGCACTCATCTTAGGAAGATTTAGGCGGTTTGATTTTCCCACGTCAGTTGTTGTGAGCTCTTTTTGAAAGAGCTTACGGACCACTCCATCGATTTTGGAAGAAGAAACATTATGGTCAAAACTTGGATGTTTGACCAAGGAGGATGGGTAAATGCTGCTACCGCTGGGATTTGATGAACTATCCCCGGAGACTTCGGTTTGGGAATTCGAGATGAAGCTTAAGCAAACCCCTCCATTAACTGCATGCGTGAACAAAAACTAAGTTAAGAGGATATCAATAGACAATGATTCAAGATCCAACCATTAAAGGTCATACTCCCTCCCCGTCCCAAAATGATTGTCCAAAAAAATTTAAAACTTGCTCCTGATCAAGCTCAAATTTGAAAGTATTTTGGACATTCATTTTGGGAGAGAGGGAGTAATTTATAAAATTTGAAATGTAAAGTGAAGGTTCAAATGTGTAGACTAAATTTATCTCTATTTGATGGATTAAACCCAATTCTCGGCAAGCAGGACTATCTGTCATCTATCCGATTCATATGGGTACAATCCAGTCTACTGTCAATCTTACTCGCTAGAATTTGTGATTATCCAAGCAGCCCCGCCCCATTGTAAACAAGAAAAATATTCCTAGTAAAAACTCGACATTATCAAAATCGCACTCAAATATTAGACATCACAATGTTGGGAAACTTGCCAAACTCCATTTTTTAAAAATGTGTTTACATTAATTTTGTTTTTCCTTTTTCATACTATTATAAATACCAATACTATTCTCTTTCATACTTAAAGATTTTGGCATAAGTAATTAACCAATGTAAGGCATCACTTTGACTCCAAAACTTCTACCCCGCGCACACGCAATGGACGCATTCCAGGAACGAATTTAATCTACACACAGCATCATTATCATCAAAAATACACATCTTCCAATAAACCCTAATGAAAACGCACAAGGCAAGAACTAAATAAATAAGGGTTTGGCTACAAAAATGGTATAGGCCTATTAGTTTATGTATCAGCAACAGCATGAAAAACCATATTAAAAATCAGCATAAATTTTAAGCAACTGAAAATGGAAATTAGGGATCGAACAAAAAAGGGAATTGTAGCGCATCAATAAATCAGATCAAATACAAGGAAATGCTGTTAACCGAATCAATTAAGTAATAACAAATTTTTGATTAATTCTATATCATCAGATTCCGATGGGATGTGAATCAATGAGAGAGATGTTAGGATATCGCAAATTTATTCACTCTATCAATAACTAAGCTGGATCGGGCGTCGCATGAGGGATTTACCTCTTTTGATTCCTATGGATTGTGACAAAGACGTTTCCTGAATGGGGGTACAGAGCTCGGGTGATCTCTTTGGAATTTCTTATCTAGAAATAATCAATGTCAATTTAACTGAACCTCTTGCCAAAACCAAGTTTTCCAGTGATTTCGCCGTTTGCTCCGATCAGGATATACCAAATGAAAGGGGCAGAAATGCGTTTAATACCCAAAACCTAGAATTGATGCTTAAAACCTTTCAGCGATAAGATAATGCTGGGACTTGATACATAGTTAGCCATTTGTCAAAAAATATGAAATAGCATTTTTTTGCTATCCCCGCACTCTTTTTCATTACTTCTTATATGACTAATTAAACTTGTAACATAACGCGTCATAACATTTTAGGACATATGCATATGTATCACACGACCGGATACATATTCCCGCAACCATTAAAAATTCTTTTCTAATTAGGTGCTAGTACCAACTTCATGCTTTCTCAAGTAACACCAAATCCCATTATTATCTTGAGCAATATTTTGAATATATACACTGTTTCTCCACATTCTCAACTTGCCACTTACTCCCTCCATTCCGGAATGATCTTCCTACTTTATTGTTGTTACTTTGAATGAATTTAGAACAATAATTTAAGGTTAATTTAATTATCCTAATGAAAATCTAAAACTTGTTATTGGTACACCATCATAAATACTATCAATGACAATTTTTAGATTTTCATTAGGATGGTTAAATTAACCTAAAATTATTGCTCAAAGTTTATTCAAAGTAACAACAAAAAAGTATGAAGATCATTCCGGGACGGAGGGAGTATTCCAAAAGGCAATCACAATGGTAACCATTTACCAAAGCCATAGTTCTTACAAGAAGCATTACACTAGTTTCTTTCTTTCTTTTTTGATGAATCAATACGCTACTTGTACCAAAGTTACTTGTGACAATATTAGAGCACACATAGTAAAAAAAAAAAGTATACTGTATATATTAGAGAATAAGAATAAATGCGATACAAAATGTTTTACACATAGCACAAAAGAGAAAATGTGGTGTCGACAGTTTCAGAAACGGACAATAGAGTATCATAACACATTTTACTGACAATTCTAAAGCTCGAGAAAAACCAATGACCTTATCACAGAATTAAATCTCCAAGAGAAACAACACAGAAAAAAGTTCAACTATGGTTTCCACTGGATAATAGCTACATTTTCTGTGTACATAGCAACCTAATTTTTTCAAACACTGATCTCATATCTAGACATGTATCATCTCAAATATTTCTATCAATTATAAAGATGCAATTGATTCTGAAAGAAAGAAGAATTTTTCAGGGTACCTTGAAATGATCCCCCTTCATATGATTTCTCAATCTATTTAGAAGTGATTCAGGATTATCTGGAACATCGTCAATGATTGGATAAGTCTTTTGGTGGGCATCCCATTATTCTCTCATATCGCGACAAAAGATCCAACAAGGACGGGAAGAACAAATCCAAGAAATAACCCTTCACCTGGGAAAACATAGAAGATCCCCTTTAAGATAAAACAATTCCATCAAATTAAGTACGATCAAGCGTGTGATAACATCTACTACACTTGAAAAGAGCTTAAGAATTCTTGAGGTACAAGGGATTTGTCTTTTCTATCAATCCGTATGGAATATATCAGAAACGATTAAATATTTCACCAAAAGTTAAGCGTTTACTGCACTAAGAACTAAAATCTCCTTATGAATATAGTTTTTGGCCAGAGTATAATTAAGGTGATGATTATTTTCCTCCATTATTTCGCACCTCACAAATGCTAGGGCTTATATTGCCCATGATGGCAGGTGCAACAAGCAGCATGGATCTGAGAAAAAGCATTCTCACATCATGTATCAGTGCCATAATAGGGAAAATGACTCAAAATAAGGCGAAAAACAGTACTCCGTATTAGAAATACGCTCTGACCAGACTTTATTTTAGTAGGCGCCAGTCTTCTTCATCTGGCCGCATTACATCAATATGGATCAAATAATCCATTGGGTGCCGTATTAGAAATAGGCTCTGACCAGACATTAATCTCACTATCCAGTTCACGAGATCATTAAAGTATACTCATTATATGGAATAACAACCAAACCTACAAGTTAAAGAGAGCAAAGCACACTCATAATTCAATAATAAACCAATAGAGGAAATATAATTTAGCAAGAGAACTTAAAAATTAAAATAAAATAAAATAAAATATATATATATATATATATATATATATATATATATATAAAAACTGGTACCAGGAGACTATATTACCTTAAGTGGCTAATATACTCCTCCGTCCAACACAAAAAGAAAAAATATCAACTTTTTTGCTGAAGAATTGACATTGTACCCATATCAAATCATATTCAACATAAATTTAATATGTTCTGGTAGCAAAATGCTTATCTTTTAAGCCGCATTACAATTTCGATGATTGCAACTTCTATAATTTTCTACGCACAAGCAAACTTTGTAAACAACCTCGATCAAAAATTGCTAGAGACTGAGAATAAGTTTTTTGTGTCAAAGCAACTGTTGTTATTTGTTCAGACTCGCCAGATGAACAAATTTCAACTCAACCACCCTTCAGAGTTCACACGTTAATTAAACAACCTAATAAAATATCCTACAAACTGGGAGACTAAACTATCCATGGCATAGTACTACAACACTTGCTAAAACCCATCCGCAAAGCAGCATTGATGGGTAATAACTGAAAGCAAAAACCCTAGAAACGCAGAAGAAAAAAATTAGTCACACAAAGAAAAAAAATAACTATAGCAGCCATTGCTACCCAATTTCAGCCAGGAGACAAGTGTATACCTAAACTAGACTTTCAGGTCCCAAATGTCCCACATGCAATTGATTATCCGTATCTCATCCCTTAATTTCATGTGAGCAATATCTTTGATCATAATGGATGATAATGTGTTCAAGCAGAGATGGGAGAAAATAGAGCACATGATGAAGTTGTTTAGGCGCGCAAGTTTGCTATAATAAGGCTATATGCAACATATTAATTGATTAGACTCATCAAAACCCAGGCTTACGAGAAAAAGATAAACCTAACTTAAATTCCTCAATATTAGTGAATAAAATGAATTGGACCTAATTTTCCCAGACAGCCCGATGAAATTCCTAAGGGCAGTCCATGACAAATACAGACTTCCCAAAAGTGTATCTCATATCATGCTCTGAATTACTAAGGAAAATTTAGGAATTCATCTGCACAAGAACTCAGGTTTTCAGAAGAAGAACACCAGAAGATGACATGGACAAATGATCACAAAGTTGTAACCAAAGCTGCATACCCTGAATGACAACATTCAAAAGCCTCGTCTATTACCATCAAATGAGTGACGACATTGATAATAAAAATTCCCGAGAACTTATATTGAGATGAAAATAAGTATTATGTCAATACAGTAAGAACCAGGTTAGAACGCTATACAGGAACTTCTGCTATGGATCATAACTAGATGGTGAAAAGAGATTCGTTCAACATGGCCAAACCATTGGCAGTGACTCAATTGTATTTCAAGGAACAAAAAGTATATGGATGATGCTGAAAATTCAAATACTATAGTTACTCAGATAAGCTACAAATACTTAAGAATCACAAATAAGCGAATAACTGGAAATAAGTAGTTAACCTTAAAAACTATAGTTATTTCATAAGAAGATTCAATTTGTGATCAATCTGAAGACTCAGAAAGCTGGATAATTTTCGACTATGTATAGACTCCGGTAAAGTTTTAGTAGAAACTAAAATAAGGTTTGTGCACGGATTATGAGCCCATGGAAGATGTGTTCCGTATATTGCAACTATTTTCTGATATTAAACAATACTTATAAGACCTTCAAGTGCCAAGTAAGCGAAAACATCGAACTTATCATTTCATACACAAGTGTTTATGATCAGATCACCACATAAATTTTGTTGTGATACACATGTTCCCAGCACCGAAGATCCTTGGCATGGCATAAAACAAATCAAACTGAACAGGATTCAAGGTAAAAGCTGAACTGAGCCAAAAATTCAAAGATATTTTTATACTGAATTGATTGCCTAATGTCACCAAACTGGCGCAACACCAATGGGACAAGCTAACCTCAACAAGGTGATCCACAAATGGCCAGCTTTATACCCCCTCCGTCCCAAAATGAATGAACATTTTGGATTTAGGGTCATTTTGAAAAGGCTGATTTTAATGGGGAAAAAAACTCATAAACTTTCGTGTTATTCACTTCCAAACTTTTAGTTTTGCAAAAATATAATGAACAATGAAAAAAATCATTTAGGGACAGTTTTTTGAAGGAAAAGTTTCAAAAAGTCATTCATTTTGGGACAAAATAGGTCATTCAATTTGGAATAGAGGGAGTACTAACTTGAGGTGCATAATGACAGGTATGCATGATATCGATGTCACTATTCTATGGACTATTTCTTACTGCCGCATATGCGACTTGTACCTTACGTAGGCCTGGAGTGGATCCCATGCCGAGAACCCGATAGATTAAGCTCAATCAATGGTTATTTTAAGTTTTCAACGAAATGAATCATTAACAAATTATCACCACTCATAATCTTCACCTTTTTCGTCATGTATATTCATAATTTCCGCATACCTTCCTGAAATTCTCACTACAAAGAGGTTGCATTAAATGACGGAATAAAATTCTTTCTAATCCATAAAAAATCGTAAATTCTCGAGATAGTCTTAGAATTACTTTTTGCATATATATACACCTACGAGATGATATGTAGTCTCTCTCTCTCTCTCTCCTCTCTCCCCGAAGCTTGATGTGTATGGTGCATGCAAATAATTGAGTGGTTGTAATTTTGAAAGCAGGCCACTATGCTAAGAACATTACAAACATAATGAAACAATATTAGTTTAAGAGATTGTATGCTGAAACAAACATATTGATTGTAGTTCAAATAATGGGAAACAGTTCACCTAACAGCCTTTCCTAGCCCACCGAACAATACAAAAAATTAAAAAAAGAAAAATAATGTAAATTCAAGCACCAAGATACGAACTTCAAAGAAAGCCATAACGGAAAACAACACAACAAATAGGATGATAGTTCTTCAAATAATGGGAAACAGTTCACCTAGCAGCCTTTCTTAGCAAACCGAACAATACAAAAAATTTGAAAATGAAAATGAATGCAAATTCAAGCACCAAGATACGAACTTCAAAGAAAGGCACAACAGAAAAAAATGAAACATATAAATCGTATGATGTGATGTTCCAAAGAAACCCTTGGCACCGTGTCTAAATTAACACAACCAAAATTGGCCTTTGCCCCAATTGATATGTTTTTTTTTCACCCTATAGTACTTTCCTAACTAGTTACCCACACTCATGTACTTACTAGTTATGATAATCCATTTTAGTTATGGTCTTGTGTACCACAATTACTGTCATATAGATATCATCAGATTGATTGCCAGAACAGTTAAAGAGTATAAGCTCCATAATCAAACCGCCTTAAATAATTCTCTGATTTATCTTCAGTTAGCTACTCTAGTTGGACATGTACTAACCCAAATAATAGTGGGCCAATTAGGGCTGACCCATATGGGTGAGGGCCAAAACGGGTTCGAGGCGGGGCGGGCCAGCCCACTACATTTTTTTATATTTTTTCGCCACAAATTGACGTCATTTTTTAAGTGGAAATTCTAGGGTTATATCGACCTTGTGGACTCAATCCATGTATCGTGAATTGAGAGAGACTCGAGAGAAGTAGAAAACAGAAATGGAGAAACCCTAAAGAGACGCCCTCGTCTCCGTTTCCATCGCCGCCGGTGCACTCTGTCACGACCATTAATTCATTGTCATTACCGTCTCCGATTCACACACGTGTATCTCTCTCTGTCTCTCTCCATTTTTATTAATATGTATTAGTCAAATATATGTTTAGATTTAGAATTGCTTAATCCCAATCATTATAAGCATTATTGAGGACCTCTAATTTTAATTAGACCAACTAGAATTTTTCTATGTATTCATTGTCATTACCGTCTCCGATTCACACACGTGTATCTCTCTCTCTGTCTCTCTCCATTTTTATTAATATGTGTTAGTCAAATATATGTTTAGATTTAGAATTGCTTAATCCCAATCATTATAAGCATTATTGAGGACCTCTAATTTTAATTAGACCAACTAGAATTTTTCTATGTATAATAGGTTTCCTTAATGCAAGTGCTCAGTGACTTTTTAAATGTAATTCCCTCATGATTTGAAGAATTGAAGACCTGAAATGTTGCCTTTAGATATATGTGTACTTGGCAAAGAAGCTAACCGGCTGACTGCTTCACCAGTAAGGGCGTCTAACCAACCAATGCCTTACCGACGGATTCCTGACCAATCGTGCCTCACCTCACCGATGGGATTCCTAACCGGTCAACGACCCTCAGCCTTTTCAGTTGCTGATAACCAGCTAGGCTTATTCAACAAGCTTCTCCCTCAGACGCATTTATTGCTCCCAACTACTCAGCCCCCAATTTAGCTGAAGTTGGTAAGATATTCCTGAGGAGACATTCCTGCTGCATTATGTCAGAATCTCAAAGTGGAATGTCAAAGTGACCAGTACTCACATCCCCTCAACTATTCAACGCTTCACCAAATCTCAGGCATTAATTGAAAAGATTTTCTCAATAAATGCATGCCAGTCCTAGTCATCTCTCCAATCTCTTCAGAGACAACGGCTTCTTTTTGAAGATCACTATAAATAACTTTCCCAGGCATTGAAGATGATTGGTGCAATTAAGATCCTTGAGAGTGAGCTGCCAAAGAACTATCAACCTTCCAGTCAACAAGTTCAAGGCATTCAATTCAAGTCCCCATTTTCACTAGACTATCTCTGTAGGACATACACTGAGCACCTTCAATCAATTCATGTTGTGTTCCTCAACAAGACTACAAATGGAACACATTGATTGAATCACACACACACCCTAGAGAAATTAGCTCAACATGTGAGCACATCTCTAGAAAACACCTGATTTTTATTGTAGCACGATCCATTAGTGGTCACTTTACTTTTAGCAGCCTTCAATCATTGGGCTTGCAACTTGTAATAGTTAGGAACTATTAATAGCAGTGCACTTTCACAAATCCAAGTTCTGACCAAACTTGGTAGAGGACGTAGCAGTTGTTTAACACTGTGAATCTCTTCAACTAATGTGTCATTTCTTTGTGTGTTTGTTTATTTCTTGTGTAGTTGTAACTGGTTGATAATCTCTCAACTAGTCACAACCTATTGACTCTTACTACTGCTAACTAGTTTGTCTTACTGGAATGAGAAGTTACCCTTGTTGCATGAAACTTTAACTTACCTTTTGAAACTCTTTACCTTACTGTTTTGAGCTCTCTAACCGACATTTTCATTCCGTTGTGCAAACTTTATCTCATCGGTTAGCTAGAGTGTGACTCAACATTTTCAAAGATTTTAAGAGTTAGAAAAAGTTTTAATCAGGCTATTCACCCCCCCTCTAGCCTGATTCCTACCGGTTGGGCCTAACAATATGAATCTTTATTTCTGGGATCTTGATTTACCTGTCTTTGTTTGTAGCAATTTGCGTAAATTTTACTTGTGTTGCATGCTTGAGAATTAGTTTATATTGATATGAATTCTTGTTTGTGTTTGTTTGATTGTTATGATTTTTGGTATCTTCTGAGATATTATTGTTTTTGACATTTTGTGTTTGTTTGACTATTATGATTTTTGATTTTTTTGTATCATTTTATGCACAATTTCAAGCCCAAATTTCATTCATTTGATTGGCCCGCATGACCCGCATGACCCGCCAACCAATGGTGCGTTGGGTTGGGATGACGTATTTCTAGTCCGCCGAAATTTGGGCCAGCCCGCCACACCACGCCCCATTTAATGGTGGGATTTGGCGGATTGAGCCAGCCCCGCCAACCCATATTGACAGCTCTAACTATGGGGTTACTTGTACAATTTCATAAAAAAGTTGATTTCATTTACCTTTTATTGTCAAGTTTAAATACCGGGCAAATTATCTGTTTAATGGCAGAGCGGATTACACTCAAATCCTGGCACGTAAAGTTTTTATACTCAATAATATAATTGATGGAGATCAAAATAGTGATTTATTTAGTTTTAATTTTAATTATTATTATGTATTTTAGGATTTATATTTAGTTAGGTGATAAATTCATATTTTAGAGTAGATTTATGCAATATTATGAGGTTTTATAGTTTATTTATGTTATTATATAGATTAAAGTTATTTTTATAGGTGTTTGACTTGATTTTCAAGTTTTAGAAGTCCTATAAAAGCCAAGTTAATTATAATTTCAAAAATTAGCTTTGATTAATAGAATTTGATATTGAGTGTTTACTCTTTATTTCCTAAAAGTGATTAAATTTCTTTTGGATGCCAATTCTCAGTATTGATTAAATTCTACGAGTGTTGAAGGTCGATTATTGGTTAACGTGCACGTTATAACAGTAATTGATTACCTATCTTGTCTACCACTACGTCAGTGGATGCCAATTCTCTGTATTGATTAAATTCTACGAGTGTTGAAGGTCGATTATTGGTTAGCATGCGTGTTACAACATTAATTGATTACCTATCCTGTCTTCCACTACGTGAATAATGCTGGTAATTAACTACTCCATTTCCCAAATCGTTTCTCTCTCTTCCCGTTTTCTCTCTTCTCTATGGTTCTCTCTTCTCTCTGGTTCTCTCAAGTCTCAACAATCAACAAATGGGTTTGATTTCAAATTGAAATCAAGATAGTACTCCACGACTTACTCCATCATCATTCAATTAAGAATTTGGATCGAAATCAAGAATTTGACAGAGAAGCCCATTTGGGATTCAACCAAATTCTCCCACTTTAATCCTTCTTCATCGTCTACCCCAGCACCGACAGACAGTAAATCCACTAATTTTGTACCTCCACCATGCCTGTAAGTATTCATCTCCCCGCCTTTGATCTTGATTCCGATTTGAAAGCAAATCTCATGTGCACAAAAGTTAGATTTAGACACTCAATTTCAAAACTAGGGTTTCTTGTTTTTCTTTCTAGTCCCCTACTTCATCTTTGATTTTGAATATGCCAGAACTTCTTGATTATAATGTCTTCTTGTTTTTCTTTCCAGTCCCTTATTTTATATTCATTAGTCATAAAATGGTTAACAAAAAAGACTATGGTTTGAAATGTGGTTCAGACCGTGGTCTAGATCGCGGTTTGGACCGTGGTCTGAACCGCAAAATCAAACCTCAAATCAAACCGCGGTTTAGACCGAACCATAGTGGTTTAGTTAAGCTCAGTTTGAATTTTTTTATGGTTTAGCTCTGTTTGGAATTTCTTCAAACCGATGCTAGCGGTTTGACTTCTAAAATTGTCCAAACCGAACTAAACTGAACCATTTCCACCCCTAGCATAAAGTTACTTTTGAAGATGGAGTTCATTTTGAAGACGTGTGTAAAGCCATACTTAAAATTCAAGGGCGAATTTTCTTCAAGCAGGAGAGAATGATGGAGATCAAAATAGTGATTTATTTAGTTTTAAATTTAATTATTATTATGTATTTTCGGATTTATATTTAGTTAGGTGATAAAATCGTATTTTAGAGTAGATTTATGCAATATTGTGAGATTTTATAGTTTATTTAGGTTATTATATAGATTAGGGTTATTTTTAGAGGTGTTTGACTTGACTTCCAAGCCTTGGGAGTCCTATAAAGCCAAGTTAATTGTAATTTCGAAAATTAGCTTTGATTAATAGAATTTGATATTGTGTGTTTACTCTTTATTTCCTAAAAGTGATTAAATTTCTTTTGGATGCCAATTCTCAGTATTGATTAAATTCTACGAGTGTTGAAGGTCGATTATTGGTTAACGTGCACGTTACAACAGTAATTGATTACCTATCTTGTCTACCACTACGTCAGTGGATGCCAATTCTCTGTATTGATTAAATTCTACGAGTGTTGAAGGTCGATTATTGGTTAGCATGCGTGTTACAACATTAATTGATTACCTATCCTGTCTTCCATGCTGGTAATTAACTACTCCATCCTCTCTCCCCCCCCCCCATGATATACTTTACTGAGCTCCCAATCACCGACACCTCCAAAAACGGCAGACACCCCATGTCACCTTATGCTGTACCCGTTTCACCTCCATTGATCACCAAAGTTTATCCGCTTTACTCTCCACCTATTTTGCTCACTTGTTCACCTGCACTAAAATCCTGCCATGTGGCTATCAACTTTCTGATCAGTAAACCACCATCGTCATTATGTTGATTACTCAATTTGCAAGCAGAACCTCAATTTTATAATACCACCAAAGTTGAGGTTTTGAATTCTTGATGTCATATAAATGCATATATACACATAAGTTTAGATGCATGCATATTTGTATTAATGAAGAAGTAAAAGAGGTTTTTATAGTTAAGGTGAGGTAGGGATGTTCAGGTTGAAGTGATGATGGAGTCCAACAATGGTTAAAGTAACTTTAGGGGATATCTTGGATGGTGGAAGTTGGTTGCTTAATGAAGTTCCCACAATAACCCCATGTGCCATGATGTGAGAGGAACTCCTTTTTTTTTGGTTAGGCAGACCATCTGCTCGGAATTAAAAACCTCCTTGTTAATGGAAACACGACATTTCTCACAATATAGAGGCATGAAATCGGGCCAAACATGTGAATATTAAACTTAGAAAAGAGAGTATTGATGCACTCTCCACTTAAACAACTCTCTTTGTCAGTAGGAGATAAGGAAATATTTTGTTCATATAACGAACCTTTCGCTAATTTGTGTTCCCAATAGGTCTCGAAACATTTCCCTATGTATGGCCAAGATCTTAGTCCAGACCTGATGCACCTCAAAAAAAAAAAAAAAAAAAAAACAACGAAAAACCAAGCCTCTTCAACAACATTATTGTGCATGTAAATTTGACTACACTGGAAAAGCTACAGAGAAGCAACGTAGAATGACATGAGGGTTTCCTGCTAGAAAGACCAAATATCTTCAATCAAATCTTTTGACGCTTAAACAACTCATACAACTTGAAAGAAAAGATAAGAGGATGTGCAAAAACTTCCAGGCACACATCCCCCAAAAAGGAATCCAGCACCGGTTTTTATGTTTAATTGAATATTCAGCAGTAATTAACTTGTTAGTAAACTCTATATGGCCTTAGGTCGAGTACAAGGAAATGGTGGTTTTTTGATGAGCTCCAGCATTTAAATTAAAAGCTGATAAGCACGACAACATTAAGGGGAAGAGGCAAATATATGCACATAGGGTTAATAAAATACACAAAAAAACATTACTAGCTACATGAAAACGAAAAACTAAAAAAGATGGAGAAGTCATAATACTGATCATGTGTAGGATAATCAAAACACAATGCGATTATACTACCAACGGGCACCCCTAAAAACTAACCAATATTGTGAACTTTTTTTTTCTTCTTTGTGTGTGTCAACCCGCTGAGAGGGAATGGGGTTAAGACATCAGCTGGGAGCTGGTCTACGAATATGCAAAGCAACGCCAACTACTGAAACCTAGTGTGATCCACGCTAACTATTATTCCAACTGTACCTTTTTTTCGGCAAAAAGATATTTTATTATGGATTTCAAAACGTGAAACTACATCACAATGCTCCCAAAAAAATAAAAAATTTGCGAAGATGCCACCCATAATAACCTCACCAAATTCAGCTACAAACTAAAACCATACTTGTAAGTTGTAAGATGCAACTTGCAATTGGACACCAAATGAACCCTACAACCTATTACCAGTAAACAAGTAATTAACACACTTTTTGCAACAAAAAAAAAAAAAAAGTAAACCCACAAGATCCCCAAAACACGCTGTATCATAGATAGAGAAATCTGACTTTTAATTTTGAAGCACTCTTGAACAATTGTCCCAACTTAACCGCAAACCCACGCTAACTGCTATTCCATCTGACTATGGATTCAATTACCTTGGTAAAACGCTGATAGTAAAATCATGCTTGTCAACACTAACCCAAGGAAATGGACATAACACATGCACATCGGTTGGTTAGAGGAAACAAATGACTGTGCCACAAGTGTCCAGAGAAGCCACTTCCCTAAACTCCTCCCCTAGTTGAAAACTTGCTAAAGGTTCAGAAAACCTCCAGAAGGTATACACGAAAAAATGAAACAAGGATACGTCAAATTGCAGCTACTGAACACATACACACTATGATGGTCTCATATTGCTACTTGATGTGTCATATCCTTACACTCTCCGTGACACCCAAGGCCCTATTCAAACACACAACAAAGCCTCTTAGTTTCAATTTCTTTTAATGAGTGTATTAGCGACTCGGCCATTGCAATAGTTGAAAGTAAACTACTTTGACAATAATGAACATAGCATACAGAAACTGTGTATACTATTAAATGACACATGCTTCCACTAAATAGCCTTAGAGAAACTGAACAATATACTATTTAGAAACTTCATTGGTAACATATATGAGCTTGAAAATATATATTGTAGCTGTCTACTGTACGTCCCTCACCACCCCAATATCATGACTAATATTCCCAATTATGTATTATAATGGATCGATTAATTCCTTTTGTAGTAATGTATGCATTCCATCCTTGGGTATCAGAAGTTACTACTGCCATATCTAAAACCACTCACGATGCTTTAGTACGCCTATAAAATATCAATTTAGGTCCCCCACTTTATCAGATGCAGGTCAGTCATCTTTAAAAAAAGGGCAAACCCCGGTGTGCCAAGCGCTCCCCGCCAAGCGGGGGTTGGGAGAGGAAACCATTTGCTAGAGTCTTCCCCTGACAATTGCCAAGAGGCTGTTCGCCAAGGTTCGAACCCGTGACGTTATGGTCACAAAAAAAAAAAACCAACCAATTAAGTCGTAGCAACAAGAAAATGACAGCACATATTAGATGAAAATTTATACCTCTTACTTGACTGATTAGCTTAACTACAAGTCCATGTGATATAAACCAGTTGTGTAAAAGTAATATAACATGATTAAATCCAACAAACTTCAAATTTATCAAAGACATCTATTTAATTCAACGAATGAAGAGCATGAAAAACAAAAACATCAATTTAAAATCGGCTTATTGAGTACTTAATCGCAACTAGAACAAAACAAGTATGCTTCTCCCAAATCATTCTCCCAAATCAAACAGTTAATAACTCATGTTCAAGGTATAGCAACAAATAGCACCAAACAGCAATTAAAGAGCACAAAACATAAAAGACACGAAAGTAAAACAAACTTAATCACCTCAGTCATAAAAGCTTTTGCAAAAGAAGCCAAGTTTTGCCCTCCGCCATCCAAGAACAAACACCTGTGAATAACAAAAAATAATGGGAGAGGGTTGGGGAAGCTAAAGAATAAGATCACGAAACAAAAATTCTGGAAATTAAGGAAGCTGCTGACCTGAGTAGATGGAAATTTACATAGGTGATCATATATGTGATTTGGTGCCTAGAAAGGAAACAAAAAATCTTGCCATAAATAGCTGCATGCATAGTCTTGATCTTTACTCCTTGCAGCTTACCTGTAGTCAAAAGGATCAAATGGCACCAAAAACACACCCAATTGAGGGGAGACAAGCTCTCCACCTCAAGCTGTACATTGAATATCTCATCTGCTAAAGCTAATTTTACCAAGCACATATTTACAGAAGTGTTAATACTGAAAATCATTGAAACCCTTTTCTAAAAATTGTCAATTTTTTTTGGTTGATTTATGCTTTTTCGTTAAAATCAATCATACCCAGTTATTATTTTGGTTGATTTAATCATACCTAGATATAAACATTGCTTAGGTTTTACATCTATAGAAAAACCCCAACAAAAGAGGCCGGGAAAATAGAGAAATATAAAACCAAATCGAAACCCTAAATAGGAAAAAATGAAAAGGAAGAAGAAAATCAAGAAAAAAAAAGAGAAAATCTGAAAGAAAGAAACATAAAATAAGGAGGAAGAAGAGTGGAGAAGACATACCTTGAGTGGAAGCAATTAAACTACTTCGTCCTCTTCAACAGAAAAACATAACATCACCGTAAGAAAGTACAAGTCTCGAACTCCTAAGCGATAAAATCTCAAATATAATATTAATATAATTATTTTTCTCCAAAGTATTCGGATAAAATACCCACAAACATTATCCAAGAACGAGAAGATAAGTACAACCCAGTTTTTCCCATTCTTGCTGAAAGAATTTGGTAAAGCCTTACTCGGATAAAATTCTCTCTAGACAATTCTAGAGAGCTAGACAATTCTAGAGAGAGACAATTCTAGAGAGAGAAAGTGTGTGTGTGGTGATAGTGAGTGGTGAGTAGTGGTGGTGGTGGAACAGAAGTGCAGCAGCTTTTATGAAGGTGTGACAGTGGTTGTGG
Organism: Adenophora triphylla var. japonica; assembly: GCA_022495995.1. Classification (NCBI taxonomy): domain Eukaryota; kingdom Viridiplantae; phylum Streptophyta; class Magnoliopsida; order Asterales; family Campanulaceae; genus Adenophora; species Adenophora triphylla. The sequence continues at coordinate 442,275 of JAFEMH010001106.1, read as the reverse complement.
TTGTGATTGTCTGGCTTCGTAACCTACGTCCATCTGTTTGACTGTCTCCCCTTCCTTCTCATTTGGGATTTCTAACATTAATATATCAATATGATCTTTATAAATAATATCAAGAAAAATATAAAAAAATCAAAAAACAAGATAAGATCAAGAAGAAGAGAGGGGGAAGAAAAATGGCTGACAGCAAGAGAAGTGAGCACACGCAAAATCAAACAAAGGTATAAACTTTCTATACAGTTTTTGCCTGCGTGTGCTCACTCTCTTCTGTCAGCTTTCTTTAATGCATCTTCTTCCTCATCTCTCATTTCCATCATCAAATCTGCAATACAGTAACAATACAGTAACAATATAAACAAAAACTCTTTATCAGATCTGAAGAAATGAAAATTGGATTGAACTTTAGAATCCAATTAAAATAAAATCAAACTATTCTTCAATCCATTGGAAACGTTGCCCACAGAAAGATTGATTAGGGTTCCAAAGGGGATGAATTTATATTGGAAAAAGCAAAAGTCAAATTTGGTGGCAGTGGCCGACAGAAAATGAAGAAAAGGAGAGGTGTGTGGAGTGGTCCTCTTATACTGTAATTAGATGTTGTTGACGTAGTTGTTGATGTTGTTCTTGTTATTGTTGCTGTTGCTGTTTGATTTGTTAGCATGAGCGGGTGTGTAGCAGCATAGTTGGGACAAGATTACAATATGTGCCTTCTTTTTACGTTTCCATTGACAACTACTTGATTATAAGTTTTTTTTTTTTTTTTTTTTTTAAAGGATGAAAAATCTATTTACATAAAAATAGTAACGAAATTTATATTTAAAATGATAAAAAATATCAAATTTACTAGTATCACGTAATTTGACATTTTAAATGTAAATATAAAAGAGTTGGTCTTATAAAAAACTAGTTTTTTCTTAAGATAAGGAAAAACTTGTTTTCAAAATAAACGGTGGCAATTTTATAGTTACTGGCAACCATGTTCAAAATAAACGGTGGCATTTTCGTAATTAATGGTTCCGTTTATGCTGTTTAACAAGGCCACATGTGACAAAGTAAAGTACATATGTAACAAAGTGCGGCGAAAAAGTGTCGATGCAGGTTTAACAAAGTGCCGGTGAAACCGGTACCGGCACTTTGTTAAACCGAAACCGACACTTTTACACGGCACTTTTAAATACATGAACGCACTCTTCACACGGCACTCGTTACACTAACACTGGCACTTTGTTACACTAATATTTTTGCCGGCTCTCAAAAATACAAGCACCGGCATTCAAAAATACATGGCTGGCATTTGAAAACACATTTACCGGCACTAAAAATGCATATACCGGCACTCAAAAACAACGATAATTATTTTCTTTGATATTCAAAAAACATGAACTGGCATTAAAAAAATGGTGGCATTCAAAATTACAAGAACCGGCATTCAAAAAATACATTGACACTCGTTACACACTTACCGACACTCCAAAATACATGGGTGACACTTGATTATACACTAACGGCACATGATTATACACTAACGGCACTCAATTTTACACCAACGGCACTTGATTAAACATGAACTGGCACTCAAAAAAACAAAAGCGGCATTAGTTTGAGCTGGAACGGGCACATTAAAAAAACAAAAGCCGGCGATTCAAAGGCAACGCCGTGGCTAGTCAAGGAGGGTGATCGTTGTTTGGGCCGGAGTGAGAAGACGACGAGTTGGATTGCGGTCGTAATTGAAATCGGGGAAAGCTGAGTTTGCGGTTTCGGTTTGGGTGGAGAGGAAGAGTTTGGGTTGAGGTGACGATTAGGGCGGCAATGGAGGTCACCGGTGAGTGATTTGGTGAGGGAGCTTGGCGATGTCAATTGAAATTGGGGGAGTGGGAGAGGTCGTCGTTCTGAGGGATTTGGATCGGGGTGAGGAAGGTTGAAGGAGGTAGAGGTTTAGGGATGATTGGCGTTGGTCTTGGCCGGAGAAGATGGTTGGGGAGTTGCCGGCGTTGGTGAAGAAGGCGATTGGAGAGGGATGGTTGGTGAAGATGGCGATGGCCCTTAGAGAGAGAAATAGCAAGCTGCTGTGTGCGTTTAGAGAGAGAACGAGAGATTTGCCGGGAAAAACACGTTTTTTGTTAAGCTTAAAAAAAACGCATTTTTATAAGTTTTTGGCAATATAAAATATGTCAATTTTAAGTGAAATGCATTTTTAATCGGTGACCAACTTCGGGCCTTCAATCTAAATGCCTAGCCATCCTTGACGACTTTGAATGGACTACTAATCATGGGTTCCAAAACATCAAGAGTTCTTAAGAACTCCTACTTATCTTGCTCCATCATTCAAGGCTCCTCTACACTGGAATTCTCGATCCTCGATCGATACCATCCTCCAAGATACTCGTTTCTTTACCGGTAAATGCATTATGTTTACTATAATTAGATAGAAATGTTGTTAAATTTGCGCATGAAATGCCCATTTTGCTAGTGTACCCAGGGCCGGTCCCGTTCAATTTAGGCCCCTAGGCAATCTATTTGATCAAGGCCCTTATATTTTCTTATTGATAACATTGTGGTGTAACGTTTATCTCTCCATCTTTCCGTATCCAATCATTCTTTTTCTAGTAAGAGTCATAAATTTTCGTAATTTCTTAGGTTTTAACAAGATTTGGAAAATATTTTAGCGAAAATACAATTTTTTTACTTGGACAATTGGGTTTGGAAATTAAATTAAGTTGAGATGATTGCAAAGAAATCAAGAAAATATAGCAATAAATTTTAGTGATAATAATTTATTTTGAGACAATAAAAGTTATTTATTTTGAGACGAATGAATTAAGCTAAAATCCTCTATCAAATATTTAACTTATAATTTAGGGTTGGAAACTGTTGATTTTGGGCTAAGAAAGTAAGAAGCCTAGAAGCTCGGATTAGGATGCACCTTGCAAAAAGAAAATAATTGTCTCCACAAAGGTTTAAACTCTGGTCATCTGATACACCAGGAATTTGAAGCAACTTCCTTAGCCACATGGACACTCGTCATCTTTGTTATAAAATGCGGAACATTTAATATATACAGTAAAACTAGATATTTGGGACCCCTAAAACGCGACAAAATTCGGGGGCCTTAGGCTACCGCCTCATGTGTCTCATGGCAGGGCCGGGCCTGAGTGTACCAACACTTTATTGATTATAAGACAACCAATCTATATAAATAGTGTGTACGTATTGTAAAAAAATGCCTTAAAGAGATCACCTTTCTCTCCATACGCAATTCAAGCTCCCCTTCGACCAACTTGCTTGTGTCTGCACCTACCGTTATCCGATATAGGTTCAACTCCTACATAGCGTGATTTCATTTTTATTAGCTTCAAATAGTTTCACTAATTAAGCAGTCAAAAAGTAAACAGAATCAAGTACCAAAGTCGAAAGAGCAAAACGGATAGATCAGCTTGGAAAGTCTTATGAAGTCAAATATTCAACCACTCCCTCATCTTCCTCCTTGCTTGAGAGAAATCCACTCCTAGGTATTCCGGTCCTTCGATCCAAGCCAAGAAAGAGTGGGCCAGAAATGGGATAAAATTTATTAGCAGGATGGGAAAACTCAAGATCTAGACCAAAGATCTTGAGTGAATTCGGAAGAACAATTCAACACATAGACAAGTATTGTTCATTTCTTCATGTTCATTCCAAGTTAGTACCATCTCTACAATTAAGGATTCCTTCAATGGCACCGATGAAAAGAAAAAAAAAGACGTTAAGAGACCATTCTGGCCCAACGTCCTCCATCTATTCCCTACTCGACAACAAGCGAGACTTGATGTTCTTCTTCGTTTCGAATTCGAGGGCAATGGATTGCTTCTTGCGGCACATGCGCTTCTGACTCTTAGAAGGCAAGGCCACTATTTTAGTTTTTTTCCTTTTTTTCTCATCCTTTGATAATAAGCTAGAAAAGCGAGAAATAAGATTCTCAATGTAGCGACGTTGAGTTAGATTTATTCACTCCAATCAATATTCACGCTCGAACTCAAACGCAGATTGAGTCTAGCTTTTGAAGCACGTGCCGCTGGCACTTTCTTTTCCTTCGTTTGGTGTAAGCTATTGCTAAAAAAAAAGGTTTCTTATGAGATCGATCTTGGATACGGTGTACATAATATTTTAAATATTTTATAATCATTTAGTTTTAATAAAAAATAATTACAACACTTTAATTCTTGGTTCATTCTAAAATATATGTTTTCAAATAAGTAAATAGTTTTTTTGCAATTTTACCATGATACAATAAATATACAGATAAATTAAATATATATATTTTTTAAATGTTGATAAGTCAAACGCGATATTTATAATCAAATGAGGATGAGAGAATATAAATTTTGTAATATGGTAAGAAAATTGTATAAATTATTACTAAATATTTATTAAAAATTTAAAAAATTAAATAATATGTAATCAGAAATCAGAAATCATCTATTTTTGTGTTAATTAAAGAGTATTTAAAAAAAAACTCAATAGCTTTCGATATATCTAGCAAAAAAAGTGTTATCAAAATAATCATCAACTCTTTGAAAAAAAAGAACTTAAAAACGTTTATTTTTTCTTAAATTATTACAATTATATTTTTAAAAAAAGTATTATGTAAGAAATACTCTTTATTTAACACAAAAAAAGTGTTATCAAAGTAATTTAAAAAAAAAGTATTATGCATGCAATATTCTATAGTTTTGAAAAATTACTTTTAAATAAATGTACTTTACTCAATTACCCATTTCCATCAAATAAAACAACATAAGTATAATGCAATTTTAAATATAAAAAAGTATGGCGTTAACAATAATTAATGTCTTAATGGCAGGATTAACAATCGTTAAATAAACTAAAACTCATCATCATCAACCCCTATTTTCCAGCCTCGTCTCCACCTACACCCTCTCCGCCCATCCTCTACAGTTCCCCATTGGTGTCACTTCTTCGACGCCCTCTACTCCTAGGCTCCTAGCCATCTCTTTGTCTCCCTCATGCTATATGCTATAGTAAAGTTCAGGGGTCCTACTATTTTGCATATTTTAAAAAAAAAAATAATGTGCAAACAATTTAGATATCCTAAACCAACATTATTAATTGTGAAAAATTATCATTAATTAATAATAAAGCTTTTTTTTTTTTTTAGCCTTTGACTTTTTCAACCTAATCTTCTAAAAAGTAGTAGTAATAATTATATTGTCCCCTATATATATACTAGTCTTTTAGATTTAAAAATTGGAGTTTAATTTATAGTTTTATTTTTTGATATATTTTATATAGTTTATATTATATATTTATCTAAACAAGTTTATTATTTTTTTAGACTTACATATATTGAAATTTTAATTTTTTAAGGTAATTTTAATAAGTTTTTTTTCTTATTTTAATAAAAAAAAATATGCAAAATGTGTCCTAATTAAATAATTTACATTCATTAATATTTAAAATTAAAGAAATTAAAAATTCATTTAGTTCAAAAGAAGTCATCTCATTTCATTTCTTGAGTCAATCTAATACAACAAATGCAGTATTACGATTAGAGCGCAAATATTGCTCATAATTGTTAATCTGAGTCATGTATGGAGTAACCCATGCAGCTGCACAATCATATCTGAAATGAGCCCATTGTGACATGAGAGTAGGCATTGGATACCCTCCTGTCAGTGTTACTTGGACATAATGATTATTATTAACATATCCGATTACAATAGCAACATGTTGATACCATGGGGCGGACTAGATCGGAGCGGTAAGTACGTCATGCTGCCTGCAATGCTTAGAACATGTAATATCACATTGTACTTTGAAGCAATAAGGACACCCATTTCAGTCATACTCATCCAATGCTCGAGAGGTGCACATCTATCAATCTCAAATAAATTCAATGAATTATAAACATTTAACCATACTCCAATGCCAAACATCTCAACATATTCTGCATCATAAGTGACTAACTCTTCTATCAAATTATGTCGAATAGTGGGCCATGCATCTTCCGGAAAGTCGAGACAGACAACTATTGCTCGAAACCCACAATTTCCATCATTTCTTACATCGCGTACATGCATAATGTAAGGATGAAGTATAGCCGGAAATTGATGAATGTATGGATGGAAAGAGTATTGGTCCATGGAGTAACTGTATCGTGCGGGTTCCGAAAACTGAGATTTATTAGCCTCAACAAATCTTGCTAAGGAACAACTATGTATACTCGGTTTTTGAGCTGGCTGAGCTGATTTTTGAGTTGGTCGAGCTGGTTTCGGAGAAGGCAACGGCGGATCAATATGATTTTTTTTTGAAAAGTTTATCCTTTAAGGAAGGGCGCCCACGAGTTGTAGCGTGAAAATCTTGTTCACGAACCGAAGTCGTTGATGGCGCGGTTATCTCCCTCAACTTTCTAAGAAAACTGAATTTACGAGATCTTGACTTCTTTTTGAATTGTGCAGTGAACATTTGTAGCTCAAGTTCGCAACCAAAATCATCATCTTCTATAGATGTGCACAGTAATAGTTCAAGCTTTCTCCAAAAATTATCAATTGAATCAAGTGTGATAGGACGACCTTTATTGAAATATATTACTTGTTCATGTGCGCATGGAAGCCCATGGCTTGTACGCAACTGACATCCACAATTTTCTGAATAAAATCCAACATCTTTAGACCGCTCAAATTCCTTGAATATTATTTCAAGGGCATAAAATTGAAACGAAACCACGCAATTCTCTAAAGACTGATGTATTAAACCGATGCCGAACGAGAATTTTGCTCTCTTCAACACTTGCTCTGATAGATGTGACTTGTGACTGAATGACTTGGTGAATAAAATTCAATGATCTTTATAAATCTGAATGTGAGGACTCCAAATATCGTTTTAACTTAGCATGTCGACTCTCCACTCGATTTGTTGTGTGATTTCCAAAGTTAAGAAACTTATCAGTCCAAGCAGAAACAAACATTTCCTTATAATGTGTGAGCCAAGTTGCATTTAGATAAGCAAGAACACCTGAAAAGTCAAACAAACTAAATTTAGTTATATGAATATTAACATATAAACATATAATATGATTTCATATTTTAAATAGAATAAGTTTTTACTCAAAGAATACTATAATAAGAGTTTTGAAAAAAAAACTCATTTCATTTTAAAAAATAAATAAAAAGTCACATGTTAGAAATTTTGTAAAACATAAATATTAATTTTAAGAGTACCTGAGAAGTTAAGCAATATTGCTTCGAGTTGTGCAAAATTAGACATGTATACTTCTTCAGTTTCAGATTCAACCAGTCTGCTCCATGCTTTATTGAATACATTCCAATATTCACGTGATTTTATTTTTGGCTTGCACTTCTTAAAAATATTTCTATTGATGTGCCATCTACAAAGTAATCCTTTCGCTCCCGGAAATATATTTTTGCATGCGTTCATCATAGTCAATTCCCTATCTGTAACGATAACGCGTGGAGCAGTACATCCATCCATTGTCAATTTAAGACAATTTAAAGCCCACATATAATTGGATTCTTTTTCTTCATGCATAAAAACAAATGCTATGCAGAATGTCATGTTAGTTGAAGATACGCCAACAATTTCAAGGAGAGACATCTTGTACTTGTTTGTCTTGTATGTCGCATCCATCAACAATACATGTGGAAACGCATGCCACATCTCCAATGATTTTGGATGGGCAAAAAATAAGTCTTCTAACTCATTGGTTGTATCATTTGTACGACTATAAAAAATATAGCCATTTTGATGTAAAAATGTCAAAACAACCTGCATTTGTTCTACCTGCTTTCTCCGTCGCACGAAGCTTTTGACTTTCATTGTATATCGTTTTGATAGTAGGCACATTACCTTCATTTTGTTTCTTTAGTGTCCTCAAGACAGCCCGTGGTTTTACCATTTTTATTTATCAAATCTTCGACTATTCGAGCTTCATTTTCTGACAATCGCCTTGCATATGGATGACCTTCCAAGTTCAAAGCAGGGTCATGATTGTGTTCTTCACATATTATATTTAACCTCCATCCATCACCCTCTTGCATACATCTTCCTTCCAATTAAAATGGGCAACCAATTTTTTTTGTGCAATATTTCTACTAGAGATTTTCTTACTTTTATATACTCCACCACGATCACATTTAAATTGAACAATAGATCCATATGAGCTATTTACTAATCTTTTGATGACAATAACATATCCAAGAGAAAATTCCACCTTATGCACCCAATCAATCAAATTTTGCCGAGTATTGAACACCTTAAAAATGTATTAAATTGTTAGAAGTTTATAACACAACTTTTCGTTCAAACAAAAAAAATATGAACTATTTTTTTTATTTCTTCAAAAAATAGTACTCCCTCCGTCCCAGACCAAGGGTCCTAGGGGAGTATTTCACGATTTAAAAAAAAATGAATAAAAAATTGAAAGTGGGTAGAAGATTAGAGGAGAAAGAATGTAAGAGTTAAAAATATTTAATAGGAGAGAGAATGAGTGGTAGAAATAATAAGTTAATGAATGGTTTTTTTGTAAGAGAGAGAATGAGTGGGATGAATAGTAAGTTAATGATTGGTTTTTTTGTAAATATGTTAAAATTATAAGGGTATAATGAATGATTTTTTTTGTAAATATATACTAACATTATGAGGGTATAAATGTCTGAAACACTGTTCACATATTTTCATTAATGGAATGAGACTCTTGGTCTGGGACGGACCAAAAAGGAAAAGTAGGACTCTTGGTCTGGGACGGAGGGAGTAGAATTTAATAACACAATTGAAAAATAGTTTTTAACTTTCTAATATATGTTTTTTTTATCCCTCCCTTGAAATAAATTTTTATATTTAATTTATTTAAAATTATAAAAAAAAAACATTAGAAAATTTAATATTATGGACAACTTTATTTGAATGTTAACATTTACTCCCTCCGTTCCAATAGTAGCTTTCCATTTTGTCATTTTGGGTGTTCCGTTAATAGCTTCCACTTTCCTTTTTTGGCAAATGAATCTTTACTATTCCCTCCAATCATTCTCTCTCCTACATTATTTTAATACTCACAACACCATTATAATTTACTATTCCCTCCACTCATTCTCTCTCCTATTTTCAAATTACACTCACAATATTTTTTCTTCTCACCCATTTTATTAATTTGCGTGCAAGACAAAAAAAAGACAGCTTCTATTGAGACGGAGGGAGTCTTAAATATTTTAGGAACTCTCTAGAACCTATTAGGCCTATTCCTTCTCCCCTCTTTTCTATCTCACATGTATCTCCCATTATTTCACTCCCCTAATATCGTCGCTGCCTTCTAAACTCAATTAGGGTTACGATTCTTACGTATATATATCTCTCTTTCCCCATCCTTTCTCCTCCACCCTTATCCTCTTCTTCCCCACTATTCAAATTTTATCGTCTCAATTTCTCTACAATTCAAAAAAAAAAAAATATATCTTAGATTTTTCATACTCTCCAATATTATTTAAATATTATTTAAATATTTAATATTTTGTTTAAAAAATAATCTTTAGTACTTATTTATTTTAATAATTGAAGTTTCTGGTTTTATTTTTCTTAAAAATTTATTATATATTAAACCATTTTGTGAATGCAAAGTCAATGAGAAGTAAATTTCAATTTTCTGAGAAATTGGCCTTTTTTGGTACAAACCATTTTGTTTTAAGAATATTAGATTAAACCATAATTATTGTTCAGAATTTATTAATTTAAAATGAAAAATAAATAAATATTCATTTTTTAAGTGAGGGAGTACTAAAATGCTACTTGTTTAATAAACCCAGTTCATATATTAAATAATGAGTATCTTTATTAAATATTTTTTCATTAAACTGAAAAAGGGTTTTTTAGAAGATTTACACTCAAAACTATTAGAATTGCTCTTAAAATTTTTAAATTACTATTTTGCAAGTAGCTCACTTTTCAAGTCCAAAAAAAAAAATCAAAAAAATCTTATTCTTACAAAAAGCAATAGAGTTTTCATAAAAGTTTTGTGGTTGAATAAATAGTACTTCGTTCATCACAAAGTAAAGGCAAAATTGATATTTCAAATCATCTAATTTTTGTCTAAGCTTTGGTTTTAAATATTTTTTTACAACTTAATCATTGTTCTTTAGATACGCATTCAATATCCCCAAACTAGTATTTAGAATGACACAAACAAAATAAGCACATACTTGTAAAGAAAAATTAGAGTTAATCATCAAAATACGGTAATAATTACCTCATCGGTCGCAAATATGTATATGACATTGACGTTGAATTTATTTTCATTTATATCACGTTGAGTTTCGTTTGCGAAAATGTCGTCCTCCTGAATAAACACATATAAATATATACAATATAAGAATAAATCTGAGATCAATATAAATTAATACTAGGAAATTGTATAGTAAGTTAAAACCAAACCTCATCACTTGACTTTAATTCTTCACTTGACTCTAATTGATCTTCACTCCAATCATCCATTTTAAAATTTAAGTTTTAATTTTTGACAATATTTTGTGATAAAGAGAAAAATCTTACAAGAAAGATCTGATGAAAAGCAGTAAGTACAATATATATGTGTACTTAAATAATTTGTTGCATTGAGATTTAAAATTGCTTTAATTTATATAATTAATTTTGCTTTGAAAATTGTTTTTTGACAGATTTTTTTTTTTAAAGTCAAACTAATAGTCCAAAATTATTTTTATTTTTCAAGACTTTAAAGGTTGAAAATTGGCAATCTTTTCTTTGAAAATTGTTTTTGGCATCTTTACTTTTAAGTCAAAATAATAGTCCAAAAAATAATTTTCATTTTCAAGATAATGAAAGCTATTTATTGACAATAAGTACTAGACTGGTATATAGCTTTCATGAGAAATGTGTATAAGACCTTAAAAGTTGAAAAGCACATTAAATACGCGATTTGTACTTAAAAATCGGAAAAAAACATTTACTTTGTACATTAATGGATCACTTTTATTTAGAAAACATTGTGCAAATAGAAATACCCAATTTTAATATAGCATCTTGTCTTGATTACATGATGAAGCGTTGAAGATTCATATTGTTGATTTATATTCAACCTATAATAATCGATGAATGAATTTTTATTTTGTTTTAAAATGATTAATGATAAACTTTAAGAAAATATACATTTTACTGTAATTTCTAAAGTATATTCCTTTCATTTAAAATATTCAATCTTTAACTGCATCTTAATAATTTTTATTTCTATTTTTAGGAGATAAGTTGTGATTACAATGAAATTGAGGAGTGTGCATTTATATTACTCCCTTCATACAAAAATAAATGTCGGAATAAAAAATTCAAATTTACTGTTAATCAAGAGTATTTTTTAAAAAAAAAACGACATTGAAAGTGTGAGATGTCTCTCACGGTTTATAATGTCAAAGGTTGACTTAATGTAGAATTTTTTACTTTCTAAATATTAAAATAATTAAGTAAATGTTGTAAATAATATCATTTAGTTTTTATTTGATTTACTAACCTACTAATCGAATTTGTTATGTTTCTTATATATTTGGTTATTTTATAGGTATCTTTCACACAAAGAAAATTATCCAAGTTAAGAAAGGATTGGCTTGATTGACAAGAGTCCAAGGAAGGTAGAAGTCTAATTAAGGAGGACCTTTTCAAGCAAATCACTTCCTACAATTTAGGAATTACATTCTTATAAAAAAGACAAGGCGCCTCATTTGATGATGGCCAAACGGTAAACCCGGTCCGGCCCGTCCGTAAGGAGAAACGGGCTTAAGCCCGGCCCGGCCCGTCCGTTTCCTTATACCCAAGTCCGCCCGTATAGCCCGGATCCACGGGCCAAACTGGTTTTACCCTTTTTATTAAAAAAAAAAAACTGAAAATGCTTGATTTTTTTTTAAAAAAATACAATTTTTTTTAGAATTAAACAAAGTATTTTATATATAAAAAACAACTTAGTCCCAATAATGTTAATTATATTTTCTAAGAGGTATAATTATAAACTTTTATTTACTTAAGTAAATAAAAGTTTGTAATTATAAACTTTTATTAACTTAAGTAAATAAAAGTTTATAATTATAAACTTTTATTTACTTAAGTAAATAAAAGTTTATAATTATACCTCTTAGAAAATATAATTAACATTATTGGGACTAAGTTGTTTTTTTTTAATGTACATTTATTTTTTAATAAATGAAGTATACATTTGTGAACGTTGTAAATAAATGAAGTAAAATTATGAAATAACGTAGTCAATTTACTAATTAAACACAACATTTTTTTTTTGGATTTTCATTGTCTTCAAATGATGGAAATTTAAATTACATAGTCTTGAAATGACATAGTCTTAAAATAATAAATCGTCACATTTCAAGCAAAACATAGTCTTGAAATGATGAAAATTTAAATTACATATTTTTAAAATAACAAAGTCTTGAAATAACATAGTCTTAAAACATAATCTTGAAAATAATTAAAAAAGGTCTTCAAATAACATAGTCTTCAAATCTTCAAATTAAACATGGTCTTCAAATCACCAAATTGAATATGATCTTCAAAGTCTTCAAAAAGCTTTAAATCTTCAATATTGTTGTAGCTTCAAACTCTTTGAAATTGTTGAATTTTTCAAATCTTCTAGTATCCATCTCTCTTTGTTGAGGTCGTCTTCATCGGGGCTATCACATTCGTCATCTTCAAGATCTCGAAATGTGTCTTGTTTTCTCAATTCCGCATCATCCCAATCCGAAAGACAATTCAACTTCTCAATTAGAGCGGGCTTGAGTTTATTCCTCTTTTTCGTCACGACTCTTCCTGCAACACTAAAAGCAGCCTCCGATGCTACCGTGGACACCGGAATCGTAAGTAGATCTTGTGCCATCACAGAAAGAATAGGATAAATATTAGCATGAGATTTCCACCATTGGAGGACATTTAAGTCCTCAAAACTTTCACCATCTAAGGGGTAGAAGGGACTATCAAGGTATTGGTGTAATTCATTCCTCCCACTTTTAATAGTAGTACTAGAAGAGGATGACCATTTTGCTTTCTTCATGAAACCCCAACCTTTTTTAAACAACTTAGTTTTATCTTTTCCTAATCTTTCGGATGTAGTGTTTGGACCTTTGAGTGTTCTACAATAGTGGTCATACAAACAAAATAGGATGGTGTGAATTTCCCTAAGTTGTTGCCTAGACAAAGTGATTACACTATTAGGTTCAAGCTCGGGCCTCATGTTTTCATAAAATTGATCAAATAATTCACCTAATAAGGTGAACTTAATTCTAGGATCCATTATCGCGGCTAATTGGGAAGCTATAGGAAAATGTGGATAATACTTGGTGATTTTTTTTTCATATCCATAACGGCACCTCCAAAGATTTCATGTGTTCTATGTTGGCTAATAACCCCACTTATGACATATAGCTCACGACATAAAATATGGGAGGTGGGATAATAGCTTCCCGAAAAAATTTTGGTAGCCCTCCAAAAAGGTTTAAGTAAACCTAATAGTGCAGTGGCTATCAACCAATAATGATCACTAATTTGGTTGTCCATTTGATAATTCTCAAAGTATTCCTTTATGACACCTTATAGTCAACCGCTCTCTTCAACATGGTATAGGTTGAGTTCCACTTAAGTTCCTCGACCACTTTTAGCTTCAAGTATTTCATGTTATAAGCGGCACATAAATCGACATAAACTTTCAATCTTGACCCGGAATTTCGAATAACATGGCAAGCCGTGTTAATGTGGACGGTGAGGTACTTTAGTGAGCGTATCAAATCATGGATACATAGTTTAAGAATGTGACATACACACCTAACATGAAACAAGGTGCCATCTAGAGGAGGATCAAATGCTTCGATCAACATTTTGACAGTGAGTGTATTATAGGTGGCATTATCAAAGGACATGGTGAAAATTTTGGGCATGATGACATACTCACTTAATACATCCTTAATATGGCTCATACATTGCAAGGATGTGTGGGGATAGGGCACTGTTCTAAAGGAAATCACCCTCTTTTGCAACAACCAATCGTCATCAATCCAATGAGCAGTGATACAAGTGAAGGTTTCGGAACTAGAACTTAGAGTGGCCTTCCAAGCATCGGTAGTTAAGAAAATACCACCCTTGTGATCTTGGAGTTGACTCACTAGTTTGAGTTTACCTGTTTGGAATAGCTTCTTTATATGCCTAGTAATGGTTTGATGACTCAATGGTTGGTATGAGGGGTTAAGGCCTTGAGAGTAGTGGGTCAATCTATCATCATCCGAAAGTGACATGGGTAATCGACAACTCACTAAGAACATGATAACCAAATCAGCATCCACTTTTGGGTAAGTGACACATGGTATATTGAGTTGTGTTTGAATGGTGCCATCTCTCCCACTAGCAGCTTCAAGGTTATGGTTATCCATGTGCCTCTTTATATGAGAGGTACCTGAAGCATCGGGAGGGGATAAATATTTCTTGCATCGTTTGCATTGGGCTTTTTCTACACCATTAAGAATCACCAAATCATATAAGTGGGCATACTTAGACACTTTGGGAGCCTTACCCTTATTACCCTTACCCTTTCCTTTTCCCCTCACACCGCTAGGTGCACTACCTGAGGCAACATCGGGTGGAGTGATATTATGAATTTCATGAGTTAATTGTAACTCATCCTCATCACCCTCCTCTCCCTCATCTATGTCACCTATTTGATGATAGGTTCTACCAGAATTATTGGTGTTGGGCTCATTCATCCAAGAAGGTGTCGGTTCAGAAGTAAAGCCAACAAAGGGAGGGGTATTGTATATGTTAGAGCTTTCATTAATGATATCAAACATTGCTTGTTCATTATTTGCTAGAGTTGACTCACCAACTGGCCCAAAGTTTTGATGGGGTATATTATCTAGGGGTTGATTTTGTGGTGGGGGGTTAGGATATGCAAAAATAACATTAACAAATTTTCCATGATAACTAGCAATTACAAAAACAATTAACTAGCAATAACAAAAACAATTAACTATTAATTAAAGGAAAACAATTAACTAGCAGCATTGTTTTTTTTTTCATAATTTTTTAACTGCTGTTTTTTTTTTCACATTTTTTTAACTACTGTTTTTTCAATTAAAGAACTGTTTTTTTAATTTTTTTTTCAAAATTCTTATATTAATAATTAAAGGAAAACAATTAACAAAACCAATTAACTAGCATTTTTTTTTCAATTTTTTTTCCAGAATTTATGAAGATTAAAAATAAATTTAACTACTTAACACAATATTTAACTAGTAATTAATAGCAATAAAACTAGTAAATACTATTTTTTGGGGGGAATTTTCGGAATTAAGTAATAAATAACAACTTGAACAGTATAAACCGAGATACGAATATGGGTTTGCTCAAGCTGGGCCTAATTGAATTGGGCCATGAATATTAGCTAAATAACCAAGTATCAGGGCCGAGTAAGGTCTTCCTTGTATGACGAGGAACGTTTATCTCAGCCTTATGTCAACATGCTTGGGCCGTTATGCAGCAAGTGACGAGGAAAGAAAAGTTCTTACCTCGGCATTTCATCACCATGACGAGGAAACAAAATCATTTACCCCGGCATATCTCCGTGCCGGCCAATCTCCAAATGACGAGGAAGCAGAATCATTTACCTCGGTCTATTTGCCAAGGCCGAGGTAAAACATTTGTGTTCCTCGGCGTTCCGGCTAGCAGGATATACAGTCCTTATACAACAAGGATTACACATTCATGATTCAATCAGGATTGTAATCAACTACACCAATCCAAGTCAAACAATGACTCCTTAACAGATGTAATTCTCTTAGGATTACATCTTATCTCTTCACAAGTTTATTTCAACATGGATTCTATCAATCCATCCCTATAAATACAAGGCCCATGACTCATTATTTGGTACGTTACTTTTTACATTGGGAAAACTCTGTCCATTTGTTTTCTCATATACAAACCGTGAACTTACTCTCACGCCGGAGGGCCTTTAGCCGGATCCGCCCCGGCTTAGTTTACGTGTTTTCTCCTATTTTCAGGCCTTGCAATCACCGGAGCAATCATCGCTTGGATTTGGGCTGTTTTGACGATTTTGGCATCATCAATTGGTTCCATTGCCGGGAAAACGATTCAAACACCCTTTGTTTGGCCTGGAAAACGCTCGCTAAAAGCCAATTTTCTTGCCGAAATTTTTCTTTCTGTGAACGGAATTTTTGGATCATTGAGACTCTGTTCTTGAAACCGCCGAAATTTGCAAACCTCAACCGGATTTTGCCCAGATTCCGTTTGGAGGCCTTTTTAGCGTGAAGTTTCGCTCCAGATTGGCTTGAATCCTTCTGTGTTGAAAAAATCACAATTAGTTGTTTGTTTGAGGTCAAAATTTGCCCTAATTTTGGCCATAAATTTGGTTCTATTGAAATTGTGATTTTTGGAAAATTTACACTTGATAATTTGCTGTTGGCTTACAATGGACGGACAGTTTACAAGTGTTACGGCTGAAGACCCAACCCAGGTGAATGGGGCGAACACAGGAGCCGAGGAACCGCTCCTCCTCCTCCTGCTCTACCTCAGCCAGATGCCCCTCCTCCCCTCTCCATGACCCTTCGTTCCAAGGGTCAGGTGAATGCCGAGGGAGAAGGTGCTGAGCTTCCTCGTCCCACTCGTGCTCGTGGAAAGCAAGTGGGAAGGAAGAAAACAAAGAATGACGATGCCGGTCAGGCTGGAGGAAGTCAACCCATTGACCGACGCTCTTTGTTGCATAAGCAAATGGAGACATTACAAAGAATGTATGAAACACAGGCTGCTCTCTTGCAATTAGACCCCGAGAGCATTCCATGGCTGAATTTATTAGGCCATCTCGCGGGCAACCCCTCGAAAAGGGACAGGATGAGCAACAACCTCCTCCCCTCAAGACCAGGGACCTACCAATGCCAACCCCAGGGATTCTCCTCATCCTTGGCACAACAGTAAGCAGAGAGCTCCAATAGTCGACTTGAGAAGCCACTTAACTCCTAGGGAAGAGGAAGTAAACTCCAGGGACCTAAGAACGAGACTCGGCTTGAGCAGACGACTATCTCCGCTTTCGTCTTGTCATGGCACCTAAACGTCCCACGCCACCTCGATCTCGTCGACCAAACTCTCCTCGACTTCGTCGACCAGGATTCTCCTCGTCCTCGGCATCGAGAATTTGCAAGACCAAGGACACGAGCCGTACGAGAATGATACTTGGCGGTCAAGACCTGGAATTAAGGCGTGACAGAGCTCCTTCCAAACGGGACGGCCCACCGACATGACGTGGAGCACGGTAGGGTCAATGATCGCCCCAAGGATAAATCCGTCGAAGCTCCCAACGAAGCACCCGCTCAAGCGACAAGGGAGTGAAAACCAAGCAATGGGAGTTTGTTGAAACAAAGACTAGATGACATGGAAAGGGGAAAGAAGTTTAATGACGATGATTACGACCGGGCAACACGTCCATTCTCTTTGAGGATAGCTGCTCTCCACCTAATCCTCACCTCAAGCTTCCTAATTTTGAAAAATACAATGGCACTACCGATGCAAAAGACCATGTGCAGTAGTTTTGAACAAACTATGAATCTCCTCACCACCGCCGATGACCCGCTCTGTAAAGCTTTCGCGAGCACCTTCTGGAACAGCTTTGACCCGGTTCCGTGAGCTTAAAAGAGGTAGCATCGATTCTGGAGAGGCATGAGGAGAATGTTCTTGGACCACTTTGCTCTGCTTGGTAAGAGGAAGATAAGACCGCCGACTTGGCCAACATTGAGCGAGGAAAGGGAGAGACCACCCTCAGCTATTATAATCGGTTCCGAAAAATGGCGGACCAGGTTGAAGAAAGCCTCACTGACAGGGAAGTTATTGTTTGTTTCAATTCCGGCTTAAAATCTGGTCCCCTCGTTTATGAACTCTCGGCCAGGGAACCTCAATCAAAGTCCGAGCTATACAAGGTAGCTTATGCAATTTCCATGGCTGAGGATAAAACAAAGAAGAGGGGAGCTGACAAGACAGAAACAGAGGCGACAGGAAACCGCCAGAATAGTAATGGAAACGGCAAGGGTTCCAAAGGGAAAAACAAAACAAGGAGTACGGAGAAGCTTGAGTTCACTCCTCTTACTAAGCCCATTTTTGAAATCATGCAGCTGGTCAACCTTCCTCCACCTCAACCAATGACCGACAAGCCAAAATTCCCTCGTAACATGAACAAATACTGTGATTTTCACAAAGATAACGGGCACACCACTGATGGTTGTTGGGCCCTCAAGAAAATAATCCAAAAATGGGTCGACGAGGGAAAGTTAGACCGTTATGTTATGAAAAAAGATAACAAGCGGAAGCGAAAGGAAGAGGAGAGTGAAGATGACGACAAAAGCGAGGATGAAGACCGAAGGCCTCCTAGGGCCAAGTTGCATGTGATACGGGAAGAGGTAACATCTACCAGAAAACTAAGGGACCAGATCCACGAGCTGAGCAAAGTGTATCATGTTCCTGCTTGGATCCATAAAGCGGAAGAGGTCATTAGTTTCTCTCCTAATGAGTTAGCTGGAAGCCGAGCAGCTCGTGAACAACCCTTGGTGATAAAGGGCCGAATAGACAACGTTGAATCCGAAAGACTTCTTGTTGACACGGGGGCCTCCCATGACATCCTGTATTACTCAGCCTTCCAACAGATGGGCTTGAAAGACACCATGTTGGAACCCTACCATGGAAGGCTAGAAGGATTCACCAATCACAAAGTTGGAGCCAAGGGAACTGTGGAGCTAGAACTCGAAGTCGGTGATCATCCCTTCCTAGCCAAAGCCACAGTCAATTTTGTAGTCATGGATTTGACTAGTGATTACCATGCGATCATAGGCATTCCAAGTCAAGCCAAATTTGGGCTAGTGGCCTCACTTCCCCACCAACGAGTTAAATTCCCCACCCGGGCAGGGATTGGATGCGTGAGGGCCACCCCCAAGGACTTCTTGGAACATGTCGTGAAGAGCAGAAAGAAATCCAAGAGTGTGGAGATAGATACCCCCGAGGAAAATATTAAGATCTCCAAGTCTCAGAAAACCACCGAAACTAGCTCCAGAATGAGCTATATTCGTGAAGTGCCTGCGGAGGAGGAAGAGCCTATGGTCCAAGAAATTGCAGATGACCAAGGCATATTCCTATCTCGTACTGAGGAAGACCCTATGGTCCAAGAAATTGCGAGATGACCTAGGCATAATTCAGCCCATATCGAAGAAGACCCTGTTCTCTTCAACGGCCAGAACTCGGGGGCCAACCACGACCTAGAGAAGGTCAGTCTCCCAGATGTTGATAAACTTATGGAGGAAGAGGGCCTCAACGTGAATGACAATGAAGGGAGAAGAATTAGAGAAATCATCATCGAGTCTCTAGAATTCCGTGACGGTCTTGAAATGAAGCCTGTTGACGAACTGGAAGAGATAGTCATCAATCCTGATTATCCTGAACAAAAAATCAAGCTCGGGGGCCAATTATCTCCGTAAGAGAAAGAAAAAATCATCTCCCTCTTAAAAAGCGCCTCGACGTCTTTGCTTGGAGAGTCGAAGATATGAGGGGGATCAATGAAGAAGTAGCTCTCCACCGCCTTGAAGTTGATCCTTTAGCAAAGACTATCTCCCAGACAAGGAGAAATTTTGCAAGGGATAAGGAGGAAGCTATAAAAGAAAAAGTGCAGAAATTACTTAGTGCCGGAATAATTCGTGAAGTTAAGTACCCCGTTTGGTTGGCCAATGTAGTTATGGTGAAGAAGCAAAATGGGAAATGGCGCATGTGCATAGACTTTACTGATCTAAACAAAGCTGCCCCCAAGGACAGCCTATCCTCTTCCTAGAATTGACAAGTTGGTTGATTCCATCGCCGGACATCAAACTCTCGGCTTCCTAGATGCCTATTCGGGCTATCATCGAGATAAAAATGGCGGAAGAGGACATTGAGAAGACGGCCTTCCAAACACAAGGGGTAATTACTTTGTTACATCATGATGCCTTTTGGGCTCAAGAACGCGGGTGCTACATACCAGCGAATGGTGAATCGAGTTTTTGCAAGCCAAATAGGTCGCAACATGGAAGCTTATATTGATGACATGGTCATAAAGACCAAGGAAGGCAGCCACGTACCCGACCTACAAGAGACAATTTACAACCTCCGAGCTAATAACATGAAGCTAAATCCGAGCAAGTGCGTGTTTGGAGTAACAGCCGGAAAGTTCCTAGGCTTCATGGTATCTCAAAGGGGGATTGAAGCAAACCCCGAAAAAATCAAGGCGCTCGTTGACATGAAGGAACCTACCACCATCAAGGAGGTTCAAAGACTTAATGGAAGAATCGCAGCACTTGGAAGATTCATCGCCAAATCCGCCGAAAAGTCACTACCTTTCTTCAAGGTATTGAAGGGTACCAAGAGCTTCTCCTGGACTCCTGAATGCTCTGAAGCATGCCTCCGGTTGAAGGAGTACCTGGGTTCCCCTCCCTTGCTTAGCAATCGATCGACTCACGGTGAGATGCTGTACGTCTTCCTAGCTGCCACTGATCATGCTGTCGCAGCTGTCCTAGTTCGAAATGACGAAGGAATTCAAAAGCCGGTCCACTATGTCTCTAAGGCGCTATCTGACGTGGAAAGCAGATACTTCAATGTGGAGAAGATAGCGTACGCACTAGTCATTGCATCAAGAAAGCTACGTGCTTATTTTTCTGCACATCCTATCACCGTGTACACAAATGAACCATCAAGAAGATACTACATAAGTTGGACGGCTCCGGGCGCCTCCTTAATCGGGTCCATCGCTCTCACCGAGTTCGATATCACTTACCAACCAAGGAAGACCCTCCTGGCACGCCCTTTGGTTGACTTCATGGTCGAGATCGGCCTTTATGGGTGATCATCTCCCCACCTCTAGGAAGCAAAACGCACTGTGAGGATAAAGACTCTCCCATCAACTCCCATCCAACCGTTGGATCCCGTATACGGACGGATCAGCCACCAAGGACGAAGCGGAGCCTGGAATTGTGCTAGCAAGCCCTAAGGAGAATATACTACGCAAGACGCCATTCGTTTCAAGTTCCCCGCCTCCAAATAATCAAGCGGAATATGAAGCTCTAATATTTGGCATTGAATTAGCCTCCTTCTATGGAGCGACTAGGGTGGCGGCCTTCTGCGACTCCCAACTCGTTGTCAAACAAGTAAAGGGAGAGTATAATACCCAAGACCCCACCCTTGCCAAGTATAGAGACCTGGTCCTAGATATGACGAAGAAGATGGAATTTTTCGAGCTCAAACAAATTGGCAGGGAAGATAACCAAGTCGTAGACGTTCTTTCCAAATTGGCTACCATGGATGTCTCTAAGACCAGTCCTTATGTGGTTTATGCTGAGGAACCTGCGTACGAAAGACTGCAAATCATGCTCTTTGATGGAGAAGATAGATGCTGGATCGATGACTACATTGAATACATTGAGAAGGAAAAACTACCAGAAGATGAAGCTCGAGCTAAGCTTATCAAAAAGAGGTCCCCAAGGTTCGTGGTGATGAATGGAGTCCTCTACCGAAGATCTTTCACAAAGCCCCTGCTAAGGTGTGTCTATCCCAAGGAAATTGAGAACCTCTTGGACATACATGAAGGTGTTTGCGGCGGACACCGGGGCAGGCGAGAACCTTAATTGACAAAATCATATCACTAGGGTACTATTGGCCAAACCTGAGGGAAGACGCGCACGCCTATGTTCGGAAATGTGACAAGTGCCAAAGATTCTCTGACATTCCTAGACTACCGGCAGTTGAGCAAACACTTGTAATACCTACGTGGCCATTTGATATGTGGGGGATCGATATCATCGGACCCTTCCCTCCCGCCGTGGTAATTGCAAGTACGTGATAGTAGCTGTTGATTACTTCTCCAAGTGGATAGAAGCCAAGGCATTAGCCAAGATAACGGAAGAGAATGCGATCAACTTTGTCCATGACAACATCTGGTGCAGATTCGGCCTTCCACATACAATTGTCTCTGATCATGGACTGCAATTCTCCACAGCATTCACTACAGAGTTGGGAAGAGTAAAAGTCCGCCATGCAAAATCTTCAGTTAGCAGACCACAAGGCAATGGCCAAGCAGAAGCAGCAAACAACCGGTCCTAACCGCCCTCACCAAGAACCTTGAAGGACGCGAGGGTAGATGGTTGGACGAACTTCCCTAGCCTTATGGGCCGTTTTCGCACAACCACCCAGGCCAACCGGGGAAACCCCATTCGCACTAACCTTCGGTTCTGAGGCTATGGCACCAGCAGAGATGGCCATCCCTACGGTGAGAAATTCCCATTATGATGAGCAAGTCAACAAGGTCAATAGGCTCCTTGACCTGGACCTGATAGATGAGAAACGACTAGCTGCACAGATGAGGATGGTTAACTATAAACAAAGGACCAAGGCGTATCATGATAAGAGGGTCATCAGAAGAGTATTCCAAGTAGGCGATTGGGTACTCGTAAAATTGAAGCTCTTTTGGACGAAAGGCAGAACAGAACAAGCTCTCCCCAAATTGGGAAGGTCCTTATATCATCACTCAAGTCATTCGAGAAGGGACCTACAGATTAAAGACCAAGGAGGGGAAGGACCTCAAGCATCCCTGGCACTCCGACAACCTTAGAAAATACTATCACTAGTCTAGTTTATTTTACAGTAGATTAGTTTCGTATTTCCTGTCTTTTAGTTTTGATTAGTTGATAGGATTGCAGTTAGTTGTAATCGCATTTCAGTTTTATGAAAGCAGTCTCTTCCAGCACATGCAAAGCAACTATCAACTCTTCATACAGACACCAGAAGATGAGGACTGCATCCCCGACTCTTCTGTACAAACCTCCTACCATGAGTCCACTTTGATTCAGGATTACAACACTTTACAGCCAAGGAAACCTTCCTCGGCCTAAATAACTTGAGGGCATAGTTAAAGCCGAGGAGTATTTCCTCGGCCTAACCACTTTGCCCAACATTTGGGAGCAAGGAACCTTCCTTGGATCCCAACTTCTTAAGTCTAGTGCCTCGGCCTAGCATACAAAAATATGAGCAAGTTATGGAAATAACATGAATCATGACAAAAGGATTTTCATTGATATTCAAAAAAAATTACAAGTCCTACCATCTATTACAGAAAACAAAAGAAAAGAAGCTATCCTAAGACTGATGCACGTCATCAAAAGGCTTGTCCAAACAGAGTCTTACGTGATAGTGCTTCTGGGAGGAAGGACCGTTTGTTCGGTGAAGGCATTAGTTTCCTCGGTCCCTCCTTCCACCTCGGCTTCTATGACCTCGGGCTCTTCAAAGATCTGGATCGCTCTCCACCGTGGTCTTTTTATATTGCCGGGGACAACAGAGGCCGGCCTCCACACTTCCCTGCAAGCATGAGCATCCTTGGCAGCCATTATCTCCAAGTTGCTTTCAGAATAGGGGACCAAGTGGTGAAGAGCCCTGACTTCCTCGGCATATTGATCCCTGCAAATTAGCTGGGCAACCTTATTGATGTCCAAACCGGTGGAAGGATCAGCCAAAATGCTCCGGGCCAAATGAAGATAGCCATCTTCAAACATAGTGGCCGTCTGCTCGTCCACGGCCTCTTTGAAGGCCGAGCTGGCCATCATCAATTCCTTGAAAGCCGAGCTCTCCTTGAACCGAGCAACGGCCTCTTCCTCCCTAGCCGGGAGGGTAGCTACCAACCCTCGGCACCGGGCCTCAGCTTCCTCGGCCCTAGTTTGGACCTCGGCTTTTTCCTTCCTTGCCGTAGCAAGTTCTTCATTTTTCAGCCGGAGATGCTCCTCGGCTTTGATCCTCTCGTCCTCGGCCCTCTTCACCTCAGCCTCAACCTTGGCCTTGGCCGCCGCAAGCTCAGCATCCTTGGCCTCCAAAAGTTTAGCCAAGGAGGCCTTGTCTTTTTCACTCTTCACTTGGGCGGCCTTAGCTTCGTTCAGGCGCCTAGCCTTCTTCTTGGCCAAAACGTTTTCATACGCCGTGACGGAAGCCAACTGAAAGAGAAATCATTATTAGAAAGGCAAACAAATATCAAGGGCAATAACCAAGAAAAGGGTTTACATTTACCTCGGCGATTAAGAGTCCCTTGTGGCAGAGCAAGGTATCCTCGTTGGGAGCCTCTTTACAAAATGCCTCGTAGGCGTCTTCGTCCATAGCCCTTTGAATGGGAGCTCGGTCCAATCTTACTAAGGGTCCCTCCCTAGCCAACAGAGGAAGTCCCTTAAGACGGGGAACATTGAGGGACATGCTCTTGGCCAGCTCGTCGGCCTCCTCAACGGTCTTGATAGTTTGAATGGTTAAGGGAGGGGGAGCCTCAACGTTGGGGGCCCCACTGACGCTTGCCCGTTTAGCCGCAGGCTCCTCGGCGCTAACAGCTGGCGTTCTCTTGGAGCCTGATCTCCTTTGGACGAGGTTAGTTTACTCGGCCGCCTCTTCCTCGGCATCAACATGGAGGCTATGCCCCTCTACAGTTGATTGATTGGTTTGTTCGTCAATCGCCGCTTCCTCGGCATTTACTTCCCCGTGTAATTTAAGGAGAAGGGGTTGGTCACCCTGGACATTGAGCACGAGATTACGGGCATTAGCCTCTTCCCTCCTTTCTACCAAAGCAGACTTCTTGCTCTGCTTCCTCTTCCTCTTCACCAGCTCTTGGGGACTTAGTCTCTCCATGGCTATAGCTTCTTCTTCCTCGGCGGTTAAATCTGCAAGGACGAGGAAAAAGAGTTAAATACGAGCAGAGGTAACAAGCATTCAAAAAGTACGAAGTAAAAAAGATAAAAACATTTACGTCCAACTATGTCGATTGCTTTCAAACATTGGTCCCTGGGACGTTCAGTCTTGCACGTAATGCAATCCTCATGGAACACCAAGCCGGGGTGAATTGTCCAGTCATTGAAGCGTCTCCCCCTCTTTACGGTGACAAGGGGAGATACCCCATCCTTCTTCCCCGGCATCAAACCCGCCTGAATATAATAATGGTCCGAGGACTCAACCACTGACCAGTCAAGGACCCCCACCTCGGCAAATTCTTCTAGGCGTTTGATCAAGGTCTGGGTCCATTCATATTGTTGGACGGGGAAGGATGAAGTTGGACCCTTACAAGGAGACTGGAACTCCCATCCTTGGCGGCTCTCAACCCTTATAACATGGTTATCCCAGCCGGCAACTTTGCTAGACATAGGGAGGAGCAGCTTCGGTTTCTTGGACGCACTCTTAATAACGAGGAGCCAACTCTCCTTGACAAATTGGACATGGTAGAAATATCTAAAAGCTCCCATGGTCGGCTCGTACCCTAAGCTACGGCAGAGGACAATGAAGCTGACAAGAACCCGGGTACCATTAGCTCCTAGCATGGCCGGCACCGCCCTCACGTCGTCTAAAAATTCACAGATGAAAGGATCCAGGGGAAGACGAAGTCCCTGTTGAAACTGCTTGAAGTAAAAGTGGACAAAGTCTTGGTTATAATAAAAGTTGTCCTCTTCCTTCTTTGTCTTCAGCTCCATATGGCCCATATAAGTTAGCCTGTACTCAGCTTTGTCTACCCCGTATTTGGAGTACAGCTTTTCCAACATGGGATCCCCGGCTCTTGGGGTCCTCTCTTGTCTTTGTCCTAATCCTTGGCCTCCTCGTCCTCAACCTCCTCTTCTTCGGGCCAAGCGGCCATCAGCTTGTGCTTCTTCCATGAAAGCATCAACTATTTGAGTAGACGAGGAGGGTTCTCCTTCTCTTCCCGTCATATCTGCATAAAGACGAGGAGACAAAATTAGTGACCTCGTCCATGGCTGATTTAGGACGGGGAAGGGAGATTCCCCTCCTCGTCATTTAGTAAGGCCGAGGAGGGAGCCGTACCTCTCAGGCGCTCACGCATTTCGCGATCGTAGGCCGGGTAGAACGCTCGATGTGCTCCATCATCTCAAATCTATCCTCAAAAACTATAATGTTGGGTGAACCGAGACTCAATCCTATCTATTCTTGTGGAATCGGGGTATTGGAGGAATAGACGAGTTCGACCATAACCTCTCAACCGCTTGCTTACATCATCCGAGTGAGCATCAACCATGGACCTCTCTCTCTACGATAGACCCTCGAGTTTCCAAGTATGATATCCATAAAGGAATCGGGAGAATGGTCCCAAGAACGAGCCATTTCTAAGGGGAATCAAAAATGAAAGGGGAGTTCATTCAATATTCAAGAAAGTCCATATAAAATACAATGAAAATCAAAGGTTTGAAGTTTTTGAATTGATGAAGAAAAGCTTCATTCTTTAACAATGGAGGTTTGCTGTTCTTGGTATGTTCAAGATTCTTCCCAACAAACCCTAAGAAGATGGAAATCGATTCAAAATGCACAAAAGGGGAGAAATTTCATACACGAGTTTGAAGAGATTGATGAAATCACAACGAAAGCTAGCTCGCTGAAACCGGGTTCGAACAAGATCAAGGTCACCGGAATGATGGTCGCCTGAACCTTGGCACTCGCTCTCAAATATTTGGGGTTTGTAAAGAGTAAAATGAGAAGAATTTAGCTTTTTATAACCCCTCAATCGGGTTAAACCCATGGATAAAGTTAAATTCCGGGTCTGGCGCCCCAAGAATTAAATGCAAATTGACGGTTTCGAGGCGTGACAAGACTGGGGGGCCCAGAAGGGCAACCGTCAGTTATATGAAGCGACGCCGAGGACACATGTCAAACCCGTTCGTATTCCATATGACGAGGACGAGATGACTTTCTACTCGTCCTAATCCGAGCTAGAAAGTCGGGGGCCACTGAACAGTATAAACCGAGATACGAATATGGGTTTGCTCATGCTGGGCCTAATTGAATTGGGCCATGAATATTAGCTAAATAACCAAGTATCAGGGCCGAGTAAGGTCTTCCTTGTATGACGAGGAACGTTTATCTCAGCCTTATGTCAACATGCTTGGGCCGTTATGCAGCAAGTGACGAGGAAAGAAAAGTTCTTACCTCGGCATTTCATCACCATGACGAGGAAACAAAATCATTTACCCCGGCATATCTCCGTGCCGGCCAATCTCCAAATGACGAGGAAGCAGAATCATTTACCTCGGTCTATTTGCCAAGGCCGAGGTAAAACATTTGTGTTCCTCGGCGTTCCGGCTAGCAGGATATACAGTCCTTATACAACAAGGATTACACATTCATGATTCAATCAGGATTGTAATCAACTACACCAATCCAAGTCAAACAATGACTCCTTAACAGATGTAATTCTCTTAGGATTACATCTTATCTCTTCACAAGTTTATTTCAACATGGATTCTATCAATCCATCCCTATAAATACAAGGCCCATGACTCATTATTTGGTACGTTACTTTTTACATTGGGAAAACTCTGTCCATTTGTTTTCTCATATACAAACCGTGAACTTACTCTCACGCCGGAGGGCCTTTAGCCGGATCCGCCCCGACTTAGTTTACGTGTTTTCTCTTATTTTCAGGCCTTGCAATCACCGGAGCAATCATCGCTTGGATTTGGGCTGTTTTGACGATTTTGGCATCATCACAACTAACTATTAACACAATATTAAATTATGAAATTTAAGACAATATGAAATACTTAAAACAATAAAATAACCTCTACCTTCTACGTGTAATCACAAAGTGTTTCCTTGCAAATCATCATGACTTTTTTCTTCAAATGCAAAAATTAAATTGGAATTATTTTCATCATGGGATGGGTTTGAGAAAATTTTGAGGTTGTATGAACTTTTTGTGGGAGAAAATTGGAATTAAGAAGAAGTCTTATTTATAGTTGATAGAAATTGATTTTGACCAAAACTATCCCTAAATATGGCTGTTGGAAGGGGTAATTATGTCCCAAAAAATCTATATCTGGTAAAGGATCCTTTATATACATTTTGGACGAAAATGCCCCTCCAACGAATTTATTAACGGATATATATGGGAACATTAAGGACATTTTACAAAAAAAAAAAAAGGGGCCAAACGGATTTTGGGTCAAACGGGCTTGGAAGCCCGCGGGCTAAGTCCGACCCGTCGACCAAAGTCCATGAAAGCATGCTCCGTGATGATGGCAGGCCGAACCTCGGGTATTGCTACGGGCCACGGGCCAAACGGCCGACGGATCACGGGCCAAACGACGGTCCCATTTTGGCCATCATTAGCCTCATTCCTCTATACGGCTTTGGGGATTTACTCTCTAATTTCTCAGGAATTACAGAGTGTTTTATTGTGAGAGATAGTTTTGGTTATTTAGTATTTTTCTTCTTCTCTTGTTCTTAGTTTTTTCCGTTGTTATCAACACTTAATTGAGTTTATAAGAGAAGCTTTTTATTGTCTACAACACGTTGTCGTAGATAAGTGATAAATATTGTGTTAAATCTACTTTATTGCATTCGCAAAGTCTTTATTTTGTTGCTTTTTAACTCTTGTTAGTCTTTTTGCTATCACAACAAAGACTCACACGAAGTATCTGTGAGTCTCTCTGTCTATCCTAGCTACTCAATTTCTTTCAATTGTTATTAGAGCTCCACTCGACTATATCGAGTGTGATCCAGAAAGAGTAGTCATAACAGATGGACATTTGAATCAATATCGTCCTCCTGTTTTGGATGGAACAAATTATGCTATATGAAAACTAAGATGCGCCTTTATATCAAAGCAATTGATAAGAGGGCTTGTCTAAGCATTATTGTCCCATGGTCTCCTGCTAAGGTTGAAAGGAAGGATGTAGTAGGTTAAACCTCTGAAAAATCCAACAAACTCAAACCTGAGTAAGACTGGACTACAGAAGAAGTCACCCTTGCTAATTAAAATTCCAAAGCTCTAGGTGCTATATCAAGTCATGTTGATGAACACATGTTTCGACTAGTTATTAATCAGAATGTAGCAAAAATAGCTTGGGAAATTTTGCAAGGTCGCTGTGAAGGTGATGACAGTGTATATGCCACTAGGTTGAGAATTCTCATGACCATGTTTGAAAACTTTAAGATTAATGACATTGAAGACATTAAAAGCTATTCAGCTAAGTTGAGGGAAGTTTCGAATGAATGTCTCTCCCTAGGTGAGTCTATATCAAATGCTAGGTTATTAAGAAAAATGTTAAGAAATGTAACTGAGAAATTTATATCAAAATTGTTAGGCCAAATTGGTAGGAAAACAGGCTAGAGTGGGGGGGGGGGTGAATAACCTGATTTAAATTTCTTTTCAAAACCTCTAGAAAATGGCCAAGTAATATATCAAAAGCTAAACCGATAATGATCAGTTACGCAGTGAATTAAGTATTACTGATTTTTCTCACCCAAATCAGTTAAGTGCAAGGAATTTCAAAACAAGTTAAAAAGTCATGAAAGTTATATTCCAATATGTAAGACAAACAAAGCAGTTAAGGATTCAAAGGTTGTAACCAGTGATAAAGCTCAATCGGTTACAAGATAAGAGAAATGAGCAAACACACCGGCAAGGGGACACAATTATTTGAAGAGGTTCACAGTGTTAAATAATTGATACGTACGTCCTCTATCAAGTTTGGTCAAAACTCGACTTTGAGAAAAGGTGCACTATTAATGTCACTAGTCTATTACAAGTTACAAGCTTTATGATTGAAAGTTGCCTAAGGGAAAGTGATACAAGATTTGACCAGGTGTTTTCAAGAGATGTGTTCACAAATTGAATTGATTTCTCTTGGGTGTGTAGTATGATCAATCAATATGTTCCAGACATAGTCTTGTTGGGGAACACTTACAACAATTGATTGAGAGTGCACAATGTATGTCCTAATAAATAATCTAGTGAATATAAGGACTGATTGCTTTGAACTTCAATGCTTGAACACTTGCAGTTCCTGACAACCTCACTCTCAAAGTATTTAATGTACCAACCCTCTTTAATGCTCTAAGAAAGGTATTTATAGTGTCATCAAAATGAGTTGTTGTCTTTGAAGGGGTTGAAGGGATGACTTGGTCTGACAAGCATTTAATGAAAATATCTTCTGTATTAAATGCTTGAGATTTGAAGGACAACCATCTTTGAATTTTCCACTGGATAAAGAAGTTGTTGTGAGTACTGATAACTTGAACATTCCATGAAGTAGTTACTGACAAGACGACATCAAAGTCTTCATAGCAACTGTTCAACCAACTTTAGCTAAGTAGGCGAGAACAATAAATGCTTCAACTCATAGGAAGCTTGTTGAGGAAGATTGACTGATGCAGCAACTAAAGAGCTTAACTGGTTTGACTATCCCAACCAATTAAGTGGTTTGACCGGCTAAGGGCATGACCGATTAAAGCACTTAACCGGCTGAGGCTTTGGCAGCTTGCACAAGTAAACCAATACTGTCTTGGAAAATCTCTAGGTCTTCAAGTCTTCAATAATCTTTGAGAAAATACAAGTAGAAACACTGGCACTAGCACTAAAGGGATCCTAAGGGTACATATAAAAATTTAAGTAGTCTAGTTAAAATTAGGGGTCCTCAATAATGCCTATAATGATTGGGATTAAGCAATTCTTAAGCTATACATATATTTGACTAACAATCTCCTCCTAATTACTTAAATCCAATCATCTTAGGTATACATCTATCTTAACTTAGAAAAAAATGATCAAGAATTTATCTTTTAATTTTGGCATTTCCTAAATCAGGTGACAACTTGATGTAACCTATGGAAAGCTTACAAAGAAAAATAAAGTAAGCTAAAGAAGATGGATGAATGAGATAACCTGCAAATTGAAAGAGTTAGTAGCAGTGAAGTCATTCAAAAATATAAAGGAAATTCAAGAAAGCAAGTATTAAACATTGAAATTAACAAGGTTGAGGGTAAAAAAATTCTCATTGATTCAAAAGCAGCAACCGGTTGGAAAGGAAAAACATATATATCATCGTTTACATTCTAAACTTTTGGAGCAGGATCGGTTGAGGGGTCCTTTAAAGAAGTTGTAGCTGATGCAACCGGTTCAGACTTTGATCTTTTTGCTTCTCTTGCTTCATTTTTTTCTTTTCTTCTCTCATTCTCTTCTTTTTCTTAGATTTTCCAAACTGGCCACTTGCTACGAGCTTCATTAAAATTTCATTTTGAGCTTTAACCTTGACAAGCTCATTATTTGAATCTTTAAGTTGAGCAGACATGTCACGAATCTTTAAATTTGCTTTCTTCAGCTCATCAGTAGCTTCAACAAGATTGGTCTGAATGGCTATGGCTTCATCACATAACTGCTTGTTGGTATTGGTTGAATTTGTTAGCTCTTTAACAAGATCAGTTATGGTAGCATCTTTCTCATTCAACTTCTCAACAAAATTGCATAAGGTCATTGCAAACCCAGTTTCCATTATGGACAGTCTTTTTCTTCCTCCTCCTGATTGGACTTAGCAAGCCCATCTATCAATGCATCATGAAGTTCTATTAGGTCCTGTACAACGGTTGGCCTTTGGAGATCAGCATCTTCTAAGACAGTATCAACCAGTTGAAGAGGAGACTGCAGAATAGCATCGGTTGAAGGAGGATCGGTCAGAGGAATGTCGGTTGAAGGAGAGGGATCGGTTGGAGAAGGAGCATCGGTTGAGGGGGCCAAATCGGTTGGAGAAGGCAGACCGATTGAGGGAGCAGCAGCGGTTGGGGAGAAAACCATATCAACATTCTCATCAGAATCGTCAAAAACAACCAAAACTGGAGCAACAACTCCATTATTTTCAAGGCTTAAACCAATAGAACACTCAATCTCATTGGCTTCTTAAAATGTCAAAATAATAAAATATGCAACCTGCCTAGCAAGAGGTATGGCCAGCTGCCTTAACCTGATCAAAGGAATCATCCTCAAAATGTTGAGTAGCTGGAAGGCATGTCTGATATTATTCTGGAGCACCACACTTCCATCATCTCTACGAATAAACAGTTGAGGCATAAAACCCACCATCTTGGTTACCTCAAAATCCCATGAGAAAATCTTCAACTCTAACACCTTGGTCATACGACCGTTCAAAGCCAAGTAACGGATATAAAGGTTGTCAGTTGAAAGAGAAGACTCAATCGGTCGAGGTAGCCGTTGGACAACCTGACCAGCAATCTTTATGGAGCTTGACCGACCTTGCTTTGAAGAAATATTAGGTGACTGTTTGGCTGGAAAGTCCAGGACCAATTGCTGCTCAGACTTGCCTGGTATAACTTTGGCATTTCTTGGGGGAGCAGCTCTCTTCTTTAGCCATAAGATTCTAGGAGCCTGAAATCTTAGGCTGGTCTCACCTGGATATTTGGTGTTGGTTTGTGACGCAGCACGGAAGCCAGATAAATTTCGTGATTAGCGCACTAATCACAAGAACTCTTCAAGCGAAGAATCCTCAAATACAATACTGGAATCCACTAGCAGTAATCTGGAATCCACCAGGAAATAAAGAGAAAAACTCTTCGAAATTCAATTAATCAAAAGCTGAGTTTTACAAAGAACTAAAAGTGTTTAAATACTTCTCAAACCCTAAAACCAAATAATAAAACCAAGGACTAAATTACCCCTAATTAAGATACCAAATATTCAGCAAAATTTAAATTAAACGAAATTAGGAAATCAATTAAATACTCCTCATGGATTCTCCTCATTCAGCAACTTGAAACAAATCGGCACAATTAAACCACAGGCCCGTCAAATTCTTCCTTGAAGCGCCCGCCTGGATCGCCGAAGCCTTGGCCCTGCTTGGATCACCGTGAGGCGCCCGCTTGGAGTGGAATGAAGCGCCCGCCTCAAAGCCAGAAAGTCCCTCCTCGTTACCTCC
Source organism: Adenophora triphylla var. japonica (assembly GCA_022495995.1). Lineage (NCBI taxonomy): Eukaryota > Viridiplantae > Streptophyta > Magnoliopsida > Asterales > Campanulaceae > Adenophora > Adenophora triphylla. Next base: position 409,474 of record JAFEMH010001106.1, on the reverse strand, counting down.
GTCTGAGGCGTTCGCCGGATTCTTCATGGGGCGGCCGCTTGGGTCTCCTCCTGCATCAGTCATCCATTCTTCAAAAGAACTCGACCCCGAGTTCATATCCGTTATTTGAAAAGAGCCATTCCATCGGAATAAATACTTTGAATAAATCAATGCTTTTCTTGGCTTCGGGAAAAAATTTAACACTTGTCCGTCCCAATGAAACAAGTATTTTGAACACATTCGCTCCTTTTGAAAGTTTTGAGGTAGACCAATTTTGTCCGGATGAAAATTAAGACTACCAATCCCATCCATCCGTTGATCGTCCGTCCCATCTTCCTCAGAGTCCACAATGAATGAAAAATTAGTGTCCTCCATGGACTCTTCCACAATCTCTCCATGATCAACAATAAAAATATCATCGTATTCAAATTCTTTTGTCCAATCAATTACACCCACGACATGCTCAAAAATCTATAGTGTAGACCCAGTAATACCACCCACATCTTTATTCATGGACTCAATTAGGGTATGATCATGGACCATAATATTTGTAGGAACCATAATACTTGCGGGAACAATTTCACATACCTGAAGGATCTCGTATTTTGCACATAAATCTGCCCCTTCCTCCACTTTCTCTTCAGATTCGGCCAAGGGAACTGCTGGAAAGACGGATTTGTCGACTTCTGGAACTTCTTGAACATCATTTTTGTTATTCTGCAACAAGACCTCGAACTGGCCCCGACGTTCTTCTTCAGCACGTTCATGGACTGCAGATCTACGCGCTTTCAGTTTCTGAATCTTCGTGTAGTGATCGGCTTTGTCAGCATAAAATTTGGCTTCCATCCTATGTCGCTGCCTAAGCACTCGCTCCCTTGACGCTCGATTCAGATCTCTGATTGATTTATATTTCTGCACACGTCGATCATGCTTGTCCGCTTCGTCGAGTTCTTCGTCCTCTAACACTAGAAAATATTGTTCCTGTTGTCGAGCACGATCCAATCGAAGATCTATTTCGTGAATAACCTTGTCATCAGATCTGGAACTGGAATCTTCTTCATCATTATTTTCGACCCTCCTAGGGCGTCAGCCCTGTTCAATATCCCTGCCTCTCTCGCCACCACGGTTACGATTAGCACGATCATTTGGACCTTGTGGAGCAGCCATGAACGCCTCCATCTGCGTTGACAACGCTGCTGCGGCTGTGGTTAATCGATCGAACTCCTCCCTTGTTACTTGGTCCCCCATAACAAATCAGTGATGAAAAGACAGGTTAAGCCTGCTCTGATACCAACTGACGCAGCACGGAAGCCGGATAAATTTCGTGATTAGCACACTAATCACAAGAACTCTTCAAGCGAAGAATCCTCAAACACAATACTGGAATCCACCAGCAGTAATCTGGAATCCACCAGGAAATAAAGAGAAAAACTCTTCGAAATTCAATTAATCAAAAGCTTAGTTTTACAAAGAACTAAAAGTGTTTAAATACTTCTCAAACCCTAAAACCAAATAATAAAACCAAGGACTAAATTACCCCTAATTAAGATACCAAATATTCAGCAAAATTTAAATTAAACGAAATTAGGAAATCAATTAAATACTCCTCATGGATTCTCCTCATTCAGCAACTTGAAACAAATCGGCACAATTAAACCACAGGCCCGTCAAATTCTTCCTTGAAGCGCCCGCCTGGATCGCCGAAGCCTTGGCCCTGCTTGGATCACCGTGAGGCGCCCGCTTGGAGTGGAATGAAGCACCCGCCTCAAAGCCAGAAAGTCCCTCCTCGTTACCTCCGTCTGAGGCGTTCACCGGATTCTTCATGGGGCGGCCGCTTGGGTCTCCTCCTGCATCAGTTTGATGGGGAGGAGTATCAGCTGGAGGATCCCCTACTTTCATGGTCTCAACCACATCCACAAAAATCTGCATTTTGTCTTGCCTCCTTTTTCTTTGAAGCTCATCTGCTATGGAAGGAGGCATAGGGATAGGTTGAAGATGGCAATGACTTGTGACCTTCTCATGAATATCAAAAAGAAACGTCATGTTTGATAACCGGGGAATTGAAGCTCTGGATGTATAATAATTTAGAGTGTACATCAAATCCTTCTGGTCCACATAGAAGTCAAAAGTGGCAGGAGGATGGGAAACATCAAAAGTATTTTATTCAAAAGGCTCAGGTGCCTTGAATTCAATAGCATCATATTCCTCAAAGAAGTCAAAAAGAGTAAGATCCTCCTCTCAAATATAGGATCAACATCCTCAACAACAGTTTTACCCTTAAGTTGGCCACTAGCTTGGCTGACCAATAAACTTGCCTGTATAGCAGCTTGAGTAGCTAACTCCTCTACAGATGATCGTTGTAGGTCAAGTTCACTCTCTAACATGCTTTTGGCCATAGCTTCTTGTAGCTCAATGTCATCATCAGCAACAACATTAACAAGCTTTTCCTCCTCAGCCGGTTCAGCAGATCCATCGATTGAGGGCATCTCAACCGGTTGAACAACCGGTGAGGCAGTAGCAAAAAATTTCTCACCTCCTCCTAGGCTTGTAACCTGTGAAGTATCAGTTAAGACTCCTCCTACTCTCCTAACCGGTGCCATCAGTTGAAGAGTAACAAAATCCATTCTTGACCGATCATGGCCACTTGAACTGGAGCTTGAGCTAGAATGCTCACTGTTATCACCCACATCATCAAAATCTTCATCATTATCACCACCACCATCCTTGAATAATTCTTCAATCTCTTCATCAGTTGTGGAGGTCCACTTATTTTTGTTTGAGTAAACCGAAGAGAAGAAGTCAGCCAAATTCACATTCCCCATATCTTGTAGCTCTCTATCTACTTCCGACACTTTCTCAATCAGGTCCATAACATTTTTGATCAGCTGGTTTCTCCTTGGACCCAAAGAGATAGGTTCTGAATCAAATAGAGGAAGTAGATCATCAGGAAGTTCATATCTGCCTAACTGATAAGGGTCAGATTCCTTTAGAGTGTCTTGGACTTCATAGAACATTGCAAAGTCAGTCCACACTGCATGAATCATCATGTCCTGACGCAACCGATCTTGAGCTAGATAGATGGCATTCCACAGATTGGGAAGCATGTCAAAGTATCGGTTATAGAGCTTCACAAGGTCCTGCTTGGATAAAGAGGCATCATACTCACTCAGTTGGCAATATTTACTGAAGTAGATGCCCTTGTCTTGGTAAGTATTCTCAAAATAAACATATTGGTATATATCACCAGTAGGGACAGAGTCTTTATTCAATTCATGAAATTGGAGAAGCTTCCTGAGAAATGGAGGTATATGATCCATTGGGTAAACCCATTTGGGAGAAGGAATGACCTTATCTTGGACAGCCCAAGGGTTATTGTAGAAGATATGAAAGGTGGGGTTTCTAATCGATTGGCACTTCCTAACCGATGGGTTTGAGGCATGACCGATTATGGGTACCTCATCGGTCAGGAAGTTGTGTGAAAACAACCTTTTGGGAATAAAAGGGACAAATGTGGTAAGATCAGTTTCAATCAATTTTCTTCTCAGCATTTTCTTTGGCTAGCTAAGAGGAAGATTTTGGAATAGGTTTGGATTTTGGTAGGGAGGATGAGGTAGAAGGAGTTGGGAATTTTTGGACTTGGGGTAAGGCTTATTTTCTAGCAGTTTTCTTTGGTCTAACTGAAGGAGAGGTTAATGGGGCAGTTGGTTGAAAGGCTGACGGTTGAGGGGCTTCAACAGGTTTGGATTTGCTGACCGATGAGTCGGTTGCCTTCCTCTTAATCGGTAGAGTGGGAGCCAGTTGAGAGGACTCAGGCTCAGCAACTTTCTTAACTTTAGGCTTGTAAGCCTTCTTCTTTTTCTCAACCGATTTAGCACCGATTGAAGCGTCACCGGTTGAGGCTTCACCAGTTGAGGTAGTTGCCTCTCTAGAAATTCTTTCCCAGTCAGAAGTATCAAAGGTTTTCACCCATGACTGAGGATAGCTTAGCTGACCGGCTGAAGCAGCAAGGATAGCTGGGTTTGTTCTCAATACCCTACTGATCATTAGATAATGGCATGGCCTGGCTTTGTTGGCTTTGGCAAATGGCTTCTCCTTCTGAAATTTCTTGAAGGCAATAATGATGACATTATAGATGAATGTGCACCAGTTGAATTCCTTCTGGAGGAGAATAACAACCATTGCTTCAAATTGGATCATAGTAATGCAGTGATGAGATTCAGACCGGCAGATAATGCAACGGTCAACAATTTCAGCCAAGGCATAGTTGATAGGATCAAGTTCATCCTTCTTATTTCCTTCACCGGTCACAAAGGGCTCTTCACCTCTGATCTGAGCCCAAGCTAACAAGTTTGAGGTAATGTTTATCAAGCTTTCGGCTATCAAGGAGGTGCTATTCTGTTGGCGATCCAGCTGATTCTTCATCTGCATGAGCATGCTCTTGATCTCAAGATCAGGAGATGGCAACATCTTCTTGCCAGAATTCACAGGCGGAGGAGGAGGTAATGTTTCTTGACCTCCAGTTGTTGGCCTGCTACTGGTTTGAGGATTCACACTGACAGGAATGGTTTTGCTGACGGCGGAAGTCATAGGTTGGGTAGACATGGTAGACACGAAAGAATTTTAAACCGACTAAAAAACCAATGGCCCCTCGGTGGGCGCCAAACTTTGTTAAAAAACAATCAACAATGAATAAATTCGAAATGAAGCTAAGGAGGGTGCAATGGAATATAATCGGTGTAACAATGAAACTAGGATGGCTCGATCATGTAACGAGGAAAACCCTTGAGATAACTATCTCGCTGGCACAAAACCTCGGGAGGTGATTATGAGTACCTACCTTCCCAAACAATTGTATTAATATTTCTGAGTTACAAAAGATGAAGCTATAGCGGATTACAAAGTATTTGTGAACTGTGTGTGAGTAATGCGTGTGTCTCTCTGTGTATGTATATGATGTGTTCCAGCCATGAGCCTTTAAATAAAAAAGAAAATAACAGAAGATAAAATCCTAACAAACTTCCCTAGAATTTCGGCATGTTATCTTCATCTTGACTTGGTCTTTCAAACCGTTGAAAGGAGTCCATGAAACATGTTTTTTCTCACGTTCTTTTACTTCCTGTAATTAAATATAACAGAAATAAATAAATAATGAATTAATTATGTAAGTATTTTTACCTTGCTTACAGGTGTGAAGATGACGACATGCTGACAACAACTCAAGATGTAGCAATCCTGAATTTACCCACAACAGTACTGTTGGTAAAGGTTGCCCCTTCTAAAGATGTCCCAAAGATGTTATGCGTAGAAGGTGAGACATAGGCATTTCCTTGAGAAGATAATTCAAAGATGCTGGATGCAAATGGTGTCGTCATCATCAGAGATGTCGTCATCATTGGAGATGTCATCATCTTGGGAGATGTCGTCATCTGTGGTGTCCACCCATGAGTTGCTGGAGCCATCGGAAGGAATTCATCGAGGGTCTGGGAGCTGCCCCCAGCATCAAAGGTAAGGACTCCAGGGCGAATAGGGGAGATAACATCCATTCTTTCAGTCAGCAACTTATGATCCTTTTGCATCTTCACCAAGGTGTCAGCTATCAGCGAGGTGTTACTTTTTTGTCTATCCAACTGGTTCTTCATCTGAATGAGCATGCTCTTGATCTCAGAATCGGGCTTTGGAGATGACTGCTTCTTGCCAGATCCCGCATTTCCGCCCAAGATTGCAGCCGTCGACATGCTGGGATTGAAACCTCCGGTGGAAATATTAGTAGCAATAGTTTTGCCGGCGGTAGAGGTCATGGGTTGAATAGACATGATGGGCGGTGAAATTACCCGGGATTTCGCGCGCGGACGCGAAACGCGGTTGTCTTTCGCGGAGGGTTGGTGTCTGAGACCTCGCTTCATGGGAAGGAAAATGAGGAGTCGCCAAGCGGTTTTTGTATTTTGAGCCCAAACGTTGAGAAACGGCTATTGAAAATGGTGTCATTTTTATTGGTAGCAAAAACTTAGGAAAAAGCTTTGAAAATGGGGGATCATTTTTATTGGTAGCAAAAACAAGTAAAAAGCTTTTTTAGTACCAGAGATTGTTAGGTTCGGAGGTCACGTTACGTTTCGGGTAGAGTATTACGAGATCGCCCGAAACGCCTCGCATGACGAGTCTTTCTACCTTTCTCGAAAACGTGTGTGTGTGTGTGTGTTTTGAAATGGGGGCTTGAATGACAAGCTTAATCTTGGTTTGAATGTCAAACGTTGATTAGGTGACTTTGTTTGAAAAGACGAGCGTTTGAATGACAAACGTCGGTTTTGAGTTGAAATGAGCGTTTGCGTGGCAAACGTCGATTTTGAGTTTGAAATGAGCGTTTGCGTGGCAAACGTCGGTTTTGAGTTTGAAATGAGCGTTTGCATGGCAAACATCGATTTTGAGTTCGAAATGAGCGTTTGCGTGGCAAACGTCGGTTTTGAGTTGAAATGAGCGTTTGCGTGGCAAACGTCGATTTTGAGTTTGAAATGAGCGTTTGCATGGCAAACGTCGATTTTGAGTTCGAAATGAGCGTTTGCGTGGCAAACGTCGGTTTTGAGTTGAAATGAGCGTTTGCGTGGCAAACGTCGATTTTGAACCGGGCGAGTCATTGTTAACGATTTTTACGGGAAAAATGCGTATTAAATGATTTTGAGTGTCAAATGGCGGCTTTTAGTTTGAAGATGAGCGTTTGGAGGCCAAACGTCATGTCGCGCATTTTGAAAGAGAGTTCGACGGACGAACTCCGGTTTTGAACCGGGCATTACATTGTTAACGATTTTTACGGGAAAAATGCGTATTAAATGATATGCGATCAACGAATCGGGTTGCGACTCGGACTTTGAAAAAGTAAATACTATCACGATCCAAACGGGTCGGACTTGTAAATGACAGTATTTAAAGCAGTGTCAACGGAATCAAACGATCCGGAAACGTAAATGACGATCAACGAGGCCAATCGGCTCGGAATTGTAAATGACGATGAACGAGGCCAATCGGCTCGGATTTGTAAATGACAGAAATTAAATGACGATCAACGGATCAATCGATCCGGAATTGGTAAATGACAGAAAGTAAACGGAACGGGGTCGGAACGCCGTTTTAACTCGTGATTACTTCTCTTACGGAAAGAGAAGAGGATCGAGGGGCTAAAACGTATCGGACCCCAGTTAGGCCCGGGAGGCGTCTACATTTTGATAATGTTGTTCGAAACGGTTGTAGCGACTGGCACGTAAACCGAGACGGAACGAGAGATTTAGAGAGAGGGAGTTATACCTATGGCTAGGGTCGACTCCTTTGGCTCGGAAGGTGTGTACGGGACACGGAAAGTAGTTCGAAAGGTTGTTTCGAAGCGATAAGGGGCGTATTTGATCGAAATACGAAGGTTTCACGCGAATCGAGACAGAACGGAAGCTCGGAAGGGGTGAAAATCAGTTGGGCCGTGGGGTGTGGTGAATTTTGGAGTAAAAAAGTTCCTCTTTTTAGCTTTGACAGCCATTTCTATTTATAGGTGAAAAATGCAGTAGGAGTCCGGACGGACTTTGCCTGAATCCAGGGAGTTTTGTGGTATTTTGAGAATTTGAAGGACTTGTTGGCAATTTTAGAAAATGTGAACAGGAGTCCGTAGGACTTGGCTTGCAAATCAGGGTATTTTGGTCTTTTGGCCTTGATTTGTGATTGAAGAGTGACTAGAGGGAGGTGGCATGGCTGCCACGTGCCACATATGAGTCACAAGCCATGTGGGAGTTCGTTCCCCGGTCGGTTTGTCTGTTTTTTAAAATAACAGGCCGGAAAATGTCCGAAATGCCCCCGGAAAGTGCCGGAAAGTGCGTTTTTCCGGGAAAGACGTACTTTTACGTGTGATGACAAGTGTTAAGTACGGTTCGACGTCGGGATGCACGGGGCGATCCGGACATCTCGCTGGCACGGCAACGGGGAGTTTAACGAGTTCCGGTTAACTGGAAGCGGGCCGGTTAACGGATTTCGGTTAACTTTCTCGACGGATTTGGACGATCCGGATTTGGGTACTTACTGATTAGCCCCTTAGCGACGTCACTTCCGAAGGAGGTGGGGTCGTTGAAAAGATAAGGATCCAAATCGGGATGCCTTACTTTGAAAGAGACTGGCGCGGTCACCGCCGGACCCTTAGCGAAAAGGATTCCTACGTATCCCGAGCGGGAATCAAGCCGATCGTAGTTCGAAAGGGGGCAAGGGCCGCGCATGAGGACCTTGACCTGAGCGAGACATGTTAGGAGGCGTCTAAACCTGAATGAGACCATTCGCGAGGTACTTGTACCTGAATGGAGACTGTTAGGAGGCGTCTGAACCTGGGACTTCTGAAACCTTCGAGGGCGTGTGGTGCCTCAAACCGGAGTTGCTGAATCATACGAGGGCGTGTGGCGCCTCAAACCGGAGTTGCGATGCTGATGAGGGCGTGTGGCGCCTCAAACCGGAGTTGCGAGGATACATTTATCCTGTGACGAAGGTGTTCGTGCCTTGGGTGTTGGGCTTATTGCTGTTGCCAAGAAGATGAACAGCGAAGGTCTCGATAGGAGAGTGGAGGTCGGACCGCGAAGGTCGGGATTGACTGTTTGAGATCGGACCGTGAAAGGTCGCGATTAAGGATTGAAATCGGACCGTGAAAGGTCGCGATTGAGGATTGAAATCGGACCGTGAAAGGTCGCGATTGAGGATTGAGATCGGACCGTGAAAGGTCGCGATTGAGAATTGAAATCGGACCGTGAAAGGTCGCGATTAAGGATTGAAATCGGACCGTGAAAGGTCGCGATTAAGGATTGAAATCGGACCGTGAAAGGTCGCGATTAAGGATTGAAATCGGACCGTGAAAGGTCGCGATTAAGGATTTGAAATCGGACCGTGAAAGGTCGCGATTAAGGATTGAGATCGGACCGTGAAATGTCGCGATTAAGGATTGAAATCGGACCGTGAAAAGGTCGCGATTAAGGATTGAAATCGGACCGTGAAAGGTCGCGATTGAGGATTGGAGATCGGACCGTGAAAGGTCGCGATTGAGGATTGAAATTGGACCGTGAAAGGTCGCGATTGAGGATTGAAATCGGACCGTGAAAGGTCGCGATTGGATTGAAATCGGACCGTGAAAGGTCGCGATTGGGGATTGAAATCGGACCGTGAAAGGTCGCGATTAGGGATTGAAATCGGACCGTGAAAGGTCGCGATTGAGGATTGAAATCGGACCGTGAAAGGTCGCGATTAAGGATTGAAATTGGACCGTGAAAGGTCGCGATTAAGGATTGAGATCGGACCGTGAAAGGTCGCGATTGGGGATTGGAATCGGACCGTGAAAGGTCGCGATTGAAAATATGAGTGATGGTGAAAACCATTAGGAACTTTAACGTCTGGAGACGAGCGTTAGTGAAAACTAACTGGGAATTTATCCTCGGGGGATGGGGGGTTAGAAATGTCTAACTGGGGAAATTTTATATATTAGTTTTAACATTTTAATAATAAATTATTTGACATTTTAGTATGTTAATAAATTAATTTTAATTATTTAATTATTATTAAAATGTTAAAACTAATATATAAAAATTCTACTTATTGAAAAATGCAACCAATGAAATGCTACGGCCCCGCTCCACGTGCCCAACACGTGAATAAAATGGTGTCTAGGTTTCGGGTCGTGACATTTCAAGAGGTTGACAAGATCTTCTTCGATTTCTGATGGAACATCTTGACCAACCAGCACCTTGAGATCTGGGTTTGAGGGGTCTAATAGTATCTCTTTCACGTCATGCTCCTTCGCCTCCAGAACCTCACGGGCTTTTCTCTGTAATTGCTATGCCATCTTAGGAGTTGTTGACGCCTTCATGGAAGTCATATAACATTCTTTAGCTAACTGTTGATCATTGTAAACCTTGATAACTCCCCAAGGTGTCGGCATCTTGACACATTGGTGATAGGTGGATGGCACTGCTTTAATTCCATGGATCCAAGGTCTTCCCAGAATCTCATTGTAACATGTTGCACTATCAATCACACAGAATCTCTCCATGGAGTTGATACCTTCGACATAAACTGGAAGTGTAATCTCCCCCACTGTGCTTTTGGTTTCTCCACTGAAGCCCACGAGCACGGAGGTTCTTTTTATAATGCTATCTTCAGGGATTTTCATTTCTTTCAAGGCATCCAGCATAATGAGGTTCACGGAGCTGCCTCCATCTACCAGGATACGTCTGACCTTGCAATTGGCGATCTGGAGTGCAATGACCAAGGCATCATGATGAGGATCCATAACATTATCCCTGTCGCTTTCTTCGAAGGAGATGACATCTTGGGATGTGAGCTGCGACATCTTGGAGGATCTTTTGGGCTTCTCATACTTAGCTTGCTTGGCAAATCTCTTAGCTGCAAAATAAGAAGTACCACAAATATCAGAACCACCACTAATAACATTAACTACCTTTGTTACCGGTGGAGGAGATGGCGGTCTGGTTGCAATGGGCTCTTTGTTCTCCGTCTTGGTTTTGCGATTCCTAAGGAGCTCTTTAAGATGTCCCTTAGACAACAGGTAACTAATTTCTTTCCTCAAGGCGATACAATCTTCGGTAAGATGTCCAAAATCCTTGTGGTAACCACACCACTTGGATTTATCCCTCCAGCCGGATGACTTGTCAGTCTTTCGAGGCCACCTTACTTTATCTCCAAGATTGCTCATTGCACATAGGATACCTGAAACGTCAACAGAGAAACAATAATCAGAAATTTTAGGAGATTCAAAATCATCATCATCTCCATCATCTTCCACATAATTGACTTTATTATGGTCATTTCTGGGGTAGGGTCTAGATCTGCTCTGTCTTTGGTGAGACGACTCTATCTTCCTGTCATGATGGTCATATGATGAAACCTTGTTAGGATTCTTGGATTGCTGCACCTTGTCTTCTTCCAGCTTGATAAATCTTAGGGCTCGATTTCGGATATCCTCCATCTTCTTGTATGGGTTCATCACCAAATCTTCATAGTAAGGAGAATCCTTCTTCAAGCCCATTTTGAAAGCTTCTGCAGCTGTCGCCATGCCAGGTTGGGGATCTCCAGAACTTCTTTATTAAACCTGTTAACATAGTCTTTTAAGGATTCGGCGGGCTGCTGGGTGATACGGTAAAGATCACTGGTGAGCTTCTCAAATTGTCGGCTGCAAGAGAATTGATTGTTGAACAGGTTGACAAGCTGAGCAAACGAGCCAATAGAATCAGGAGGTTGACGGATCAACCACTTTAATGCCGGTCCTACCAACGTTGAACCGAACCCTCAGCATAAGCAAGCCTCACGAAATTGGAGCGGAATGCGAACGATCTCCATCTTTTCTTGGTAGTAGGCGACATGCTCCTCAGGATCAGAACTTCCATCATACAACTTCATGGCAGGAACGCTAAATCCTTTCGGGATGTCGACATGCGCAATTGCTGGAGTAAAGCGAGATTGATTGTAACATGTTGGGGAGACCTGCTGGATAGGCGGGGTGACACCTGGTACATTCATGATCATATCTCTCAATTCCTGAAGTTGATTTACAATGTAGGTACCTGTAAAAGGGTTGGTGGTACGAGCAGTATTATCCAAAGCAGAACTAGTATTGAAATTAACGAAAGGATTAGCATTATCTGCAGAGGATGTCAGAACGGTACTATTAGTGAAGATGGGTCCTTCTGGAAAAGTCATCCTGTAGGCACTGGTGGCTAAGGGTGTCGACATCGCCACAGAAGTCGTTATGGGAGAAGACGTCAAGATTGGTGATGACGACATCCTTACAGATGATGCCATTGGGAGGAATTCATTGAAAGTTTGAGAGTTGTCCCCAATGTTGAAATCAAGGACCCTAGGACGGTAAGGAGAGACAGTGTCCATCCTTTTGGAGAGCAACTCCTGGTCTTTTTGCACCTTTATCAAGCTTTCGGCTATCAAGGAGGTGCTATTCTGTTGGCGATCCAGCTGATTCTTCATCTGCATGAGCATGCTCTTGATCTCAAGATCAGGAGATGGCGAAATTTGCTTCTTGCCAGAATTCACAGGCGGAGGAGGAGGTAATGTTTCTTGACCTCCGGTTGTTGGCCTGCTACTGGTTTGAGGATTCACACTGACAGTAATGGTTTTGCTGACGGCGGAAGTCATAGGTTGGGTAGACATGGTAGACACGTAAGAATTTGAACCGACTAAAAAACCAATGGCCCCTTGGTGGGCGCCAAACTGTTTTGGTAAAAAACAATCAACAATGAATAAATTTGAAATGAAGCTAAGGAGGGTGCAATGGAATATAATCGGTGTAACAATGAAACTAGGATGACTCGATCATGTAACGAGGAAAACCCTTGAGATAACTATCTCGCCGGCACAAAACATCGGGAGGTGATTATGAGCACCTACCTTCCCAAACAATTGTATTAATATCTCTGAGTTACAAAAGATGAATCTATGGCGGATTACAAAGTGTTTGTGAACTGTGTGTGAGTAATGCGTGTGTCTCTCTGTGTATGTATATGATGTGTTCCAGCCATGAGCCTTTAAATAAAAAAGAAAATAACAGAAGATAAAATCCTAACAAACTTCCCTAGAATTTCGGCATGTTATCTTCATCTTGACTTGGACTTTCAAACCGTTGAAAGGAGTCCATGAAACATGTTTTTTCTCACGTTCTTTTACTTCCTGTAATTAAATATAACAGAAATAAATAAATAATGAATTAATTATGTAAGTAATTTTTACCTTGCCTATGGGTGTGAAGATGACGACATGCTGGCAACAACTCAAGATGTAGCAATCCTGAATTTACCCACAACAGTACTGTTGGTAAAGGTTGCCCCCTCTGAAGATGTCCCAAAGATGTTATGCGTAGAAGGTGAGACATAGGCATTTCCTTGAGAAGATAATTCAAAGATGCTGGATGCAAATGGTGTCATCATCATCAGAGATGTCGTCATCATTGGAGATGTCGTCATCTTGGGAGATGTCGTCATCTGTGGTGTCCACCCATGAGTTGCTGGAGCCAACGGAAGGAATTCATCGAGGGTCTGGGAGCTACCCCCAGCATCAAAGGTAAGGACTCCAGGGCAAATAGGGGAGATAACATCCATTCTTTCAGTCAGCAACTTATGATCCTTTTGCATCTTCACCAAGGTGTCAGCTATCAGCGAGGTATTACTTTGTTGTCTATCCAGCTGGTTCTTCATCTGAATGAGCATGCTCTTAATCTCAGAATCGGGCATTGGAGATGACTGCTTCTTGCCAGATCTCGCATTTCCGCCCAAGATTGCAGCCGTCGACATGCTGGGATTGAAACCTCCGGTGGAAATATTAGTAGCAATAGTTTTGCCGGCGGTAGAGGTCATGGGTTGAATAGACATGATGGGCGGATGAGAATTGAACCGATTAAAAAACCAAAGGCCCCTCGGTGGGCGCCAAATTGTTTTGGTAAAAAACAATCAAATGTAATATAAATTGAAAAAAGTTTGAGGAAGGTGCAATGGAGTATAATCGGTGTAAAATAGATCAAGAGTAATGCGGCAATGTAACGAGGAAAAGCCCTTGAGACAACTATCTCGCCGGCATAAAACCTCGGGAGGTGATTATGAGCACCTGCCTTCCCGAACGGTAATATTGATATTTCAAGAATTACAAGTGGTGGAGCTATGGCGGAGTACAAGAATATGTGTGTGAACAGTGCATGAACAGTACGTGAACAGTGTGTGAACAGCACGTGAACAGTACCTGAATATTGCGTGAACAGTGCGCGAACAGTGCATGAACAGTGCATGAATAGTGTGTGAACAGTGCATGAACAGTGCTCCAACCATTAGCCCTTTAAATAGAAAAAGGATAACAAATATCGTAACTATCTTCCTATTTTTTAGGCTTTATTATCTTCAACCTTCTCCACTCCTCTTGACCAGGTCTTCTTAGTTGAAGGGAGTCCTTGTGTTTGTTTAAATATCCCGAAATTATCTCCAGGAGTTGCTGAAAAAATAGTTAAGTAAATAATATAAATTACGCATTACTTACAGAGGTTCAAGATGTCGCCATGCAGGAATATTTAAGATGTCGACATGCTGGCTAGGTTTAAGATGTCGACCTGTAGAAAATCTGCCCACAACAATAGAAATATCAAAAAATCAAGTTAGCACTCTCGTACTAAACACATAGACATTAGACATAACTTCATTTGTGATCTTGTTGAGCAGAAAATTATTAGCTAGGAATCTATAAGTACTGAAAAACAATTGACTGATATTTTCACCAAATTCCTTAATTTTTAGAGATCTCTAAGTTTGTGTGTCATCTGATGGTTAACCCCCGGTGTGGTCACATTAGAGTCTACACATGTATCATTGTATTTTAACAAAAAAAAAATCATTTATATTAGTTTAAATCCTGCACTATATATCTAAGTGTGGTCACTTGAATCTAACCTTTGACTTATCTGCACTTTGAATTATGAATCCTTCTTTAAAATGTTAACTCTTGTTGACTTACAATTTATCATATTGGATGTCTCTTGGTGGGTGCCAAAACTAAGGGAAACAGTTGCTCCACCCTTCGTATGAAACCATTTCAATGTGATCAAACAACATCAAGAGAAAGTTTGAGTCGAATTTGATAAAATCATTCGAAAAAAGGGTTATCATAGTAAGTAAAAAAGAGTGAAAGCAAGCAAGATAAGAAATCAATTCATTGACTTTCTTAGAGGAGATGAGTCCCCGGATGCGATCTCATCACATGCCACACATATGCTGAGATGTATACTTCACATGATTGTACATTATGCATCATTAGCTTAGACATAAAGTTAGGTCAACCTGGTCATTGGTGAAAATATTGTACAAATGATTTTTATTTCTTTCACATTATTTTCTAAAAATCTTGTGCTTAACAAAATTTGAATTTTACTTCATTATGATAATGTGTTTAGGGGGAATGTATTTCGGGATTTTGTGATCTTTATATAACAGGTACATCTTTCACAAAGGAAAAATGATTTGTTTGTTAAAAGGTGGTTCAAAGTTGATCCTTATCATCTAAGGAATTCAAACATGTTGAGGTAAGAAGGGTAAGTACCAATTTTGGGTTCCAAGGTATATCACATCTCCTAATTACTTCATATCAGCCTAAGAGTCCTTAATTGGCTAGGACCTTACTTTCCTCTCCTCCTCATGCTATCACATCTTAAATAGCACTCATCACATCTCTCTTGATCACAACCTCCTTTCAACTTAAATATATATGTCTTCATCTCTCTGTCTCTCCCTCTCTCACTTTCTTATCTAACGCACAGGTTCAATGGCGTCACCAGCAAAAGATGTTTCCACCTCTGCCTCTGTTCCACCATCACCATCATCTCCGATAGCCCCAATGGTCACTCATGACCTAACTGTTGATTTGGTGGTTGATATCGAGGCCACACCTGTCTCGTTTTCACTCCCTGGAACTCCCAACAATGTCATTGATGCTGACAATCCGAGAGATTTAACGACAATTGGAGAACTACATGGTAGAGATAAAGGATCAAATTAGTCCCTACGCCAAAGGGGTTTCTCACATCAAATGGAGTAGTATAATCCTAAGGTGAGGCCGAATATGGATGAACATGAGTTTATTAAGAGAGAAGACGAAGATTATGTACCTACCCTTGCAAAATCGAAAGGAAAGAAGTGAAATCCCTCTGCTTCTCGCCCATGCAGCCCCTCTAAAAGAATTGCCCCGTTAAAATAGAGTAATGCAATGGCTGAACCAGTTTCGCGGCGCCGAAGGTATGTGGGCCTCTCTGAATCAAGTGAGTCTGACGAGCCGAATGCAGATGATTTTGAAATAGTGCCCTGCGGCATGTAGGTATTAGTGCCCTAGGCCTATAGAGATAGACTTACTTGTAATGTCATTATTCATTTATATAAGAGATTGTTTCTTTGATTATTATATATGTTTGCATGTTTATTGTAATAGTCGTGTCCCTAGTACTTATGAAGCACTAGTATGAAGTCTAATGGATAATCATGTGATGATTATATGCATGGAGATGCACATTGGATTCATGGGTACTTGTTAGAGAACAAGGTACTGGACTTGACCCATTATGAGATTTATGTCATGGTTAAATGTCATAATTAAATCTCATATAGTCATATCATTGATATCCTTTGACCTGAGATTATCATCGTCTTCCACTCGATGAATATTATGTTTGATATAGTTTAACGTTGTCTTTAACCGGATAACAATAAGGGCTATTATTGGCATGATAGGATTCTTGTTGGGAAGAATGATAAGTCAAGATGGAAATTTGTTCCTCGTAAAGAGAGATGTTTGCTTGGCCACTCGTAAGTAAGATTGATGATGTACATGGTCATGTCCGAATGAATTAATGTGATTAATTACATTCGATTGATCAATTTACTTAGTAACGAGAAAGCATTGAACAATATGAGTTGACGTGGACCATGACTCATGTTCAATATAACATCGTGTGACAATGGGATTGTGATATGTTCTATGTAGGAAATCGAACTTAATGTTATATTATTTGGGTAGGCATGATGGCTTGCTAGAGTCCGCTCATGTCTTATGAGGATCGATATGATCGAACTCATTTCCAACATAATATAGTCCTATGGGGTCACACGCATCGAACGAATTGTAAAAAATAAAGAATATGGATTTTCTGTACTCAGGGGACGACTCGTCCCCAGGCCTGAACTAACTATTCCCTTGGCCTGGGACGAATGAATCAGAGGGAGTGTCCTGAGGGATGACTCGTGCCCATGGGGACGAGTTTTACCCATAGGGACGACTCGTGCCCTGGGCCAGAACCAACTATTCCCCTTAAGGGGGACGCCTGTATCAGAAGCTTGGTGACAGGGGACGACTCGTGCCCTGGGGGACGAGTCATCCCGTCGGCGCTGGACTGATACGTAATTGACCTAAAATTAGGGTTTTCGCGAGGGGAAAATATTTATAACGTATAAATACAAACCCTTGGTTGCCCTAGCAGTCACTCTCACTTTTTGGGTTTAGAGAAACACATAAGAGAGAGATTTCAATTGAGAATTGAGAATCAAAACACAATCCAAATCCATATTTCTTCATTGATTGAAAGGAGTTTCAATCAAAGGATCTAGCAATCCACCTAGAATTGTTCTAGGGTTCGTTCAACGCGTGGATACACATAGAGGATCTTCGCCAATCAAGATCTAACGTTCGTGATTCAAGAATCGTTCATCGAGGATTCACTAGTTCATCAATCTGGAGTTGGAACGCGTTTATCAACGACAAAAGCACACAAGGTTGGTAATTCTATTTCCTACTTCTTAATTAATCATCTAGAGTGAATCCTAGGCTCCAGGTTTTCGAGTTAATTTGCATTATTCTGCTGCGCATGGACCCTCGAAACCCAACAGTGGTATCAGAGCCCCGTTCATGATGTTTATATTAGATAATCATGATAATTATATAATGTGATTATGTTAATTTTCATGATGAATATGATTTAGAATATGATTTTATATGGGATTTGCTTATGGAAGTAATTGTATATTTTTATATGCCATGATTATGAATTGAATTATATGATTAATGTGATTAATCTAGAATATGGGTCTTGTATATTACTTAGTATAAAGGCTGGAAACCAAAAACTTCCCCACAGGCACTTCTTGGAAGTGTGGGATAACTTTGAATTACAATGCCACGTACTAGTAATTGATGAATTTCTAGATCTTGAACAAATTGTTTGTTATAGGGATTATATTCATATTAAATGAGATTTTACATGAATCATTAAACCCTAATTGATTAGAAATTATGATGTTAACATCAAATGTGATTTATGATGCATCATCCCATGTTCATAATTATGCTCATATAATTTTCATGAATCAACCTATCCATGTTAATTGATAAACATGAAAATTGAACCTTCATTGAAATTTGAGTTTGTTTATGCCACCCATTTTAAACACTTGTGAGTACACGGATAGTTTTATGTAGGCTACGCCACAGCGAGGTACATTATTCTATCTTTGTATGATCAAGATGAGCAAACGGTGATTGCTATATGTTTAAAATGGTTGAACTCAATTAGGCTATCAAAACAGTTTTGAACCTAAGGCATAAGATGAGATTGAAACATGTGACATAGGATGTCTATAATCTCATAAAGGATCTAAGAGTCATATGTTGATATGATTGATAAATGTTATCTACCTTTTTAGTTTAATTTTGAGCAGTCGTGTCATAGCCGACTTGAAATTAAATTAAAGTTGGGTCTTAGCCTATTAAATTATATTATGCATGATTGTATAAGAAGGTTATATAATTTAGTGGGAGTATTTATGAAATACGTTATTTAAATCTCTTAAATGAAATAGGTACTTATATGTGTTCATATTTGTTGCATATCTTTGTAGATCAATGGCTGTAAACACTAATCAAAATCTGTCACTGCGATCAGTCCTTGAGAAGTACAAGTTAGAAGAGAATGGCAACAACTATGTGGATTGGATCCGCAGTTTGGGAATTGTTCTCAAACAGGAAAGGAAGTTGTACATTCTCGATGGACCCATTCCACCCGAGCCTGCTGCTAATGCAACTCGAGCTGAAAAGGATCAACATAAGAAGCATATGGATGATTCTATTGATGTTGGTTGCTTGATGCTCGCTACCATGTGTAAGGCCCTTCAGAAGGACCTTGTACACATGGAAGCTTATGATTTGGGAAATCATTTGAAGGAAATGTTCCAGTTGCAAGCACGTCAGGAAAGGTTTGACACTATGAAGGCTCTTCATTCATGCAAGATGATTGAAGGACAACCTGTTGGGCCTCATGTGTTGAAAATGAAGGGTCACCTCGAACATCTTGAGAGGCTTGGATATCCTATCCAGTTGGAACTGGCTACGGATATGATATTGCATTCACTCCCTGAAAGTTATAATCAGTTCGTTATGAATTATAACATGAATGGGATGAATAAATCTCTGTCTGAATTGCATGGGATGCTTAAGAATGCAGAGAACAATGTCGCCAAGAAAACCAATCAAGTGTTGATGGTGAATAAAGGAAAGGGGTTCAAGAAAACCAAGGTTAAAGCAAAAGTTGCTAAACCGGAGGCAAAGGCTGTCGTTGTTGAGAAGCCTCAACCCAAATCTCAAAAGGATGCGGTGTGCTACCATTTCAAGGAAACTGGGCATTGGAGGCGTAACCGCAAAGCTTATCAGGAAGGACTGAAGAAGAAGGGCAATGAGATTGCCATGACTTCAGGTATCTATGTGATAGATATTCTACTTTCTACTTCTAGTTCTTGGGTATTAGATACCGGATGTGGATTTCACATTTGCCTAAATGTGCAGGGACTAAAGAATAGAAGGTTGCTCAAGGAAGGTGAAGTAGACCCGCGGGTTGGAAATGGAGCAAGAGTTACTGCATTGGCCGTAGGGACTTATGAAGTCACTTTACCGAGCGGACTAATATTAGTTTTAAATAATTGCTATTATGTTCCGAATTTGAGCAGAAACATTATTTCAATTTCTTGTTTAGACAATGAAGGCTACAGTTTTCTTATTGCGAATAAGAAATTTTCCATTTATTTGAATGATATGCTTTATTGTATTGCTCATTCTTTTAATGGCCTTTATGTCTTAGATGTTGAAAATAATGTTGATAATGTCTATCATGTTAATAAGAAATCTAAACCAAATAATGTGAACAATACATTTAAATGGCATTGCCGTCTTGGTCACATAAATGAGAAACGCGTCTCTAAACTCCATAAAGATGGATATTTAGACTCATATGATTATGAATCATATGATGTTTGCGAGTCTTGTTTATTGGGCAAGATGACTAAAGCACCTTTTACTAAGAGTAGTGAAAGGGCTAGTGATTTGTTGGCTCTCATACATACTGATGTATGTGGACCAATGAATAGCATTGCTAGGGGAGGATTTCGGTACTTCATAACGTTCACTGATGACTTATCAAGATATGGCTATGTCTATCTGATGAAGTACAAAAGTGAAGCATTTGAGATATTTAGAATATTTCAAAATGAAGTACAAAATCAACTTGGCAAAACTATTAAAACACTTCGATCCGATCGAGGTGGTGAATATTTAAGCCAAGAATTTGACGATCATCTTAAAAGTTGTGGAATTGTTTCAGAACTTACTCCACCCGGAACACCACAATGGAATGGTGTGTCAGAGAGGAGAAATAGAACTCTATTATATATGGTTCGATCGATGATGAGTCAAGTTAACCTTCCTATTTCTTTTTGGGGACATGCACTGGAAATAGCTGCTTTCACACTTAATAAGGTCCCTACTAAATCGGCTCCTAAAACCCCACATGAGATGTGGCATGGAAGAAAACCTAGTTTATCTTTCATGAAGATTTGGGGATGTGAAGCTTATGTAAAGAAATTGGTTTCTGAAAATAAGCTTGCACCCAGATCTGATAAATATATTTTCGTTGGTTATCCTAAGGAAACGAAAGGATATCAATTTTACAACCAATCCGAGAACAAAGTGTTTGTTGCTCGACATGGTGTCTTTCTAGAGAAAGAGTTTCTCTCTAAAGAAACTAGTGGGAGTAAAATTGATCTTGAAGAAATTCAAGAACCCGAAAATGACAAGGAACCAATAGTAGAGACGGAACCAAATTCATAAGCTGTTGTGGAACCGGTTCAAGATACACAAGTTCTTCGCAGATCGGATAGGATACGATCCGAACCTGAGAGATATGGATTTCTCATAACGGAAAGTAACGAAGTAGAAATCATTGAGAATGATGAACCTATTTCCTATCAAGAGGCGATGTCCACTCCTGATTCGGACAAGTGGCTAGGAGCCATGGAATCCGAGATCAAATCCATGTACGATAATCAAGTTTGGAACTTGATTGATCTACCTGAAGGTGTAAAAAACATAGGGTGCAAATGGGTTTTCAAGAGGAAAACCGACATGGATGGGAAGGTACATACTTACAAGGCTAGGCTTGTTGCTAAGGGGTATAGGCAGATTCATGGCGTTGACTATGATGAAACATTTTCGCCCGTAGCAATGCTTAAGTCTATTAGAATTCTAATTGCCATAGCCGTATATTACGACTATGAGATATGACAAATGGACGTCAAAAAAGCGTTTCTTAACGGAAACCTACTTGAGGATGTATACATGATACAGCCTGAAGGGTTTGTCGATCCAAAGAATTCAAATTAAGTATGTAAGTTGCAAAGATCCATTTATGGGTTAAAGCAAGCTTCGAGGAGTTGGAATCTACGTTTTGATGAATCAGTCAAAGAGTTTGGCTTCATCAAAAATGAAGATGAACCTTGTGTATACAAGAAAATAAGTGGGAGCATAGTTCTATTTCTGGTGTTATATGTCGATGACATCTTGCTCATTGGAAACAATGTTCCTGCACTTGAGACTGTTAAGTCTTGGTTAGGAAAATGTTTTTCAATGAAAGATATGGGTGAAGCGGCTTATATCCTTGGAATCAAGATCTATAGAGATAGATCAAGAAGGATGATTGATTTGAGTCAAAGTACATAGATTGACAAGGTCCTTAGAAGATTTCGCATGGAAAATTCTAAGAGAGGGAACTTGCCAATGGGATATGGCATTACTCTTAGCAAGACTCATTGTCCTAAGACAAATGATGAGTGAAAGAGGATGAGTGATATTCCATATGCTTCGGCAATTGGGTCTATCATGTATGCCATGTTATGTACTAGACCCGATGTCTCGTATGCTCTAAGCGCGACGAGTAGATACCAGTCTGATCCTGGTGAGAACCATTGGATAGCAGTCAAGAACATCCTTAAGTACTTGAGAAGAACTAAGGATGTATTCTTGGTATTTGGAGGAATGAAAGATGATCTGGTTGTAAAGGGTTACACAGATGCAAGCTTCCAAACCGACAAAGATGACTTTAGATCGCAGTCTGGGTTCGTGTTTATGCTAAATGGAGGTGCCATTTGTTGGAAGAGTTCCAAGCAAAGAACTGTTGCTGATTCTACAACCGAAGCCGAATACATAGCAGCATCGGATGCAGATAAGGAGGCGGTTTGGATCAAGAAGTTCGTTAGTGACTTAGAAGTCGTTCCGAGTATCACTAACCCGATAGAGCTTTATTGTGACAATAATGGTGCTATTGCCCAAGCAAAAGAACCAAGGTCACATCAACGATCCAAACACATTTTGAGACGTTTCCATCTCATTCGAGAAATCTGTGAAAGGGAGGACGTCAAGATATGCAAGGTACCTAAGGATGATAACATTTTGGACCCTCTCACCAAGCCTTTGCCACAAGCTAAACATGATGGTCATGTTAGGTCCATGGGTATAAGATACATGAACGATTGGGCCTAGTGCAAGTGGGAGACTGTAGGTGTTAGTGCCCTAGGCCTATAAAGATAGACTTACTTGTAATATCATTATTAATTTATATAAGAGATTGTTTCTTTGATTATTATATATGTTTGCATGTTTATTGTAATAGTCGTGTCCCTAGTACTTATGAAGCACTAGTATGAAGTCTAATGGATAATCATGTGATGATTATATGCATGGAGATGCACATTGGATTCATGGGTACTTGTTAGAGAACAAGGTACTGGACTTGACACATTATGAGATTTATGTCATGGTCAAATCACTACTAGAAAAAGGTCGTTTACCGACGGAAATATCCGTCGGTAATTTGACAAATCCGTCGCTAAGTGGATATTACCGACGGAATACGTCCGTCGGGTTCCGTCGGAAATAATTGGTTGGTAATACCGACGGACAAATTCCGCCGGTATTTCAGGCGGAATATCCGCCGGAAAATCTAAAATTCCGCCGGAAAACGTCCGTCGGAAATGAGATCTGCCGGCCGGTTAACCGGAGCAATTGCCGGAGTTTACCGATGGAATTATCCGTCGAAAATAAAAACCATTACCGACGGTTAGAACCGTCGGAAATCATAATATTTACCGTCGGATATGTCCGTCGGAATATAAACCCTATACTGACGGGTATATCCGTCGGTATATTGAGTATTATTTTTTTAATTTTTTATTTTCCGACGGATATTTCCGCCGGAAAAATATAATTATTTATTTTTTGTATTAATTTACCGACGGAAATTTCCGTCGGTAATCTGGCCAGATTTAAAAAAAACTCAAATACATATAAGGATCAGTCATACATAACCACGGGGGAAGATTATACACTGTGACTATAACAGGCCAACATGAATAAGATTTTGCCCCTGGTCCAAATGGAGAAAACCCGTACATGCATATCCCCAACCTTATGTTTCTAGGATCATGACAAAATCGGGGTAAGTGGCATCAAAATGTTTCCATGCTTCACCGTCGAAGGATGAGTCATCACACCCTCTTCACGAGGACACTCTTTGTGCCAACGCATGGCTTCGAGCTTTCTTTCAATGCGTAAATTCGTTGCAACGGGAATTAGCGGCATATAACGTAATCCGCGCCCGAGGCACGTTTTTCTTGTGCTTGGCACTACCACGGCGTTAAAGGGCTTATACCTACTAAGTCCACATATTGAACATGTATCGAGGCCCTCATTTTCTTTATAAAAAGCATGCTGCTGATTCTTGCAAGCATCAATTTTAACATACCCAAGACCGATCTGCCCCACCAACTTTTTCGTCTCATAAAAATTGTGAACCATATTATTTTCTTCGGGTAGCATCCGATGTCCCCATGACATTATACGATCGTAAGTATCTTTGGCTCATATTTGTATCGGCCTTGATAGTTAGAAGCTCACTCACTTGCTCTAACACTTTGTAGCCTTTGCACGGGATGAATTTTCTCATTTGCGAGAGTCCATTAAATCCATAAACTTCTTTGCAACGGGATTTGGTGCCTCTGTTGGATTAGGGTTCCAATCAAACTCGGGCCGGCCGCATTTCGAACCATATCATCCAAACCGATGACGGCTCCTCTTCATCAATCAAATGTTCGGGTTTCCTTGGCGGACCACTTGATACTGATGAGGATGATTGCGAACACTTGTTTCAACCACATAACGCTCCCCGTGCGCTACCCATACCTTGTAACCATCAACAAACCCCGCTCTCTAACACATGTTTCTTTACCCATCCAACACTCGAGATATTTTCTATTCTTACACTTTTTACAAGGACACCTAATCTTATCACCACGCATGCACCTGGGGATGCGCTCTAGCAAACTCCACGAAATGTTCTAAACCTTCTACGAATTGAGGTCGCGACACCCTTCTACGGGATTACTACGATTATCCATCCAACTACGATCTTCTCGAGACATAATTAACTCCCGCATTTCATAATGTATTAACGGTTTAGATGTAATTAACGAATTGAGGTCCGACACCCCTTAATATTTTGAATATTAATATTTAATTCTTTGTTGTAAAGTATATCATTCCTGATGAAAGGACAATTCATGTCCATTAGGTTTAGAGTGGGGTTGGCTTATCCCATCCCGAAATACACGTATGAATTGCAAATATCACCTTGTCTACTTGCTTTATAATCGAAAATCAAGAAATTTCGGCAAAGATAACCCCATGGTCTCCAAGTGCACGACGTAGACTAGGTCAATCAAACACTATCGATTAGAATCGACGGTGTGTAATCAACCATATATGTCTAGTATACACTCGAGAGAACAATAGGATTAATGCAACCGAAATATCTCAACTATCGACTATTCAAGCAATTTTAATAGACAATGATGATATTTACAAATCATATAATCGTGCATTTCAAGCATCACACAGACAATTTAAGAATCGATGACTACATGTTGACCTCAACATGATAAGTTAAAGATTCTTAAACGGGTTTCTAAGCTTTTGTGTTTCAACCGTCACAACGTCACGTCGTAACATTAATTTTTATTCATTACCGTAAAATGCATAATTTTACAATAATGAATTAACACACACATCTATCATATTTTTTAAATTATTAATATTGTGAATAATTTGAAATATTAATTCTTTATTGTAAAATTTGAAATTTTACAATGATGAATTAAATTAACATTTATAAACAAGATAAGAGTCGTTCTCATCCACAACTATCAAAACCCAATCTCATCTTAGACCAAGAAAGACAGAGCAAACAAGTTCATTGCCGTTTGAGTCAAGGATTTTCTGCTTTAATAAGAGTTTTACGGTTTCACCAGAAAACTCTTATTAAACAGAAAATCCTTGACTCAAACGGCAATGAACTTGTTTGTTTCTGTCTTCCTTGGTCAAAGAAGACGAATTTTGATAGGCGTGGGTGAAAAAGGCTCTCATCTTATTTATATTTTAAATAGAGTTGTACCTCAATCTATTTAAAGCCTAATTAACTACCAATTAGGTATAATGAAGAGCCACTTCCAAAACCCGGCTTGATAAACTAGTTAGAAAATGCAAACAACCTAAATCGGAGGACCAATCAAGCATCAAACATTCAAATATTTGAAAATTCACACAAATACCAATCAATAATCATGAACATTAGAATCAAAAACAAATTAGGGTTCTTACAAAATTTAACAAGATATCATTTTATATTTTTTTACAAAATTAAATCATATAAATCACTTCTTAGTCGGTCTCTATTAAGCAATATAGATGCAATCACAAATACTAATTTATACGCTTGAACATATAATCTAAAAGGCTATTGTACAATATAACAAAACACCTTTATACGCACATAAGACACATTGATAACACAAACATACATTTTTAATACCTCAAACCCTACATTTCTAATTGCACACACACAAACACACAATAAACAAAGAGCTACCAAAATAAACCCAAGTATGAAATTATTCACATTTTCTATAGTTTAGTTCAACTCCTAATGAACATTTGGAACACAACTCCACATGATAATGCATTAACAAAGCAACAACATGTATATACAAACCGAAAGACAATTACTTGAATAAAAAACTAGGGTTTCTCGGCTCATTAAAATTAATCATTCATGAGAGAGAGAGAAATCGAGTGAGAGAGAGAACGATTGAGAGAGAGAAAGCGAGAGAGAGAGAGAACGCACCGGCGACAGCAAACGGCGATGGAAAGAGATGGCGGCGACGGCGTGTTCTTGCGATGAGAGAGAGAGAGAAAGTGAGAGAGAGAAAGTGAGAGAGAGAAGCGATTAAGAGAGACAAAGAGGACTTACCGGCGACGGCGAGGCTCGGCGGCGATGGCGACGGCTTGGCGTTGGGGCTGGGGTTCGCGAAGGACTGAGGAAATAAGGGGCGTAATAAAAATGATGCGTAATTAAAAATGGGGAATACCGGCGGACATAGTCCGTCGGTATTACCGACGAAAATATCGACGGAATTTAAAAATTAACGACGGACAAAACGAAATTTTAAAAAATTAAATTCCCGGTAAAATAAAATAAATTTCCGTCGGTAAATGAAAAGTTTCCGTCTGTATTACCGACGGACTTCGTCCGTCGGTAAAAATCCGTCGGTAATGACCCTGTTTCTAGTAGTGAATGTCATAATTAAATCTCATATAGTCATATCATTGATATCCTTTGACCTGAGATTATCATCGTCTTCCACTCGATGAATATTATGTTTGATATAGTTTAACGTTGTCTTTAACCGGATAACAATAAGGGCTATTATTGGCATGATAGGATTCTTGTTGGGAAGAATGATAAGTCAAGATGGAAATTTGTCCCTCGTAAAGAGAGATGTTTGCTTGGCCACTCGTAAGTAAGATTGATGATGTACATGGCCATGTCCGAATGAATTAATGTGATTAATTACATTCGATTGATCAATTTACTTAGTAACGAGAAAGCATTGAACAATATGGGTTGACGTGGACCATGACTCATGTTCAATATAACATCGTGTGACAATGGGATTGTGATATGTTCTATGTAGGAAATCGAACTTAATGTTATATTATTTGGGTAGGCATGATGGCTTGCTAGAGTTCACTCATGTCTTATGAGGATCGATGTGATCGAACTCATTGCCAACATAATATAGTCCTATGGGGTCACATGCATCGAACGAATTGTCAAAAATGAAGAATATGGATTTTCTGTACTCAGGGGACGACTCGTCCCCAGGCCTGAACTAACTATTCCCTTGGCACAGGACGAATGAATCGAGAGGGAGTGTCTGAGGATGACTCGTGCCCATGGGGACGAGTAGTACCCATAGGGACGACTCGTGCCCTGGGCCAGAACCAACTATTCCCCTTAAGGGGGACGCCTGTATCAGAAGCTTTGTGACAGGGGACGACTCATGCCCTGGGGGACGAGTCGTCCCGTCGGCGCTGGACTGATACGTAATTGACCTAAAATTAGGGTTTTCACGAGGGGAAAATATTTATAACGTATAAATCTGAGCCACTTGGTTGCCACTAGCGATCACTCTCACTTTTTGGGTTTAGAGAAACACATAAGAGAGAGATTTCAATTGAGAATTGAGAATCAAAACACAATCCAAATCCATATTTCTTCATTGATTGAAAGGAGTTTCAATCAAAGGATCTAGCAATCCACCTAGAATTGTTCTAGGGTTCGTTCAACGCGTGGATACACATAGAGGATCTTCGCCAATCAAGATCTAACGTTCGTGATTCAAGAATCGTTCATCGAGGATTCACTAGTTCATCAATGAGAGTTGGGCAGCGTTTATCAACGACAAAAGCACACAAGGTTGGTAATTCTATTTCAGACTTCTTAATTAATCATCTAGAACGGATCCTAGACTCCGGGTTTTCGAGTTAATTTGCATTATTCCGCTGCGCATGGATCCTCGAAACCCAACACGGCATTCATTCACAAGAAATTGATGAGCTACGCTCATCAAAAGAGGAAATCGTGGACTCTGCAAACCATGACATAGATGATATCTTTCCCCATGTGGTGGTGTAAGTACCCAAATCTGGCTCATGCCTTCCGGTTAATTTTCCCGACATTTTCGGTAAGTTTTCCGGTAATTCCCCAGACCTTCCCAGCGTTCCGGGAGCATTCCGGAACTGTTTTTAATTAAATTAGGGCTGAAGGGAATCCTTCCTAATTAAGAAACACGTTTTTCTTAATTAGGAAGAGCCTTCTAGAATAATGCCACCTTGCATGGTTCTAGAATGCTGAGTCATTCAGGATAAGACCGCACGACCTCATTTGCGAAAGGACACAGCTCGCACGCGGCTTCATTAGCCTTATCCAGACTGCCTATAAATAGAGCCCTCCTCTACCCATTTCAAAAAACAACAAGACACACAATAGAGATACAATACACTCACAAACACAATCAGACGTGAAGAACACCCTTGAAGGCTCAAGAAGGCGAAGAAGAAGCTCAAGAAGCCATCTCCCTCCTCCTTGAAGACCCAAGACGAACCTCTCCTCCTAGCTCCGTCCGAAGAAGCGAAGGAAACGATTGGTAACCTCGCACGCCCTAACCTTGCATTTTAATTGATATACTTGCTCATTGCATTCATATATAGGTGGAAACCACTTACCCTTCATGTACACTCCCTGACGTGGGAGTTGGGATAACCGGTGGTTTAACAATCCACGTACCAGTATCCCTTTTCGAAAAAAACAATTTTGAAAAAAAAAATAAAAGAAAGCTTTTCCCTTTTGAGCGGGTTAGACTCCCATCGCCGATTTCATTAATCATGCTTGCTTTCTTTACCATGCATTGCATCATTTGCATCTTGGAATCTGTGCATACTTTGAACGAGAAACAACCCGAAAAATAGCAAAAGGAGTGGAACCTGGAAAATTGATCCATGCAGTCGTACGGCTCAATCCTCATTGGATTACGGCCAGGGCGACCTCGGTGGCAATTCCACCGGGAAAAATCATGGCTAATACGGCGATCCTAGCGGCTTAGGGCTACTCGGCTCCATGATGGCCAGGGCTCCCGAGAAAATTTACGTGCTTACGTGTTGCATTTTCCCCATCCCGAAAATCATTCCTTTAAAACACATTATGAAAATCTCTGTTTTAACTCAAAAGGAACATTTTTAGGAGACCGCACACTACGCGCACTTTGATATATCTGTACACTTTGCACGCACGTCCTTGAGCAGGGTGGTTCGGTGCTAGATCACGGACGGCCTTACGATGCTCCGGGCGCGCACGGAATCATCCCAACCTCCCCATGGCGGCCGGTGTCGACGATGCACGGTCAGGTGTCACACGTTTCAAAAAACCGTGACTTTTGGTTGGTTTTTGGTCTAGTCCGTGTCATATAGCCCAGTTGCATACCCTCGTAAAGGTCAAACCTTAGTTCATAACGGAAGAAGAACTCTGCCAAAATTCCGACAAGGAAAAATTGGCAAGATCTCAACTCCAACATTGACTATTGACCTTGACCTGCACGGAATGCGTAAGAGTCAAGACCGAGTCTTTGCCAACAAATCAAAAGATCTTTCGCTCAAGCGAAGCTCTGCTAAAATTCCAACAAGGAAAAATTGGCAAGATCTTGACCCGGCATTGACTTCGATTCTAACTCACGCCCGGCGTATGCAACGAAGTTCAATGTGACACTGTGTCATCCGGCTTTTGCCGCCCGACCCATGCCTATTATATTCTCGGACATTACCGAAAGTCAAAACGTCATTCGCTCAAGCGAAATTCTGCCAAAATCCAATCAAGGCGAAAGAGCGAGACTTTCCGGTATTGCCTTGACTATAATCCGCATCGCTCGTGCGTTGAAAGTTCCTATGACCCGCTAGACCCGTTAGGAGCGTTCTTTACTCTCGGTCGGTGGGATCCGCGTGCCCTATAGGACCTCGCCCGGGGCTGTCCACCTGGAAAGGTCGAAATACGGGTGGAATACGAGGGCTTATAGACGTAGTGACGGAACCCAGCGATCCGGGATCTAGAGTAGTTGCGAAAAAGAAGGGCAAACCCCTTTTCCAACCAAATAGAAATAAATAAAAGACATTGTTTTAAGTAAACTTGAACAATTAATGTAATCATAATTGCATGGTCCTGTCTACGAAATCCCTAATCGAGACCTCCTCGGTCCGATTTCCTATCCCGACCTTTCATGGTCAAATCCCTAATCGATACCTCCTCGGTCCGATTTCCTATTTTCCTATCCCGACCTTTCATGGTCAAATCCTAATCGAGACCTCCTCGGTTCGATTTCCTATTTTCCTATCCCGACCTTTCATGGTCAAATCCCTAATCGAGACCTTTTCGGTCCGATCTCCGATTTTCGATCTTGTCTTTTCAAGGTCTCATCTTTTCCGATCAATTAGGATGAGGAGAAAATGTGTTTTAAGAAAAAGTTAAGCGATAAGTGCATGTTACTTGAGCTTTCGGCCTAAACACTTGCCCCAGAGTCTAAACCTCACCCATCTCAGAGTCTAAACCTTGCTTACCCAGTCTAAACCTTATCCACCTTCAAGTCTAAACCTCACCCATCTACGAGTCTAAACCTTGCTTACCCCGAGTCTAAATCTTGTCTACCCCTAGTCTAAACCTTGCCTATCCCTTTCCCGCAGCGAGAAAGAAGTGGACGAGAATACCGGGTCGGCAACTTGTTAGCGCAAAATTCTCGGAACGGTTCGCGAGAATCCTCGGTTTTGTCGGTTCGGAGAGTCGAGAATGGCCGATTTGACAGAAAAACAAGAGTGGGTTGGGTAATCGAGATGACTAGGGAAGAAGAGCTAGCCTTAGCCCTGGAAAAGAGTCATAAGGTCCATGAGGAACAGCAAGCCATGATCATTGATGCGCTCCGTAGCCATAGGGTTCGAGATAGTGGTCGAAGCCAATGGTTCCCTGGTAGAAGATGAAACTCCGAGATGCGGCAATTTCGGCTCCTCTATCCTATAACCAATGCCCTTCTACATCCACATATGATCCCTTGCGAGGACTACCCCTTTGCGGTCCTTTCCAATGTCCCAAGCCATCGGGGTCCCGATGCCCTCACCTCCTCGAGATAAGACCCGGCTTTGTTCACCACCAACAGAGAGCAAATGCTACGGCTACCCCGATTTCTCGGCCCAGTCGGGTTCGGGTCATCATCTTGGAATGGGTCGGTTTACCGCTTCACGGCCCGGTCGGGTTTAGGTCATCATCTTGGAATGGGTCGGTTGCGGCTTCCCAAGCCCGACAGGTTTGACATGACCCCGCAAACCAATTTGGATCGGTTCGCTCCTCGGGCTCCAAGCTCTACCCCTCTCCTCCGAGTTAGGAAGTCGAGACAAGGTCAAATGCTCCTCATCCAATCTGCACTCGGGCATTACGCAAGTTGCTTCGCTCACCAAGTACGGTATACACATTGTTCTTCCAGTCACGTCCTCGGTGTGGTCAAGACACGTTCGATCCTACTTTTATGGTGCCTCGAACCTCATGTCTTCGATCATTTGGATCGGCGCTCGGTACTCCACTGGTATTCAACTATTACGAGCCATTTATCCCCGTCTTCGTCATTTGCCGGACCACTATGAGGCCCCTTATGTGTCTCACCACTCCCGATCCTTCGGTTCGTATTCCTATGCTTCAAGTTTGACTTACAAGGAAGGTTATGGTCACTGGTCACGCTTTGAATGCTCGGCTGTCATCTCTCCCGCGGGGTACTTCCCTCTTGTGGTTTCATTTGCGATGCCAATCTTGTGGCGGGGTCGTGTGGTCCTAATGCTCCTATTGACTCGTTCGAAGGAATATTGGTAGAGCCAATTAAGAAAATACGGGAAAAGCCTAGCGGCGAAAGTGTCGACAATCGCTCGACTCAAGCCATCTCACCCTACCAATCTCGCGCATCCGACACAAAGGAGTCGAATCTTGACGCTTACATTGATGATTACATAAAAGGGTTCGTGCACGGGAAGCACTTCGGTTTGAAAATGTCTCGCCGCTATAGACCTTACCCTTCCAACACGGCCGCAACATCTGGTAAAGGAAAGAAGGCATGGTGTACAATGGACGACATTAAGAAGCTACCAATAAATAGTGGTCCTCCAAGACAACGAGAACATTTTGATGATTTTGGGATACCCATGGGCTTAATCTTCAAGGCTTTAGTAAAGCTAGGCCTCCTGGAGCCCCTTAGAGACTACCATCCAAAGAGCTCAAATACACTCCTCGACATGAATGAGCATTGCACATTCCATCGTCATTATGGCCACACAATGACAAGCTGTATAGCCTTGAAGAGAGCGGTCCAAGGGTTAATCGAAGCGAGGCAAGCAGAGCGCCCCAATGGACCAAAACCGCAGGACTACATTCGAGAATGGTGACCAAGTCAATGACCAAGGTTCGGATCAAAGAGCATCAAGAATTTACTTCCAATGCTGGAGGGTAGAAATGTAGTCCGACAGCGAAGAGTAGCTAGACTAGGGTCTACTTATCCTTAAGTAAGATTAAAAAAAAAATAGTAGTCTCTCAGTCAACCTTCGTAGGTTCTAGTACTTTTCTCTTTCAATTAAGTCCTCTACGGACATTGTATTGAATCTTCAATTTTCTATAAAAAAAAGTCTTCTTCTTTTCTTGCTAGACTTAAGACATTATTTGCACACCTACATTACATTTAATGAAATGGTTTTATTTTATATGATCACTTGCATTGCTCAGCAAATAATCTCTCGAAATAATTAACATTTTGATTAATCAGTGTAAGAAAGTCAACTAATGTCATCAAGCCATACACTTTCCTCACCCCGCAAAAGGCCTTCATCAAAGCCATACACTTTCCCAAACCATGTCCTCCCCATCACCTTGATCAAGTCAACGACGGCGGCATCATCAAGGGACAGCAAAAGGCCACTCAGCTTCAAAAGATTGACCCCGTGTCGGCAACAATCTAGGAGCTTGGCTTAGACCTCAAGGGTATCAAGAATGTTCAAGCATGGGCTCGCCTTGGTCCTCATGTGCTTCAGAAAATAAAAAAAATGTAGTGCAAAAAGAGTAATACCCGGCTAAGTGAATATCCCAAAAAAGGGCGGTCTAGGCAAAAACGGGGTTGCACATATATAAAAAAAAAAAAGAGAAAAGGAAAAAAAAATCTTAGTGCGAAAAGAGTAATACCCGGCTAAGACCGAAAATCCCAAAAGGCGGTCTAGGCAAAAAACGGGGTTGCACATAAAAATAAAAGAAAATGAGGCCAAGGACCCAGCGTCACCAATCAAAAGCTTGACGGACAGGCAAGACCAAAGCTCAGAAAATAAAAGTTGTCGATAACAATGGGACGGTCGAAGCAAAGACAGAAGCATTTAGGCACGTGTAAATTCTTCTTCCCCAATGAAAGAGGAAGCAATCAGAAGCAGCCATCCAAGAATGACTTGGTCAAGGAATCATCCCGAGGCCCACGCCTCATTACCATCTCATCCTAAGCCTTTTCACTAAAGGAACCACAAATCCCAAAGCCTGAAGCAGTCCGGCCAAGGTCGAACTACGGCGACCTGAGCTCCTCACAACGAGGGGAACGTAGGCAACCAGCAATGGTCCGGTCATAAACATATCCAAATTCACGAAAACCCGGTCTCATCAAATGACCTTTCCCATAAGACACGGTCGGATTCCGAGAAAACCCGATCTCATCAATGACCTCCCTATACACAAACTTTTCTTTCACACACCCATGACCTTGATCCACGACATTGGTTGACTTTCTCCTCATGATTAATAAAAATGTTTTTTCATATCGATATTAGTGGTTGAATAACCCGAACATTAACAAAGGGTTTTTAAGCAATCTTGTGATCATTGTAAATAAAACAAGTTTTCAAATGTCTTGACAAGTCTTCCTTTTCTACATCTTAGGAAAAATAGTGCTAAACACTGATTTTCTGTCAACAGGGGCTTCCATACACTTTTACCAACCTTTCTACGCTTATACTCTCTCAAAAGAGTCAAACCCAGCGAGTTTTGTGCCTACATCGAATAAGGCCATCAAAATAACACAAGATCGGGATTTATTCCCACCTTTCGAAAAGATATGCCACTGCATGTATACATTTCTAAAATCTTTTCTTTCACATCTTCTTAAGGTTGGTGATTGACTAAATAAAAAAATAAAAAAAAAAAAAGAGAAAAAAGGATAGGTTTTTCCTCTTCTCGCTACAATTCGCATTAGAGGCCTTGGAACTCTTCAAAGTTGGGTCTTTGCCAAGTCATTCCTTTAAGCTGGGGCTTCTTTAGCCATTTTGGGGTTCGCATCGAGTTCTTCACTAGGTCCCTAGATGGATTCGAGTCTTGGTCGAATTAACCCAGGGATCACGTTCGCAGTACCAATCGGATTGGGATTTTTGCTAGGTCACCGGGCGGGGCTTCGCCAAGTCACTTCGCCTACTCGGTTCATTCAAGGGGCTTTGCCAAATGAAAGGATCTTTCCTTGCTTTAGTAAGACATGGGGCTTTGCGAGAAAGTTTTCCTCGGACCAGGGACTCAGATAAGTCACATCCATCCACTAGAAGAGAGGTTTGGTCACTTCAACATACGCTTTGGTTATAAAAGCACATCGGCATCGGCTTCAAGCGCCGAGTTTAAGAAAAGGACCTTAATCAAGACCCGAGGTTTAAACCCGGTCTCGGCCCAAGAAGGAATTCTAGTCCACGTTGACAACATCTCGGCAACAACGGCGGTTCGATCCGCACCCAAGGGATACGACCCCACCTGCTTGAAACCCGTCTTAAACAATTTTCAAACACATTCCATATGTACATCCAGGACCCGAGTCCCTACCATGTTTCCAAGAAAAAAAAAAAAAAAAAAAAAAATCACCCCTAAGCTCAAGTAACGTGCCAATTGCTAATGATAACATTTTCTCCCAAAAAAGCGCCTCCGTTATTCCCTTTATAATGAGATAACGCCAGGCGACAGTTTCCGGATTGTCAAAATCCAAACTTTAGCTACCTCTATCACGAATAGTGAAGTACGCTCAAGTTTTTCCCAACTTTAGCTACCCATATCTCTGATTCGAAAGAGATTGAGAAGTACGCTCAAGTTTTTCCCAACTTTAGCTACCCATATCTCTGATTCGAAAGAGATTGAGAAGTATGCTCAAGTTTTCCAAACTTTAGATACCCATATCTCTGATTCGAAAGAGATTGAGAAGTATGCTCAAGTTTTTCCAAACTTTAGATACCCATATCTCTGATTCGAAAGAGATTGAGAAGTATGCTCAAGTTTTCCAAACTTTAGATACCCATATCTCTGATTCGAAAGAGATTGAGAAGTATGCTCAAGTTTTCCAAACTTTAGTTACCCCTATAGTGACGTAATGCCCTGTAGCCTATTTTACAAATTTACCCCTGTGGCTCATTTTGTTTGCCATTGGCATTTTCAATTCTATTTTCAAATGATTAGGGTGCGTCCCGTTTCTTTATAAAAATTATCAGGGTACGTCCCGTTTCTTTACAAAATTATCGGGTACATCCCACTTTCTTTACAAAAATCATCGAGTCCTTCTTACTTCTTTACAAAATTTCGACCTCTCTCGCGATCTCCGTCATTCCAAGGTGGAAGAATGACATTTCGCTCTATCTTTCGATCTCCGTTATTCCAAGGTGGAAGAATAACATTTCGACCTCTCTCGCGATCTCCCTCATTCCAAGGTGGAAGAATGACATTTCGCTCTTTCTCTTTCGATCTCCGTTATTCCGTTATAACGGGATAACGCTAGGTGACAACCTCCGAATTGTCAGAACTCTAAACTTGTGCTACCTCTATCCGCGAATAGTGACGTATGCCCAAGTCATTCCAACTTGTGCTACCTCTATCCGCGAATAGTGACGTATGCCCAAGTCATTCCAACTTGTGCTACCTCTATCCGCGAATAGTGACGTATGCCCAAGTCATTCCAACTTGTGCTACCTCTATCCGCGAATAGTGACGTATGCCCAAGTCATTCCAACTTGTGCTACCTCTATCCGCGAATAGTGACGTATGCCCAAGTCATTCCAACTTGTGCTACCTCTATCCGCGAATAGTGACGTATGCCCAAGTCATTCCAACTTGTGCTACCTCTATTCGCGAATAGTGACGTATGCCCAAGTCATTCCAACTTGTGCTACCTCTATCCGCGAATAGTGACGTATGCTCAAGTCATTTCAACTTGTGCTACCTCTATCCGCGAATAGTGACGTATGCCCAAGTCATTTCAACTTGTGCTACCTCTATCCGCGAATAGTGACGTATGCTCAAGTCATTCCAACTTGTGCTACCTCTATCCGCGAATAGTGACGTATGCCCAAGTCATTCCAACTTGTGCTACCTCTATCCGCGAATAGTGACGTATGCCCAAGTCATTTCAACTTGTGCTACCTCTATCCGCGAATAGTGACGTATGCTCAAGTCATTCCAACTTGTGCTACCTCTATCCGCAAATAGTGACGTATGCCCAAGTCATTTCAACTTGTGCTACCTCTATCCGCGAATAGTGACGTATGCCCAAGTCATTTCAACTTGTGCTACCTCTATCCGCGAATAGTGACGTATGCCCAAGTCATTTCAACTTGTGCTACCTCTATCCGCGAATAGTGACGTATGCCCAAGTCATTTCAACTTGTGCTACCTCTATCCGCGAATAGTGACGTATGCTCAAGTCATTTCAACTTGTGCTACCTCTATCCGCGAATAGTGACGTATGCCCAAGTCATTTCAACTTGTGCTACCTCTATCCGCGAATAGTGACGTATGCTCAAGTCATTTCAACTTGTGCTACCTCTATCCGCGAATAGTGACGTATGCCCAAGTCATTTCAACTTGTGCTACCTCTATCCGCGAATAGTGACGTACGCTCAAGTTTCCCAACTTAAGTTACCTCTATCTCCGTCATAAAGAGATAGCGCCATAAGCTCTAGCTTCTTCGGTGTGACCTCCGAATTGTCAAAATCTCAAGGATCCTAGACATCGTTCCTAACTATCTAGTGATGCTTGAACTACGATCAAGGCTTGATTCCTCAGGGATACGTAGGTAGCCTTTTATAAAAGGTTCACCCATTCGACCACTTTGGTCACCCTGTTTCTTTGTCACTCCTCAGTGATAAAGCAGCCCCTCATAGAGGTTCAGATATCCGACCACCTCGGTCACTTCTAGCATATCCCCAGTATGATCAATTGCTTGACCTCCTAGGTCATTTTCTCTTCTATTTCCCCGGCAAGAGACCAGTTTCTCTTCTTCCTCCCCCAGCGGATCCTAATTCCGAACTACGATCTGGCTTGATTCCTCCGGGCTACGTAGGTAGCCTACTTTAGGTTCGACCCGAATTTGTCACATATGACACCCCATTCCCAGGCGGATCTTTTCCGAACTACGGCTGGCTTGATTCCTCCGGATACGTAGGTAGCCTTCCAAAAGGTTCGGCCACTCGACCACCTTGGTCACCCAATCCGTCTCGGCATTCGCCGAATCGGATCCTTTTCTATCGACAACCCCACTCGCCTTGCAAGTGACGTTGCCGAGGGGCTTCGTAAGTACCCAAATCTGGCTCATGCCTTAGGTTAATTTTCCCGACATTTTCGGTAAGTTTTGCGGTAATTCCCCAGACCTTCCCAGCGTTCCGGGAGCATTCCGGAATTGTTTTTAATTAAATTAGGGCTGAAGGGAATCCTTCCTAATTAAGAAACACGTTTTTCTTAATTAGGAAGAGCCTTCTAGAATAATGCCACCTTGCATGGTTCTAGAATGCTTGAGTCATTCGAGGATAAGACCGCACGGCCTCATTTGCAAGGACTGCGGCCGCACGGCTTCATTAGCCTTATCCAGTTGCCTATAAATAGAGCCCTCCTCTACCCATTTCAAAAAACAACAAGACACACAATAGAGATACAATACACTCACAAACACAATCGGACGTGAAGAACACCCTTGAAGGCTCGAAGGCGAAGAAGAAGCTCAAGAAGCCATCTCCCTCCTCCTTGAAGATCCAAGACGAACCTCTCCTCCTAGCTCCGTCCGAAGAAGCGAAGGAAACGATTGGTAACCTCGCACGCCCTAACCTTGCATTTTAATTGATATACTTGCTCATTGCATTCATATATCTTGCTTGGGACTTGGCATTTATTCATAAAGATCATTTCTTTATCATTCCCCTTCCCCTTTGCATGCATTAAGACCTCATTTGTCATAAAAATGTAGTCTTTTTCATAAAGGTGCATCCTTTGCACCTAAAACCCCTATTTTCCAATAAAAATGTTATCTTTATGCATCATTTGCATATAAAGATCAAATCTTTTTCAATAAAAATGCATCCTTTGCATCAAAACCCCTTTTTCAATGCATCATTTGCATAAAAATCCTATCTTTATGCATCATTTGCAATAAAGCTCCTTTCTTTAAATCAAAAAGCATCATTTGCAAACATAAAAATGTCATCTTTTCATTAAAGAGTCATTTTTCATGCATTCCCCCTTTCCCCAACCTTGGAATGGACCGGTGTAAAAGTTCTCATCTTTGCATCGTTCCTTCCATTAAAGGTTCATGATTTCTTTAGGAAAAGGATAACCTTGAACCCTATATCTCCGATTATCGCTTAAGAATGAGTATGAAGCCTCTATACGAGCTCGACCGTCTTAAAGCGTAGGATTGATGGGCTAAGGACATTCCTTCCTAAAGAACCTCATCTTTGACCACAAAGAGAGTCATTCTCTCGATCACGCAAGTCCCGAGGGTCCCGAGTTTAAAATGCGATGATCACAAGTCACAAGATGAGGACGGAATCATAATCCCAAATACATAAATTCCAAGAAATCCCGAGCGACAACCAATAAATGGTTTGTACGTCCGGAAGACAACTTGGGACATTCCCCCCCCCTTATTTTCAAACACATGCACACAAGAAAGCACGCAAGCAAGCACGATTACTTAAATCTTGGGAGACTTGCTCCGGCAAGGCACTTTGGGTGAACGCCAAACGTTCTTCCCAAGGGGTAACTTAACCTCCGAACCCAAGTAAAACCTTTTTTTCAAAGTTTTGAGGTAATCAAAATGGCGTGGCGACTCCGTTTTTTCAAATAACTCGGATGTCTTCAAACTCGCGTGAATCCAAAAATTTGGGGCACACATTCACAGGTGGTGACACCTAAAGATTCGGCAACCACAAGGGCCACCTCCTCTGTTTCTCCACCCACTGCCACGTCTTCTCCTACTACCACATCACAAGCACCAACAATTGCTGCTGGTACCCTACCTTTATCACGTGCTCATCATGAGGAAGAGGATGAAGTACCTCTCCAAGCTCTCTTGGATCTAAAGAGAGCCAATGTTGCCATAGCTAATTAAGCTCCCTATATAGGGTCTGATGAAGATGAAGCTGAAAATGAAACCTTTCAACTAGGAAGGGAGGATCTGGAAACTATAAGGGTTGATGCTAGTGATGATGTGATGACACCAGCACCTGCACCAAAGAAGAAAGTTGTCAAAAGAGCCACACCTGCTGCAAGCTCCAGGCCTATGCCTAGGCATTCCACTCGTGCTAAACCATCCAAGAGCACTGTAAGTATCCCTTCTGAACAGTTTTTTCCAAGTAAGGTAAATGAGAGGTTTGAATTTTTTAGGATGAAAAACTTTATTGTTGAAAGGTTCAAAGATAAAACATTTTAGTTTGTAAGGATGTCCATATACTTAACTGAATGATCTCTTCTCCACACTATCAAGTACCCTGCACATTTTTACCCTACTCTTGTGTGTGAATTTTATGTCAACCTCATACAGTCCATCCAAAACCATAGGTCTGAGTCATTTGAAAAAGTGATTATCAGAGGAAAAACCATAGCGTTCTCTCCCTCCCCCATCAACACCTTTCTACGCACTCCAAATCCTCAAAATGTCCTTGTCATAGACCTTAAGGATGAAATTTCCTTTGTCATTTTTGACTTCTATCGAGGAACCTTTAAGAAATAATGAGGTGCTTCCTCAAATGGCACGATAACTGGTACACCAGAGGTGCGTCCTTCCCAGTCCTCTCGTACTAGAGAAAGGTCATCTCAATGCTCTAACGCCCACGTTAGCGGAAAAAAAAAAAGTCAGTAACAGGGACAGGTAAACCCATGAACTCAATTTCATTATGTTTTTCCTTGATCTCAACTGGCAAAATCAATACAAGTGTACCATGCTCACTTCCATCTGTGGTTTCTTGTTCAAAATATCCACTCTCAACTGGAAGCCCATAACCAATATGAACACTGTCACCACTACCCATGCTGATCCGATTTATAGAATTTTTCGTGGGGTAGATTTAATCTGGGGGAGATTTTATTCTCAAGTGTGGTTCATTTTGCTGAAAAAAGAACTCCCATATGATCTCCCCTTCCCTTGTTTGATATCTAGCATGTGTGTGGAACAAGGTGTGGTAATTGTTGAGTCTGATAGACTGTGAGATAAGATAGAGTCCTTTGGAATCCAACATGTGTTGGAGTGCACCAAACGTACAATTGAACTCCCCGTTGAGTTCTCGGATGATCCTATAGCGGATTTTCATGATGGTGAGGATGATGATGCCCTGGCTGATGCGTTTGAAGATGTTCCTACATCACCACTACTACCATATGATCCGGCTGAGATTTATGATGAAGAAATCAAGTTCCTTGAAAAAACCATGCTCCAGGCACGTGCTCACTTTAAGGAGATGGCTGCTAGAAGAAATCGTTTATTGGCTGCCAAGGCAAGGCTTTCTGGGCAAAAGGGGGGAGTAAGCACAAGCCAAGTTTTTTAAGAAAACAGCCAGAACTTTCATTGGGAATCGCTTGAGGAAACCAGGGCTGGTCTGGAGAAAGGGGGATCAGGAAATGATTCGGCTTGATTTACTTTTGTTCTTGTCTTAAACACTATCTGGTATTGTTTTGTTACTTTTGGCATGCACTAAATATTTGGTATTGTTGTCTTGACACTTGATCATATTCAAGGAGAATGTGCCTTGGTAATTATATTATGATATTTTTGGTGTTATACATTGTTTTGACAAGAAAGCAACAAATCAGGGGTAGATTGAAAGTGTGAGACGTCTCACACGATTTATAATGTCAAATGTTGACTTAATGTAGAATTTGTTACTTTCTAAATATTAGAATAATTAGGTAAATATTGTAAATAATATAATTTAGCTTTAATTTGATTAACTAAACTACTAACCGGATTTGTTATGTTTAGTATATATTTGATTATTTTGTAGATATATCTCAAACAAGTAAAAGAATCCAAGTTAAGGAAGGATTGACTTGTTTAAGGAGGACTTTATCAAGCAAATCACTCCCTACAATTTAGAAATTACATTCCTATAAAAGAAGACAAGGCACCTCATTCTTCGATACGACTTTGGCGATTTACTATCTAGTTTCTCAAGAATTACATAGTGTTTTATTGTGAGAGATAGTTTTTTTATTTAGTATTTTTTTTTCCTCTTGTTCTTAGTTTTTCCGTTGTAATCAACACTTAATTGAGTTTATTAGAGAAGTTTTTTATTATATACAGCACGTTGCTATAAATAAGTGATAAATACTGTGCTAATCTACTTTATTGCATTCGCAAAGTCTTTATTTCGCTGCTTTTTAATTCCTATTAGTCTTGGTGTTATCATAACAGGACTTACACGAAGTATATGTGAGTCTGTCCCGTCTATCCTATTTACTCAATTTCTTCCAAACATTCATTTAAAAATAGAGGGAATATATTTAACGGACAAATTTGCATTTTTAATAAAATCAGGGATGAAAACTAAATACAACTCTTAACAATTATTTTTGAAAGGTTATTTGTAAAAATATTAGAAAGTCCAGGGGCTCAATTGACCCATACCCACCCTCTCTCTATCCCATGATGAGATTTTGAATAGCTACAACCAATATTTTGTTGTAGCTATCCTTCAAATGAAAATCAGGCAACAATATAATAAAGAAAAAAAAATCTCATTTATAGTGTAAGTTTTATATGGAGTACAAAATTTTACATTACATTTTAACAAAAAAAAATGTGTTTTTATATTATTTCAAAATACTTATAAATAGTAGATTTTTCATATCGCTTTATCTGATTTCAATACTGGAGTGCAACAGTCAAGTGTTTGGTTGTAGCGGTTTCGATCGCCCAATATGAAGAAATTTAGAATTGAACAAAATCAACTAGTTTTCTATTTTGGTTTAATTCAGATATGATAGTGGATGGGTTAAAAATGAGTGCAACCTAGATACATTATCTAGAATTTTGAAATTTCATACTAAAGAAGAATTTAGTATCAAATGGTAATTTATAGTAATTTTTTAAAATTAAAGCAGTAAGGCGAATTTCGATAATAAGTGATGTTCAACCCAACTGAACACAGTGCCTATAAAATCTAGGCGGTAATTTTGGCTGAACAAATTTTTTAATAGATTTAAAATTAGTCGCTACATTTTTTGAATGTCAAACGCTTATGCTCCTATTAAGGACAGTTTTCAAATATTGTTTCTAACACCATTCTTCATTTTAACATAAAAAAAAATATATACATATGGCATTTTTTGGTAATTAAAAAAACAAATACAAACTAATTTACATTATCATATGCCCAAAGTGAACAATTGTTGTAAGGTGTACTAAAAATGATAAGTGGACTTCATTGATAAAAATATATACTCCCTCCGTCCATTTAGTAGGTTCACAGTTACTGTTTACACGTTGATTAAGGAGAGATTATTATATTGAAAGTGTTGTGAGTGTGAAAGTAAAATAGGAGAGAGAATGAGTGGAGGAAATAGTAAATTATAATGGTGTTGTGAGTATTAAAATAATATAGGAGAGAGAATGAGTGGAGGGAATAGTAAATTATAGTGGGGTAGGGTTAATATTTTAATAATATAAAGTTTCCATTTTAGGAAAGAAACAAAGTGTGAACCATATAAATGAACGCCCAAAATAAAAAGTGTGAATCATGTAAATGGACGGAGGGAGTATATATATATAATTGTTTTTCTTTTAAAAAATAACTTTTATAATAGGACATCTAAATTGATAAAATGAGATTTTTAATGTGAAAAAGGAGAATTTGTTCCATTTGTAAAGACAAAAAAGTTCATTTTGAATATCCTATTTAAAAAGATACAGTCAAAATGATTTTTTAATAATTTTTTTATTTATAAAACTCACTTATTATACATATAATAATTATTTACTTAATATTTTCTATTCCATTTTCTCTCTCAT
This sequence comes from Adenophora triphylla var. japonica, assembly GCA_022495995.1. NCBI lineage: Eukaryota > Viridiplantae > Streptophyta > Magnoliopsida > Asterales > Campanulaceae > Adenophora > Adenophora triphylla. The sequence continues at coordinate 366,332 of JAFEMH010001106.1, read as the reverse complement.
ATTTCAATTTTTATACTCACAACACTTACTTTTTTTTTTTTTTTGCAACATCTATTTTATGTCTTTTTAGAGAGAGATGAAGTATAATACTCCCTCCGTCTCATTAATAACTTCACTTTTTATCAAAACGGGTGTCTCGTTTAAAGTTTCACCTTTCCTAAAATGGCAAAGAATTTTTACTATTTCACCCACTCATTCTCTCTCCTATTTTACTATTACACTCACAACATTTTTTAAATTTACTATTTCCTCTACTCATTTTCTCTCCCATTTTACTATTACACTCACAACATTTTCTTCACTCACCAATTTTCTTAATTTGCATGCCGGAGTCAAAATGGAACGGAGGGAGTATATATAAAAAAGGAAAAGAAAAAAAAGGACTAAATGGTTATTATTCTCTTGGGTGGAGAGCGGAGAATACAAAATAATTGTCTCTGAACGAGAGAGAGAGAGTGGTTGTCGACGTGTCGTAGAGGGATTGGTTGGAAGAACGTGGACAAAGGACATGGCTTGGATTGTCTTCGGTTTGAGGTGTAATGATTTGGAATTTGGATAGGGGCATGTTATGACGGGTGCCACCTATTTTTCTCCTTTAAAAAAAAAAATCAAAATAAGTTTATATTTCCTCCGTCCCGTTTGAAATGACACAAATTTTCTTTTTGGACATCCCATTTGAAAGGACACAACCCAAAAATGAAATTTTTTTTATTATTTCTTTATTTGTGGAATTCACTTGTTATACTCTTACAATAAAGACAAAAACTCATGTGAGAACATGAAAACCCGTCTCATCCATGAGACGGGTCGGATCCTGACCCATCACCCGCCCAACAAAGCCAACCCGCGCCTCCGCCCAAGCTTTTTGCATATGGGCGGTCGCCTGGCTGGAATGGGCGGTCGCCTGCTTGGAATCGGCCACATTTTGCACTTGGCCCAATCCTTCAAACGTAAAGTAATAGTTTGTATACATTAAAGTAATAGTTTGTATACATTAAAGTAATAGTTGGTATACATTAAAGTAATACATATATACAGAAAAGTAATAATGTTTTTTCCTATGTTTTCTTCGTTTGGCAAAAGTAATACTTAAAGTAATAGTTTGTATACATTAAAGTAATACATATATACAGAAAAGTAATAATGTTTTTTCCTATGTTTTCTTCGTTTGGCAAAAGTAATACTTATTATAGAAATATGTTACAATTTCATCTATCAAAGTGTTACATTTACTTGTATAAACTATTACATTCATATACATAAGTTATTACATTTCAAAAATAATACATATAGTTTGTATTACATTTGAAAAAAATGGGTAAAAACGAGCTTTTATTTTTTTAAAACAGGTATTACGTTTACTTATGATCAATGTTACTTTATATGTATACAGTCATTACATTAAGAGATGGTAACTATTACTTTTGCTCTGAAAAAAAATAATATATAAAAAAAAATAATAAATAAAAAAAAATTGGCCTATAAAAGACTGCCACGTGGCGGGTCATGCCCCATGGATCATGGGTCGACCCGTCTCATGCATGAGACGGATCTCATGTTCTCACAGGAGACCGCCTCTACAATAAATATCCACTAACTATTTTTTACCCCACTTTCTCTTTCTTACATCACCTTTCACTCATAACATTTATTTCACTATACTCCCTCCGTCCCAGCAGAAGTATCACCTTTTTTCCAAAATGGTGTCCCGTTTGAAGCGTCACCTTTCCTAAAAAGAAAATATTTTATTAATATTCTATTATACCCACTCACTATTCACTCCACTCATTCTCTCTCCTACATTATTTTAATACTCACAACACCATTATAATTTACTATTCCATTCACTCATTCTCTCTCCTATTTTCAAATTACACTCACAACATTTTTTCTTTCCACTTTTTTCCTTAATTTGCGTGTCACCCCTAAAAGGGTGACACTCTTGCTGGGACGGAGGGAGTACACTTTTTCTCTTTCCTACATCACTTTTCTTAATTCCCGTGTGCAAGACACAAATTTTGCCCTTTCGGGCGGGACGGAGGGAGTAAAGTTTTTAAGTTCACCAAAAAATACAAAATAAAATCTATAGTATAAAAAGACCTCCACTATCTACAGTTGAATGAACAGTATCAAGCGGCGAATTTTCCATTTTGCCCTCATACATTTGTCCTTTTCCCATTTTGCCCTTAAAAAAAAATTAACTTTAAAAAAAAATTAAAAAAAAAAAAAACACACACACACGTGTCCTTGGACACGGGCATGTACTAGTCTATAGTATAAATGAGGGAGGGGTTTGCTATAGTGGTATGAACAGTTTCAAGTGGCGAAATTTCCATTTTGCCCTCATACATTTGTCCCTTTCCCATTTTGCCCTTAAAAAAAATTTAAAAAAAAAATCACGTGACCTTGGACACGGACATATACTAGTAGAATATAAATAATGGAATACGGGTTATAAGTATAGCCAGTAAGAAAGTGAAATAAAAGAGAGAAACTGAAATAGAAAACAGTAAATATATATAATTGTTATAAATATGACAAGTAAACATTTTCAATAAATAAAATTCACCATTTAAAAAAATATAATTTATTATTGAAATAACCAAATAGTAAGAAGTATAATTGAATATACTATTTTTCTAAAATATGCTTTTGACACATGTGATAAGATTTATTATTAAAATGAATTTACATAATTATAGCAAATTAGTTATTTACTTTTGGCAGATTTCCTCTTTAATTTATGCTATAAAACTTACTCATTCACTACATCTATTAATATTCATTAAAACTATATAATTTTGTTAATTTTTCATTTTTAAAATAATTGATTTTATTCATGTTAAAATAATAAATGCTTTATATATGCAAGAAATTATAATTTAAGTATGAAATTAATTATATGAAATAAATTATTCTTTTTAACTGCCACCTGATTCTTTATAAGCAAGAAATTAAATACTTCATTTATTGTTTGTAAGTTTTTTTTTTCCTTTTTTGGGTATCAATCAGTGGTAGGGAAAAAATAATATAAAAAAGAAAAAAGAATTAGTATTTTTTTAGCATAAAACTAGAGGGGTGAATGTATTATTTAATATTTTACCATATATCAACAATATTAAATATTATTATGTTGAAAATTTTATAATATTTATTATTATTTAATAATTTCAAAAATAATGTATTCACATATAATTTAATTATTTTAATATAACTAATGAATACCTAAAAATTCTTTAGTTAAAAAGGAAATAAAATATTTGCTTACTCTAAAAAAAAACCATAGTTAAATATGGTATATTATTTATTTAAGGTATGTATTTTAAATTCAAATATTTTCATGATCATAATTAATTAAGATTTTAATTAGAAAATATAGTGGGTATGTAAATTTTGTAGTGTTGATAATATCTCCCCCTAAGATATTTCATTAATTACTAATATATTAAAAGACAATTATGTCAATTTACAAAAAATATAGTAATGCAATGGATAGTTAATAAAAGGTAAATAACACAGAAGAACTGCTTATATAATTGTCAAATAAAAATAACATTTATTTAATGAAAAGAACTGCTTAGATAATTGTCAAATAAAAATAACATTTATTGAATGAAAAGGAAGTAATTATTAGAGTAGACATGCGGCGTTGATTATGAATTATGATTGTGTTTTTTGTAAAGTAGTACTAACCCCGGGTGACACCTGCTAAAAAAAATATCATGTCCCAAAAACATAATTTAAAATAAGTTTTTATTTATTATTATAACAAAAAGTAATAAAAATCATGAATAATAAATAATAAAAAATCAAAATCAAAATCTATTGCTATTGATGATTATGACACCACTTAGTAAATAAAAAAAAAAACATGTAGCAAATCAAAGGATGTATGTGTGCGTGTGTGGAGGGGGGGAAAGAAGTTAAAAGACAGGTTTGAGAGAAGAAAGTGGGAAATTATAAAATTGAGAGTGAGAATGTGAAATATTTGAGCTAATACAGACTGTCAGATCAATTTTCTAAATTTAATATCAGCCGTTTTTTATCACGATGATTACAAACGATTAAATCCGATTCATATTGTATTATAGATGATGTTTTAGATAATTATCAAGATTAAGATATTTATAAAAACAAAGGATTACATGTAACATTTTGGGTTAGCTTTATTGCTATTTATCATGATAGTTGTAAAGAAGAGATATTCTAAAAGTTGTAAATAAAGTAAAAGTTAAAATAATATATCATGAACAAAAAAAAGGGTTAAAATTAGCACCACTTTTTAATATAAACCATTTTTTAATATAATCGAATATGACATCCGTACCTGCTCAACGAATAAATGAAAACAATCCAAAATAATGCCCATTTATTGAAGATGAGTTCTTACTCACCTTCTTAAGTTTCTGTTTAGGATTCCATCCACATGTTTTGACTTAATTTTCATTGTATTTTATTTTGCACTCAAAGAATATCTTACTCACCTTCTTAAGTTTCTGCTTAGGATTTCATGGCATAATAATTGAAGATTTGCTACGTAAATTATATGTGACAGGTCAAGATTGGGAGGAAAATGGCGCGTGCAATACACGCGCCGACAGAGGCGCGTATATGCAGACGAATTTTTTTTTTATTGGGACACGTGGCGTCCTACTGTTGGTTAGTTGGATTTCAGATTTTTTTTATTCGCTTCCTTTGACCTAAATTATTTTATAATAAATTAATTAATTAATTTTTTTACACCAAAATTCATAATTTTTTTTCTCTATAAATAGAAATTATTTTCATTTGATTTGGACACAGGACCGAATATGGATAAATTAAGGGGTATCACTAATGGCTATGTCACGGCTCAACCGATGGGTGTGACCTATTGATTACTAGAAAAGTATGACCGATGATGTCAGTGTGACCTTTTTCATAACTTATTGTGTGACATGTTGCATGACCTAGTGTATGACCTGTCGGCTTGCTCAATCTATTTGGGTCGATCAACTTGCTCAACCTATTTGGGTGTGAAGTATTTTGAAATTTATAATTTTAAAATGAAATTAAATCAGAAAAAAATCTCACATTTTACTTCTAATTTACAAATTTATTTTTTACCAGTTAATAATCTTTACCGATTGATAAAGGTGGCCAAAAACTGATTGACTGCTTGACCTATTAATCTTTCAACCGGTTGACTAATAGGTCAAGCAGTCAACCGACTTTTGGCCTCCTCTATCAACAGCTCAAAAGTGTTGTTTTCAATAGGTAAGGGCAAAATTGTCACTTCTCACATTAGAGCTAAAAAATTGGACACAGTTGGCTTGAAATGTTGACAAATGGAGACGTGAAAATTTTATGTGTATAGGTTTAATTGGGGGGTGGTTGTTTAGTTGGAAAAAAGATTGTTTCTTTTGTTAAACAATTACTTTTTAAAAAAGAATGTATACAAATTTTTATATATAAATTTTTGAGAGGAAAAAAATTGGACATGATAGAGATGATGCGTGTTTTTTTAGGCTCAAGTATTGGTAATTTTATTCGTCTTTTAATTCGAAAATGAGATAATTACTCCTTCAATAATTGTAAGTTAAATGGTAAAAAAAAAAATTAACTTTTTGTAAGATATGGATGAAAGAAGAAAAGTTAAGAAAGTTGTTATGTTTAAATATTGATAAAATAAAAGTGATGGGGTATAAAAGTCAATCGGTTAAATAATTACAATGAGGAAGCTTGATTGATGCTGGTTGAGTAAACACCTAAATATAACTGATGACAGATTGTCATCTACTTTCCAGTCAATCGGTTGAAAGATTAAAAGGTCAAAGCAGTCAACCGATTTTTGGCCTTTTCTATCAACCGCTCAAAAGTGTTGTTTTCAATAATAGGTAAGGGCAAAATTGTCACTTCTCACATTAGAGTTAAAAAATTGGACATGGTTGGCTTGAAATGTTGACAAATGGAGACGTGGAAATTTTATGTGTATATGTTTAATTGGGGTAGGTGGTTATTTAATTGGAAAAAAGGTTGTTTCTTTTATTAAACAATTATCCTTTGTTTGTTGACCAATTTGTTTGATTGTCAACTGTAAACCTAGATGACTAGCCGGCTAGGTGAGTGTTGATCAATTTGTTTGGGTGTCAACAGAATGCAAATAAAAAAAAAATTGAAAAACACTATTAAATTTATACTTAATACTAGTATATTTTTCTTTCAAATGATTAAAATAATTATGTATGTATAATTGATTAAGTGGGGAAGAGATATGAAATATTTTAGGGTGAATATGGGTAAATTAAGAGGCATCGGTAATGGCTATGTCACGGCTCAACCGATGGGTGTGACCTATTGGTTACTAGATAAGTATGACCGATGATGTCATTGGTAGAGAAGATGACCTGTTGTGTGTGACATTTTTCATAACTTATTGTGTGACCTGTTACATGACCTATTGTGTGACATGTCGGCTTGCTCAACCTATTTGGGTCAATCAACTTGTTCAACCTATTTGGGTGTGAGTTATTTTGGAATTTATAATTTTAAAATGGAATTAAATCAGATAAAAAATCCCACATTTTACTTCTAATTTACAAATTTATTTTTTAAAATCTTTGTATGTTCACATTTAATAATTTTTATATTCGTATGAAAGGAATAAGGAAGGAAAAGTAGAAAAGGTCGATGATCATAATCAATAGTCCACCCAACCAAACAAACAAATTGTATTTTAACACAATCGTGGAAAGAAGAATTGTATCGTCGGTCGATTGGAGGGAAAAGAAAAAGAAAAATAATGAAAATATCTCTTAATGTAACCGATCCTTTTACCGATGATAATGAAGTAGATGAAACCGGTGACATCACCACTAATATGGCATCGATAGATCCTAAATATATTTAAGTAATATCGATTAAACTCGCTACATGGTGTAGCGAGTTTCAACGGTCGCAATGTAGCGATTTCCAAAAATTGGTGGGAAATAGTTTCAAATGTGAGTTATTTTGGAAAATAGATTTTTAAAATGGAATAATTTGAGAAAAAAATATCTATATGAAAGATATTTACAATTTTTTTGTGAAATAATTTCATTTTAAAATTATAAATCTCAAAATAAGATTTTTTTTTCCTCAAATAATTCAATTTTAAAAATATAAATCCCAAAATAACTCACATTTGAAACTATTTTTCAAAATGACCAAATTTTTAGAACTCACTACACGGTGTAGCGAGTTCAACATCGTTTAAATTATTATGGATGCATTATAATAATATGTTAAATAACAAATTTACATTAAAATAATTAAATTAATATAAAATCATTGCCCAAAATAATCCAATTATTAACTAAACATCATTATGACCCACTAGCAGAGGAAGTATTACTCTGTCATAAAATAATGATAATTAATAAACTCTCTTTAACCCCAAACTGTACCCCAAATCGAGGGAGAATGAATAAGGTTAAGAATGCATTGATGTCAATTGTCGTTTATGTCAAGGCTTAAAGAGTATGATAGGAGGGAGTAATTCATTTCGTGTGGCTGTCTTCCTTTCCTTTCCTTTCCTTTATTGGTTTAGGGTCAACCGGTCCAATGCAACCGGTTATTTTTAAGCTTTACAGATTTTTTCTATTTTGATTCCATTGATTTCTTCTTTTTTGGCTATATCGAGTGAAATCGTTGCACGGTGTAGCGATTTAGTTAACGGTAACATCTAAAAATTGGGTCATTTTGGAAAATAGTTTCAAATGTGAGTTATTTTGGAATTTATATTTTTAAAATGGAATTACACTACCAGAAACAGGTCATTTAGCGACGGAAATAACAGCGACGGACAGATTCCGTCGCTATTTAGCGACGAAATATAGTATTTAGCGTCGGAATTATTTTGGCGTCAAATTTAGCGACGGAATTTAATTCCGCCGCTAAATTCCGCCGCTAAAAAGAATATTCCTCGAATATTCGTTTATTTCCGCCGCTAATTTGGCGGTTGATTTACCGACGGAATATTCCGCCGCTAAATCTTTAACAGCGACGGAATTATTCCGCCGGTGAAAATATATCATTTTTTTATTTTTTTAATTATCAGCGTCGGAAATATTCCGACGCTGAAATTAAAATATTTTTTATTTATCTTTTCGAAATATTACACCGACGGAATATTTCCGACGGTGAAATTAAATGCTTTTTTTTTTTTTTTAATAAACACCGACGGAATATTTCCGCCGCTGATAATTTAATAATTTTTTATTTATCAGCGACGGAAATATTCCGTCGGTGTTTAATAAAAAAATTCAAAATTTCCGGGAGAAAGACCGCCGCCCACAATGCAAGGGCGAAATGGTTGTACGGGAGAAGAAGGTCTTGGAAGTGGTTGTGGAGAAGGGTATGCAAAATGGACGAGAAAATTACATTCCCGGGAGAAGCCGATGAAGCTCCCGACACTCTTCCGGCGCTCATTTAAAATTTCAAAATTTCCGAACGAACAACAAGCGAGATAATCCAATTCAAACTTTCAAACCAAATTAATCGGACACCTAGCCTCTAAATCCCTCACTCCCATCCTCTCTCTCTCTCTCTCTCTCAAAGAATTGAATTTGAAAAAACAAATATCGAGCCGCTCTTACCCCGGTGCTATTTCATCTTTAATTTCGGGTAATTCCACATTTCAATTCTCTCCCTTCACATGCCGGGTCCGAACTGGGTTCGACTTATGAGACAATAATCTCCAGAGTGTTGTCTAATAGTTGGTTAGTTTCCTAATTTTGGACTAATCTTGTTTTTGTTTTATTTTGGATAAAAAATTTAAAATTGTATGCAATTTACCAATTTGGGAATAGCTACAAGAACCCTTGCAATTCTTATATCCACAACCTAACCCCTAAACCCTAAACCACAAACCTAAACCACAAACCTAAACCCTAAACCCTAAACCCTAACCCCTAAACCACTAAACCTAAACCCTAAACCACAAACCCTAAACCCTAAACCCTATACCCTATACACCCTATACCCCGACACTCTTCTGGAGACATAGTCTTTGTACTACAATAGAAAGAGCACCCAAAGTTCAAGCGAAAGGGTGATGACATATTTGTTGAGCACGCGTTGACCCTTACGAGGCATTATGTGGCTTCCAATTTATCTTGACTCATCTAGATAACGGGCGGCTCCTCATCAAATCCCAACCTGGAGAAGTTGTTAAGCCGGATCAATTCAAGGCAATAAATGACGAAGGGATGCCAATGTACCAAAGACCATTCATGAGGGGCAAATTATACATCCATTTCTCGGTCGACTTCCCAGATTCCTTGACTTCCGAGCAATGCAAGGCCCTAGAGGGTGTCTTTGCCTCCTAAGCCTTCATCGCAGAAGACGGATATGGAGCTTGATGAGTGCGAGGAGACAACCCTTCACGATGTCAACATTGAAGCTTACGATGTAGATGATGACATGCGCGGTGGTGGGGGCCGAGAGAGTGCGGTGTGCTCGGCGGTAATGATGTGGGTCTTTATTTTACGGATATCTTAGTTATGACTTATGAGACAATAATCTCAGAGTGTTGTCTAATAGTTGGTTAGTTCATAGTTTTGGACTAATCTTGTTTTTGTTTTATTTTGGATAAAAATTTTAAAATTGTATGCAATTTACCAATTTGGGAATAGCTACAAGAACCCTTGCAATTCTTATATCCACAACCACAACCCTAAACCTAAACCACTAAACCACTAAACCTAAACCACAAACCCTAAACCTAAACCTAAACCCTAAACCACTAAACCCTAAACCACAAACCACAAACCAAGCCACAAACCCAAGCCACCCCACTAAACCACAAACCACTGAAGCCACAACCCACAACCCACTGAAGCCTAAACCACAACCACAACCTAAACCACTAAACCACAACCCTAAACCCTAAACCACACAAGCCTAAACCCTAAACCACTAAACCCTAAACCACAAACCCTAAAGCCTAAACCCACAAGCCACAAACACAAACCCCCTAACCACAAACCACACAAACCTGAAGCCACAAACCACAAACCACTAAGTGGCATAGGGTATAGGGTATAGGGTATAGAGAGTATAGGGTATAGGGTATAGGGTATAGAGGCATAGGGTATAGTATAGAGGCGTGGGTATAGGGTATAGGGTATAGGGTATAGGGTATAGGGCATAGAGGCGTAGGGCATAGAGGCGTAGGGTATAGGGCATAGGGTATAGGGTATAGGGTATAGGGTATAGGGCATAGGGTATAGGGCATAGGGTATAGGCGTATAGGCATAGGGCATAGGGTATAGGGTATAGGGCATAGGTATAGGGCATAGGGTATAGGGCGTAGGGCGTAGGGCGTAGGGCATAGGGCATAGGGCGTAGGGGCGTAGAGGCGTAGGGCGTAGGGCGTAGGGCATAGGGCGTAGGGCATAGGGCATAGGGCATAGGGCGTAGGGTATAGGGTATAGGGTATAGGGTATAGTGGCATAGGGTATAGGGCGTAGGGTATAGGGCGTAGGGCATAGGGTATAGGGTATAGGGTATAGGGTATAGGCGTATGTGGCGTAGGGCGTAGGGCGTAGGGCGTAGGGCGTAGGTGGCGTAGGGCGTAGGCATGGGGTATAGGGCGTAGGGCATAGGGCGTAGGGTATGGGGCATGGGCATAGGGCGTAGGGCATAGGGCATAGGGCATAGGGCATAGGGGCATAGAGGCGTAGGGGCATAGGGCGTAGGGCGTAGGGTATAGGGCGTAGGGCGTAGGGCGTAGGTGGCGTAGGGTATGGGGCGTAGAGGCGTAGGGGCGTAGGGGCATGGGGCGTAGAGGCGTAGGGCATAGGGGCATAGGGCATAGGGCATAGGGCATAGGGCATGGGCATAGGGCATAGGGCATAGGGTATAGGGTATGTGGCATAGGGTTTTTTAGGGCGTAGGGCGTAGGGCGTAGGGGCATGGGGCATGGGGCGTAGAGGCGTAGGGCATAGGGTATAGGGCATAGGCATAGGGCATGGGGCATAGGGTATAGGGGCATAGGGCATAGGGTATAGGGCATAGGGTATAGGGTATAGGGTATAGAGGCGTAGGGTATAGGGCGTAGGGTATAGTGGAAATTTCCGCGCTATTAATAATAATAATAATAATAATAATAATAATAATAATAATAATAATAATAAAAATAATAATAATAATAATAATAATAATAATAATAATAATAATAATAATAATAATAATAATAATAATAATAATAATAATAATAATAATAATAATAATAATAATAATAATAATAATAATAATAATAATATTATTATTATTATTATTATTATTATTATTATTATTATTATTATTATTATGTATGTATGTATTATAATTATTATTATTATTATTATTATTATTATTATTATTATTATTATAATTATTATTATTATTATAGCGCGAAATTTCCGTCATTGAATTTAAAATCGGCGGCGGAAATTACCGTCGGTGGGAGTGACATGTCATCGATCCAGGGTGGCGTACGTATCGTTTAGCGTCGGATTTAACAGCGACGGAATATTCCGTCGCTAAATATTAATTATAGCGTCGGAATTTAATTTCCGCCGCTATAATTAATATTTAGCGGCGGAATATTCCGTCGCTGGTGGAAATTATAAATACACATTTTATTTCTCAGAAATCAATTACGCCAAATATTTCCCTCTCTCTCTTCCCGCTATCTCTCATCTCTCTGCGACTGACCTAGAAGAAGAAGCGACTGACCTAGAAGAAGCTCGCGCCGGCCGTCTCCTCATCGCCATCGCCTCACCGCCGTCGCCTCATCGCCGTCGCCTCATCGCCGTCGCCTCACCGTCCGCTCGAGCTCTCACGCCGTGTCTGGATCCGTCCGCCGCCTCTCCACCGTGTTTCTCTCTCTTGCTCTAATCAAATCAAGGTAAATGTTTCGATTTCTTTCAAATAAGTAGTTCTAATTCGAGGATAGGGTGTTAATTTGTTGTGAATTTTAGTTGGTTTCGATTTCTCACCGTGTTTCTCTCTCTTCTCTGTACTCAACCATGAATTTTGGGTGTACGTGAGTGTTTACGTGTGTGTATGCGTGTGTTCCATGAAGTTGTAATTCTGTATTAATTTTACATTTTTTTTTTTTTTTTTTTTTTTTTTTAAATGACGTTTTGAAACATGAACAACCCGTTTAACAAAGTGGTTCTGATTTTCGCTCTCTACCTCTTTTTTTTTCATTTTCAAATTCAATTAGTAAAAGATGATTTTTGAGTTTGGATTGGTGGGTTTGAGCTGGAATTTGGTTTATGAGTGTGCAATTGTGAAGTCAAATGGAACGGCTAATATATGTTTTTGAAAGGCGATAGATTTTTATCGTTGTCTTTGTGACGGTTTACCCCTAAGTTCGATCATTGGTGTCCTAGTGATTTCTAAGCGAATAGGTCTTGTAGAATGTAATTAAAGTGAAGCTTGGTTGAACTGGTTTTCTTCTAGTCAAGTAACAATTTTGATTAAATGCCTTGATTAAATGCCTTGGCCAAAAGTGTTTATGGTCTGACACTTGCATTTTACGAAGTATTAGATTCTAAAACTCTAGTTCTTAACCTAGTAAAGTTAATAAATAAAATGTTCCATTTCTTTTCTTAACCTAGTTCTTAACATAGTCATTTGGTTTGGTATGTACATATGATTTTGCAAAGTGGGTCATTATCGGTTTACGAAATACTTGAATTGTCGAAAAGTGTTGATGTTATACCAATATTAGCATTGCTTATTAAATTTTGTTAAATGTGCCTATGTCATGACATCATCTAATTTTTATAAAAATATACTCGGTACACGGTACACAAACCAAACTCATATTTGTATACCGTGTACCAACCAAGAATGCATAATGCATACGGTAGTACCGTACCAAACTTTCGTTATACCGAAGGTCGGTATACCAAAAATTTTGGTTAGTTGAGTGTTTTGTACGAAATAGAGTAGGCCATGGTTTGGTTAAGACTTATGAGGGGATTTCTTCCTAACTTTCCCAACATCCGTGTTATAAGGGAACTTAGTTTGTGATTGACGAGTTAGGTTTTAATTGTTGAGGTAGAGATAATATATACACTTCTTTTCTTATCAATTTTTTTTTTTTTGATGAGGTAGAGAAACCAATACAGGATACATATTAGGGCATTAAAGGAAAAGCATCTGAAGTCAAAGACATTTTTAAAATTTTTGTAAATCCATTTATATGAAACAAACTAGGATACAGTTTCTGTATATATGTATTGTGAATGCTTTAGATTATTTTTAATATCCGTCGTTTTATATATATTGTGAATGCTTTAGATTATTAGAACTTTAAAGTTTTATATGTATTGTGAATGCTTTATATTATTAATAGTTTAAAGTTTTATATGTATTGTGAATGCTTTAGATTATTAGAACTTTAAAGTTTTAGATGTATTGTGAATATATTGTTTCCTATTGTTAAAGTTGTATATTTTAATATTTTTACTGTAGTACAGATGAGTTCTAGTAGAAAGGGCAAGAGGACCAAGCCCATTTACACTTTGATTACTGGGACGCAACCGTCCCGATCCGGTAGCGATGGTGTTGACCCCTCACTCAGTAGTACTAGCTCCACCTCTGGGGCCGGTACTCAGACTACCGTAGATTCTGAGGGGAGGATATATGTCCGGATCTCGGCACTTTATGACCGAAAGTAACTCTTCATTAATTTGATATAAGTTGGTTCCTTTTTGCTTTATATATAATTCATTATTTAAGTTAAAATGTTATTGTATAAATATACTTGGCAGGTGGGTAGGTGGATACCCCACCACTGGCACTAAGATCGGGCACATGCGGCGGTCTCGGAAAATGACCGAGTTTTGGCCCAACTGGAAAAAATTGCCACAGAGGCAGAAGGAGGATGCGTGGGATGAGTTTAGGGTAATGTGTTAATGGTTTTTATTTAAAACTTAAATGTTAGTTTGTTATTAAAATGTTATAATTAATAATGATTATACTCTTTTAGTTTTGTAATGTTATCATTATATGTTGTAGGCTAAATATTATTGGGATCCAGACATCGGCGGCGACGGCTAGATATGTTTTCTTTGAGCGAGGCTCACAAGGCATTTAAGGATTTTATTTGTAACATATTTATCTATCCTTAATTAGTTTAATTAACAATGATTATACTCTTTTAATTTTATAATGTCATCATTATATGTTTACAAGATATTCATATTTTTTATAGGTACCACGAAGAGAAATTATTATCTTGCTCGGCTCGCGGCGGGACAATGGCCCTTGTGTCCTACTTTTTATGACCGTTGAGGTGTTTGCTCAATTTTGCGAATATTGGGGGTCGCTGCGGCGAAGGCCGTATCCGAACGAGGCCAAGGCCAATAGAGCAGCTCCTCGGGGTCGGCGGCGTTGCATACGGGGACGCTCACGGTCGCGAGCATCACGACCGCATGGTATGTATGTTAATTTAAATGTAGTAGTGTATGGATGCTTTTAAATAGGTTTATGTACGTATGTTAGCTGGGAGCCAATGTTGATGCTATGAAATCCATAGTTTTAGTGTAAATGTAGTGTATGCATGCTTTTAAATCGGTTTAAATGTTGCATTTATATATACAATTTCAAAGTAATAATCTCGCTTATTTTATTTATAGGAAAGGGAGTATGGTCCGAATATCACTTTTGTGGATGTTTACGCTAGCACCCATATTCGGAATTCTACGGCGCCGATCAACCTCATGATGGGTTGACGATCGATCTGCTCTTGCCTTTGTAAGTAAACTACCATTAAATGACTTGATTTTGAATATGTAAATTTATTTATGTACCTTACATTGTGTATATGATTATAATTGTTTGTTTTATTTTTCAGTGCATATCAAGCCGCCATTGTTCCCGAAGGAACGCCTCCCAGCGAGCCCGTCCCCTTCGTGCTCGATGTTTGGCGGAGGTCACCTCTCGGGGACATCCAAGGAGAGGAGCCCGAGTGTTAGGGATGGGGATTACGGGCGCAATGCCCGTCGGCGTCGGCCGGCCGTCGGAGAAATGTTGCCCGGCCCATGTTTCATGATCCGAGGGTCGACACTGGAGGCTGCGTTGGAGGAGGAGAGACGAGCGGGCAAAGCTTGCGGATGCTTTGGCAGTTCGTACGCAGATGCGGGAGGAGAACGATCGACGTCATGCGAGACTCAAAGACAATTGGCGGCGTTGATGGCTCGTCTCGGCCGGACTCCCGGGATAATTCCCGGCGTCCCCCGGGTTGATTGCGGACTTTTTTAGACATTGTTGTATTAATTTATACTTGTTTGTAAACATTTGAGACATTTGGTACCGCGGGAGCCTCCCCCGCCTCTCCCCTCCCCCGCTCCACCCTCTCCCCTCCCCCGCTCCACCCCTCTCTCTCCCCCTCTCCCCCTTCCCCCCCTTCCCCCTCTCCCCCTATCCCCCTATCCCCCCTCCCCCTCTCCCCTCCCGAATTGGTACGGTGGTATTTAGTTTTTATTTGGTACTATTTGGTATTTGAATTTTAGTTTTTATAGTTTTAGTTTTAGAAATTGAAATGTTATATCGGGTACAAAAAATTTTGGTTTTTTGATATTTTAAAATATTTTTTTTAATTTATTTCGGAATCGGCGACGGAATTTTCCGTCGCCGAAATTATCTTGAAAGAAAAATTAATTAAATAAATTAATTTCGGCGGCGGAAATTTCCGTCATTGTAATAAAATTAATTTAATTAAATTAATTTCAAATGACGGAATTTCCGACGCTATAATCATTTAATTTTTATTTAATTTTTGATTTCAATGCGGAAAATTCCGTCATTTGTAATAAAATTTAAATTAAAATTAAATAATTTCGACAGGTATTTTCCGCCGCTGAAATAATTTAATTTCAATTTAAATTTTATTACGACGGAAATTTCCTGAAATTAATTTAATTAAATTAATTTTTATTACAAATGACGGAAATTTCCGAAATGAATATTTAATTAAATTAAATTAATATAGCGGCGGAAATTTCCGTCGTCGTAATCCATTAATTCACCGGCGGAATTAAATTCCGTCGGTAAAGAAAAAAATAGCGGCGGAAATTGACCACTGAGCACCGCGACAGTTTGGTAGCGGCGGACCACCGACGGAATTTTTCCGTCGCTGATTATTTTTAGCGACGGAATTTTAATTTTAGCGACGGAAATTTCCGTCGCTAAACGACCTTTTTCTGGTAGTGTTATTTGAGGAAAAAATAAAAATTGGGTCATTTTGGAAAATAGTTTCAAATGTGAGTTATTTTGGGATTTATATTTTTAAAATGGAATAAATGGGTCATTTTGGAAAATAGATTCAAATGTGAGTTATTTTGGGATTTATATTTTCAAAATGGAATTATTTGAGAAAAAATTGTAATTAAATGAAGCATAACTCGCTACACCGTGTAGCGAGTTCTATACAGTTTGAAGTTTGACTAAATTTTCGATTTTCTCTTGACCGTTCTGTTGACCGGTTTCTTCTCCTTCTTCTGTATGACCGGTTGGGTTGGGACGAAAATTGAAAAATGAAAAAGAAAAGAAGAAAAGAAAAGGAGCAAACGTGGATTACTAAGGAACCGATGATTTCACATCATTTATTATTTGAAACCAAGTGGAGAAAAATAATCTTTTATATATTAAATTTTTATTGTTAAATACAATAACATGATTTTACCGTGCATCACACAGGAGTACTGCTAGTTTAACAAAATATAAGGGAGTTAGTAGCACGGATTAGAGCAACCCAAAAAAAAACTCTCATTAAATTGAGATTAAAAAAAATCATTTCAAGCCGGAAAACTCTAATTATTATGTGAAACTCAACCCTATTGTTGAACAATTTAAATTGACATAAATAGTAGAGGTGACCGTGGTTTGGTTCAAATTATGGTTTGGAGTCGAACCGAGCTAAATCGTGTAGTTTGGTTTGGTTCGGTTTTTAGACACAAGTAATTTAGCTCGGTTTGAGAAATTAACAAAAAGCTATTGCAGAGGCATATGGAGACTGGGAAGAATCTTATATAAGGTTGCCACGTTTGTTAGCAACTATCCAAAAGTGGAACCCTGAAACCATTGTGGAGTATTCTGATCCTCCTCCTCCCGGTGCTTTAGGTATGTTTGATCGTGTGTTCTGGACATTTGGCAATTGTGTGGAAGCATTCTCTTATTGTCGTCATGTTATTTCTGTTGATGGCACATTCCTACATGGAATATATAGAGGGATTATACTTATTGCCATAGGTGTTGACGCGAATGATAGTATACTTCCTCTCGCATTCGCTATTATTGAAAGAGAGGACTACCGAAACTGGTGTTGGTTTCTACATCTTCTTTGCAAATATATTATTAAGGGTCGTGAAGTTTGCTTGATATCAGATCGGCATAATGGCATCTTTTCCACGGTTGGAGACAATGAAATCTGGCCACGAAATGTTGTCCACAGATGGTTGTAAGTACGCCAATCCAAATTCGCGACCTTTCCAGATGCATTTTAAATAATAAAATTGCATTTAGGGGCATTTTGATAAATTCCCGGTCCATCCCGAGACTTTCGGAAACATTTCACATGTTTCTCGCGAAGGAAGTACTTCTTTGTACTTTGCTCGAGTTAAAGGACCTAGAGGGAATAAAACTGTTTTGGACTTTTTGGGTATTACCTAGGAAGCTTCCAGAATCAGTTTTGGCGCTAAAAAATGGTTATTGTCACCTTGTGTCACGCGACAACTTGAAGCATGGAAAATGGTAACGTTACGTCGTGCGACACATAGTGACCATAGACAGCAGCTATAAATAAGACCCTACCCCTCTCAGTTTTGGATCCCTTTTCGACCTTCCTAAAGTCACTCTGCCCAAATTACGCCAGAAACTCTCTCTCTCTCTCTCTCTCATACCAAAACCTCACAATTCCCCTCCAATTTCCATCACCTCTCATCTCTCTTCAACCCAATTCCATCTCTACTCCCCTATACACTTGAAGCCCTTGATTCAGCTCTCAATCAGTGCTCAGATCTCCATCTCGAAGTTGAATTGAAGGCTCCTACACCTAACTTGGTGTAAGAGTTGAGGACTACAAGGGTAACACTCTCTCCCTCTCTCTTTCATCCATTTTGTTCTAATTACTCTCTCTCTCTCCACTTGATAATCAGGCCTCTTCTGCCTCCGATTATCAAGTGGCAACTGCAATCTCTCTGTTTAATAGCTTATACTTGAGTTCAATTGCTTGATATTGATGTGATCTATTTAGATTTGCAATTTGGGCATCAAGGGAGTGTGGATCTCCCATATCCACATCCCTTTGATTGATTCGTGTCCAATTCGTGTTGTTATTACTGTTTATGATATAATTGTTGTGTTATTGTTGGATTTGCATCTCAATCTATGAGGTACCTGCAGATGGTAAACATATGTCACGCGACACATGTGGACATGAGGAGTCCTGTGTCACGCGACATGTTGTGACCATCTGCAGGGACCATATTTCAGTTATAGCTTGTTTTGTTCAGTTTTTCTAGAATGTAGCTTTGTATTCATGTTGCTTAGTTTCTAGATCTGGCTTCTGTTCATTTCATCTAGTGATTTGGTGATCTGTTTGATTTGTGAGCCTCTGCAAGGTGAACATATGTCACGCGACATATCGGGACAAAGGAGTCATATGTCACGCGACATATGTGACCCTTTGCAGAGGACCTTTTGTTCTTGTAATCTGTCTCTAGTTGATGTAAAGGGGTGTGGCCTCCCGGACAATTGGTCTACAAGTTGTAATGATCTCTTTTATTCAATAAAATCCATGTTTATCACACTTTGTTTCATTATCATTGTTTGCACGTCTTTTGAATTATTTGGATGTCTAGATTAGAAAGACTCGTCTACGGACGAGGCGTGTTGGGTGAACTCTCGGTTCTTCCCAACACGTAACCTGACCCCCGAACCCATTTTCTCTCTTAAAAAGGTTTTCAATGTTTCCTCTTAAAACGGCGTGGCGACTCTCATTTCATTTTTTCGGGCGAGCGCACATTCAGTGGCGACTCCGCTGGGGACTTGAAACTTGTTTTTCAAAAGTGGGTCAGACTTTCGTGATTGTTCAACATTTATTCCATTCACTTGTGTGTGCATTGTTTGTGACATCATATGTGTATAAATGCATCTTATTGCTTTGTTTTGTTCCCTCCCCCTTTCTTGCTTCCTGTGTATTATGCTGTTGCTTGGGGCTTGGGGCTGAGTTATTGCATTTGCTTGGAGGCTGGGGCTTGTTATGATCCTTTGGTTCAGATTCTGGAAGTGACCTCTTCTGTCACGCGACATAAAATGCCATGGCTGTCCTGTGTCACGCGACAGAAGAGGCCAAATTGCAGGACTTTGAATTTTGATACAGGTTGTGATTGTGGGGCAGTCCCCCATAATTAAATTCTTGATCTCTGATTATTGTATCTCTGTGGGGTTTGTGAGTGTGTGTTATTTTTTCTTTTATCACCCCTTTTCAAATAAAAATAAATAAAAAGCAAATGAAAAAAAATCATTTTTCTCAAATAAAGGAACATAGCCATCCCGCACACTACATCACATAGCTTTAGAGCCTCGCGTGCGACGGACGGCATCGCGGACGGTGATAATATTCGCCTACGTTTGAGCGCCTAATGTCAAACCTATCCCCCTAGCGCATTATAGGTGGCACCACACTTTAAACCTTACCCAAAACGGTTGGTTTTTGACATGACGTTTTTCAAATACACTAAAATGAATTGTTTCAAAATTTCTAATAGACTTTCGTCCCTATCCCAAAACCCAGCACGTGTGGGCATGTTGCCAAATGCAACATGGTTTCACGAAAGGACATGTCGTTCCCACGGCATGTTCTAACGAGAGATCATGTCGCTTTGTCAACATGCACCGACGAGAGGTCATGCCGGATTTTTCCTTGAATTTCTTCAGGAATACCCGTTATGCTGCCCAAATTTCTTCAGAAATTGGGGCTGCTCATTCGTCCCATAAATGCTTTGGTTTTGTTTAGGTATTATCGCCTATTATTAATTTTGAACCAATACATTTGGTGTATTTTTGGATGATGTGTCCGTAGGTTCCCCCCGAGATCTAGATTGCTTGAAATAAAGGATTAGCCTTTCCCAACCGTTCATAGGATTTAAAAGCCACCGATTTCTACTTGAACATTAATAAAGCGTTGCACGAGTCCGTCTCCTTTCCCGTTCTTCCCTCTCCCGTACCTCCTCAAGATCCTCTACCCTCCGTCTATACACACTCTCACCTCTTCACCTTTGCAAGACTACGGCAAGTTGGGTCTCTCGTTCCCGGCGCTCATTGGTCTACATTCCCGAGGCGAAAGCAGCAAGTGCCCGAATGATCGTCCATATGATTCGGAATTCAAAATGCTCGGTGCAGAGAGGATTATGGCCCACAAATCTGGAAGTTCATATCCCATGGGTCAGCAGAGTGCAAATGGTGTGTCCATCGAAAAGTGGCGAGCTACCCTTGAAGCTGTTTTTTCCTCACGAGCGAGAGGCCCGGTTTGTTTGCTCAGATTGTTAAAGCTAAGGAGGGCGACTTGTGAATGATAGAAAGATCGAGAAAAGTTCTCACCGCACCGATGGCGACGATGTTCTTCTGTCCATCCAATGTTGAAGAAGTCAATCAGTCCTCATAGGATCTAGAATGTCCACTGTCGGACATGAGTCTGTCGAGTCCAAGTTGGACCAATTTTGCTTTACAGTGATAAAAATCTTTGTTTCTCTTCTTTCTAGACTCGAGACATCACTAGAACACCTGCGTTACACTAAATTGAAATGGTCTTATTCCAAATGATCACTTGTGCTGCTCACCGACTAATGCTTTGAAATGACTAATGTTTAAATTGATCGGAGCGAGAAAATCGACTGATATCCCCATCTTGCGTCCCATGTGCTCACACATCTTTCATAATCTCGTTGTTCGATGTATTTGCACGGATCTTTCTCAAAGTAAGCTCAAGAAAGAAAATGAAGATCCGATCTCGTTCAGATTATCCGGTAGGGGCTGCGGTTGAAACCCTTCACTCCTAGGAAAACCTTTACCTTACCCTCACTAAATCATACCCCTTCAGTTCAAGATCGGCATATTTGAAACCCGTTTAACTATCTCAAGAAGAAGAGGGACTATCCTTGAGACTCCCGTAATTCAAAAGAATATCGACCGGCTCCAAGATCAAGAATAACGGAAAGCAATGATCCATCCTGGGGACTAGCTGAAATCCTCCTCTCAAAAGAAAAAAGAGAGAGACGAAAATACAAAAAAAAAAGAGAGAAGATATAAAAAAAATAAAAGAAAAGAAAGAGAGCCTAGTCCCCAGTGATCCTCTCGAAAGCCAAAGTCAGAGGACCCGGTCATTACTCAAAGGGAGTCTCAAAGCCAATAAAGAGACAGCATGGATGTCCCCTCACCATTACCTCTAACCGATCCCAAGCCGTTCTCTCGATTTTAGAGGACATTTCCATTACCATTACCCTTACCTTTGCCTTTAGCCGAAGCCAAGATTGACCTCTCATCCTTAGAGGCATTGAAGATGCAAGCATGGACTCCCGCACTTTAGAAATCCCAAACACATACCCAAGAGTCAACCTCTCATCTTTAGAGGTTCAGTCAGCAAAAAGCCTAGCCGACCTCTCGTTTTAAGAGGTCATGATATCCTAAATCACCCGAAGACCGATCAAAATCCCGAAGCCCAGTCGCAGTTCCTACCTGATAAGCAGTTTCATTCCAGAACAGACTATTGCTTAAAGAGGAGCCAAGTCCATCCCGGCTCAAAGGATCGTCAAGCGAAGATTGTGCAAATTCCCTCCGTTCATTTGATGTTATGTGTGAGCATATTTCATTTCTCCTCCGCAAACACTAGCCGTGGACGTCCCACTGGGGCTTCACATCTGTGTCTCTCATCGACACTCTAAGAGGACACGTTCTTTCGATTCTCAAAATTCTCGAAGGTCCTCACATCCCCGAACTTCACCGTTCATTCTTTTCATTCGGGATAAACCCGAACTACGATGACTTGAGCTCCTCGCCATGGGGGGTAACGTAGGCAACCAGAAATGGCCCGGTCACAAATACGAGCGAATCTCAGAAAACCTGGTCTCCTCAAGGGCCGTCTCTATACACAGATCCTTCGTTCAGTCTTTCCAAATTCGATCTCGATATCAGTGGGTTTTCTCCTCAGGATTAATGAAAATATTTGCTCATATCATCTTTGGCGGTCGAGTAACCCGAACATCAATAAAGGGTTTTAAGCAGCTTTGTGATCATCACGAATAAGACAGGTTTTCAAGTGCCTCGAAAAGTCTTCTCTTGCTACATCTTAGGAAGATAGAGCTAAACACTGTGTCGGTCAGCAGGGGCTTCCATACACTTTTCCACACCTTGCGATGCTTATACTCTCCCAAAAGAGTTAAACCCAAAAGCGAGAGTGTCATACAGAAGCTCGGGATTCATTTCCCACCATTCGAAAGATATGCCCCTGCACGTAAACATTTCCGAGTCTTGTCCAGCGACTGATTGACTATAGTTTGAAATGATGGGTTGCCTATTTGGCCACAAGATGACTTTGTCTGCAATGAAGCTGCATGGAATTGCCTCAAGCTGGGGCTTTGGTTAAGGTATCCCTCTGGCTCTCCTTACCAGATTACCTCCAAGATTGCTTTGCACTGTCAACTGGGGCTTCGCCGAGCCGGGATTGCTCTCTGCCCCCCTCTGCTGCTTGCTGTCTCAGACGCGTGATGCACTCTGTCCTCACTGGCAATGGACCTGCTGCAATCTGTACTCTCGGGAGCGTCCCCGACTTGCCTAACCGAGCCATATCGTTTTTCCACCTCACGGGAGAGGGTCCACCTCATTATAAGCACTTGTCGTCCCATATACAATCCCTCATAGCATAATGGCTACCTACATATCCGCTCATCAAGCCGTGCAAAATCCTCACTTCCCTATTCTCCCCAGCTGAGATGGACTTGTGCAACAAAAGATTAATAATGCATAAGCAAGAGTCTAATAAAATGCAAAGTGCCTAGAAGTGTTGTGTTTTCCTCCCCCGCAGGATACAATAATCAGGTGATCGTAATTTTGATTGTGAGGATTGCCCCTCAGATCACAATCTTGGACAGGGATTCCAAATCCTGCAGGTGGCAGACCCCGCCTCCTTTATCTTCATAAGGCCCAGAACTACGAATTGGCTTGATTCCCTTTTTAAGGGATACGTAGGAATCCTTTCTCCAAAGGTCCAGCCATCCGATCTCACCAGCATCATATGAAAGAGCCCCAGTTGCCTCAGCCCCCAAGCAAAGCCTGTCAAAGAAAGAAGAGCCCCAGCTGCCCCTAGAATCCAGACAATAAAGCTCACCAGCCTTGATGATTCCAAAGACTATTTTGCAAAGACCGCCCCGTGAACGGCCACCCAGCAAGCGTCGACAAGTGTTAAAGGTCCCTCCGGCAGCCATGATTACAAGCAGTAGCATGAGATCCCTCCGGCAGCTACACCTTCCCAGCAGGACCAATGGTAGCATGAGACCCTAGACATCTACCTCCCAACAACAGTTATAGCCTAAGACCCTCCGACAGCCACATCTACCCTCGCAAGTCCAATGATCAACGGAGCTGCACTGAATCTCAAAGATTGCCCCTCAAAGCAGAACCGGGACGGAAAAGTCCGCGCCTACCTGAATCTCCCAGAGCACGTCAAAAGCCATAAGCCCCACCGTCAGCCGTCAATAAGAGTCGCTGCCCAGCAAGCAAGAGTCTCTGTCAGCAGCAGTAGTAGCATCAACCCCTCCGGCAGCTACACCTATCCCCAGCAGTAGTAGCATCAACCCCTCCGGCAGCAACAAATTCCAGATACCAGGTTCAGACGCCTCAAAACAGTCTCTCCATCAGGTCCAGATGCCTCAAAACAGTCTCTCCATCAGGTTCAGACGCCTCAAAATAGTCTCGCCGCCAGGTTCAGACGCCTCAAAATAGTCTCGCCATCAGGTTCAGACGCCTCAAAACAATCTCGCCATCAGGTTCAGACGCCTTAAAATAGTCTCGCCATCAGGTTCAGACGCCTCAAAATAGTCTCTCCCATCAGGTTCAGACGCCTTAAAATAGTCTCGCCATCAGGTTCAGACGCCTCAAAACAGTCTCGCCATCAGGTTCAGACGCCTTAAAATAGTCTCGCCATCAGGTTCAGACGCCTCAAAATAGTCTCGCCGTCAGGTTCAGACGCCTTAAAATAGTCTCGCCATCAGGTTCAGACGCCTCAAAACAGTCTCGCCATCAGGTTCAGATGCCTCAAAATAGTCTTCCATCAGGTTCAGACGCCTTAAAATAGTCTCGCCATCAGGTTCAGACGCCTTAAAATAGTCTCGCCATCAGGTTCAGACGCCTTAAAATAGCCTCGCCGCCAGGTTCAGACGCCTTAAAATAGTCTCGCCATCAGGTTCAGACGCCTCAAAACAGTCTCGCCATCAGGTTCAGACGCCTCAAAACAGTCTCGCCATCAGGTTCAGACGCCTCAAAACAGTCTCGCCATCAGGTTCAGACGCCTTAAAATAGTCTCGCCATCAGGTTCAGACGCCTCAAAATAGTCTCGCCATCAGGTTCAGACGCCTCAAAATAGTCTCGCTGCCAGGTTCAGACACCTCAAAATAGTCTCGCCACCAGGTTCAGACGCCTTAAAATAGTCTCGCCATCAGATTCAGACGCCTCAAAATAGTCTTCCATCAGGTTCAGACGCCTCAAAACAGTCTCGCCATCAGGTTCAGACGCCTCAAAATAGTCTCGCCATCAGGTTCAGACGCCTCAAAACAGTCTCGCCATCAGGTTCAGACGCCTCAAAACAGTCTTCCATCAGGTTCAGACGCCTCAAAATAGTCTCGCCATCAGGTTCAGACGCCTCAAAACAGTCTCGCCATCAGGTTCAGACGCCTCAAAATAGTCTCGCCATCAGGTTCAGACGCCTTAAAACAGTCTTCCATCAGGTTCAGACGCCTCAAAACAGTCTCGCCATCAGGTTCAGACGCCTCAAAACAGTCTTCCACCAGGTTCAGAACCCTCAAGAAGTCACAGGTAAGCACAGCAAAGGTATGAAGATACATCTCTACCCCTTTCTTGCTTATAGTTTTTCCGAACTACGATTTGGCTTGATTCCCTTCCCGGGATACGTAGGAATCCTTTCTCAAAAGGTCCAGCCATCTGATTCCCCAGATCACCGTCTAGCCCTCCGCTTCATTCCCCAGCCGCTCATTGGGATTGGGTCTTATTTTATCGACAACCTCACTTCTTCCATAAGTGACGTTGCCGAGGGGCTCTGTAAGTACGCCAATCCAAATTCGCGACCTTTCCAGATGCATTTTAAATAATAAAATTGCATTTAGGGGCATTTTGGTAAATTCCCGGTCCATCCCGAGACTTCCGGAAACATTTCATATGTTTCTCGCGAAGGAAGTACTTTTTTGTACTTTGCTCGAGTTAAAGGACCTAGAGGGAATAAAACTGTTTTGGACTTTTTGGGTATTACCTAGGAAGCTTCCAGAATCAGTTTTGGCGCCAAAAACGGTTATTGTCACCTTGTGTCACGCGACAACTTGAAGCATGGAAAATGGTAACGTTACGTCGTGCGACACATAGTGACCATAGACAGCAGCTATAAATAAGACCCTACCCCTCTCAGTTTTGGATCCCTTTTCGACCTTCCTAAAGTCACTCTGCCCAAATTACGCCAGAAACTCTCTCTCTCTCTCTCATACCAAAACCTCACAATTCCCCTCCAATTTCCATTACCTCTCATCTCTCTTCAACCCAATTCCATCTCTACTCCCCTATACACTTGAAGCCCCTTGATTCAGCTCTCAATCAGTGCTCAGATCTCCATCTCGAAGTTGAATTGAAGGCTCCTACACCTAACTTGGTGTAAGAGTTGAGGACTACAAGGGTAACACTCTCTCCCTCTCTCTTTCGTCCATTTTGTTCTAATTACTCTCTCTCTCTCTCTCTCCACTTGATAATCAGGCCTCTTCTGCCTCCGATTATCAAGTGGTAACTGCAATCTCTCTGTTTAATAGCTTATACTTGAGTCCAATTGCTTGATATTGATGTGATCTATTTAGATTTGCAATTTGGGCATCAAGGGAGTGTGGATCTCCCATATCCACATCCCTTTGATTGATTCGTGTCCAATTCATGTTGTTATTACTGTTTATGATATAATTGTTGTGTTATTGTTGGATCTGCATCTCAATCTGTGAGGTACCTGCAGATGGTAAACATATGTCACGCGACACATGTGGACATGAGGAGTCCTGTGTCACGCGACATGTTGTGACCATCTGCAGGGACCATATTTCAGTTATAGCTTGTTTTGTTCAGTTTTTCTAGAATGTAGATTTGTATTCATGTTGCTTAGTTTCTAGATCTGGCTTCTGTTCATTTCATCTAGTGATTTGGTGATCTGTTTGATTTGTGAGCCTCTGCAAGGTGAACATATGTCACGCGACATATCGGGACAAATGAGTCATATGTCACGCGACATATGTGACCCTTTGCAGAGGACCTTTTGTTCTTGTAATCTGTCTCTAGTTGATGTTGTGAGCACCCCAACCCGGGACCTAACGCGTGTCCCGAGCTTGAGAAGCTCAAACTAAGAAAACCCATCTTAGATTTTTAAAACTTTTATTTGCCTTTACAAGAAGACCAATTCTCAATTTTCCATAAACAAAAATCAAATAATGATATCTCCACTTGGAGGAATTTAAACAAACACTTTAATAACCATACTTGATTAATTACATTAAAAACCCTAATTAACATTGTTTAGCAAAAGAGTTTTCCTTACAACTTATAAAAGAATAATACTTAAATATGACTCCCGACAACCCACTCATATACCTATCCAGACAAGTCCCAAAAAGCAAGAGTCCAAACTCTTTCCGGCCTCCGGTTCAGTCACTGTCTCAGCACAATCTAAAGCAGTAAAAGGGAAGGGGTGAGAATAAATCTCAATAAGCTATTATGAATGCAGCAATATGCCAAACAAGATGCAACACATAGCATGGTAGCACATAACACGTTATGAAAGCGGTAAACACCTTACGTTACCTCATTTTACCTTTCCCGTCGAACAATAAGTCGTACAACGTGGGAGTGAAACTCCTCTCTTTGGTGAGCGCCTCCCGGCACATTCACCTCTTATAGGACTCATACTCCAGTAGATCCATATAAGAAAAGATACCTATATCGAGTATCCAACAATAATATCGCTCTTGTAAAGCTTTAGGCTTAATACTGAAGCATTCCCCTAATCACCAATCGCAACGGTAAAGCTTTTGGGTCAATACGGTCGTTAGCACACCCACTCTGTGGCCACGGAGGAACGATCAGTATAATGAACCTTCAATCACTTATAGAACAAATCAATAATTGATTGAATTCCATTATACCCCCGAATATCAACACGTTCAAGCACATAATAGATACTTGAAATAAATCCACAAAAAGGGATAATAATATAACAACATGGTAAAATATACTCATGCTAATCCATACCATAGTGCAACAGTTCATTTAATACACTATGCATACTACCATTAACGAATATGAGTTCAAATAAGGTATCCACATAACCACATAATCCACACCGGGATGCAATATAATCAATATGCCAGATAATCCACAACTGGGATACAACATAACAATACCAAATAATCCACACTCGGGATACAATACAACCATATACCAAATAATCCACAATCGGGATACAATACAACCATATATCAAATAATCCACAATCGGGATACAATATATTGGTGTAACACATATACATTACTAACCAACACACTAGTGTGATTATAGTCTCTACCTTTGTTCAACTAATCACCAAGGTATGGGAGCAAGTAAGGCCAACTTAAACCGTAAACCATTCTTACAAAGTTACTACTCAACCTTGAATAATATTGATAAAGGTGCAAGACCTACTTCCCACAATTCCATTTTGACCAATTAAGACATCATGGCCTAGCCAAGGTATTCTACTTTAACTTAGGTTAAAAAGGATTAATTCATATCTGAAGTAGATTAGATTTCACTACTTTGAAAGGGTTAGGAATCATACTTAGTGGTTGTGGTTAAAATTCAGCAAGAAAGGAAGCGGTGAACTTACGGTGACATGGGCGACCGCCCAAGTCACTATGGGCGACCGCCCAAGAGGGTCTAAAAAGGGTTATACCTTCTGGTGGGTTGGGCGGCCGCTCAAGGACCTATGGGCGACCGCCCAAGGGGATTTTCTGCACTTTGAAAATTCTAACTCCTTTTCACATATTTTCTTTTCCCTTTTAATAATCTTTCTTAAAAATACCAAAAGGATTTTCTAACTTTACAAACCTCATTTTAAATCATTAAATCCACAATTAATATAACCCTAGATCATTTACCACTTGATTCTCCACCCACTCCACTTCCACATTTTAAGTTTAACCTCCTTAATCTAACTTAATCCATTTTCTTACCCTATTGATCATCTTCCTTAAACAACCACATCATTCTATAACATAAACCACTTTCTTAACTACAAGAAGGTTTCCAAAGCATCTAATAACCATTTTAATAATAATAACAACACCAAATAATTCATGAACATTAATTAGAAGAGAAGATCAATACTCACATCATTAAAAGTATACTAAGTCCTTTTTCCACTTCTTTCTACCCAAATTAAATGAACTCTTAATCTTTCCCAAATCAAAGTAAGATGTATATAATCACATACACTAACTCCATTAATGTCATTAATATCTTACACTACCCTCATTCCTTCAACTTAAACCCCCATATCATAACTACAATCAATTAAATCTTGAATAATCATTTTACTCAAATAACCATATTAAAAATACAATATACTTTTTCTTTTCATAAAACATTCATTAACACATAAAATGTGCAATATTTAGAAAGAAGTCATAATAACTTACTTTAGAGATATGAGGTGGAACTATGATTTCTCTAGCTTGATGCATTCCCCTTGCCTCTACGAACATGGAAGTACACCCGGATCTTCAAATGAAAGAGAGTTGTATTTATTATAATTTTTGGAAGGAGGAGCTTAGGAGAGAATTTCCATGGAGGATTTCCATGGGAGAAATGAAAGATGATGAAGAACAAAGAGTATGGAAAGTAAAGAGGATGAAGAGGTATGGGGAGGTTGAGGTGATGATGTAGGAAGTATGGAGGGTAGGGTCCTTTTTTGACTAAGGAGGTGAAAGGGGAGGGATTTAAGGGGTATGGCCCCCCATCTCAATTTAATAAAAGTCTTTCCCCTACTACACCAAAGCCCCTACACAAATAAATCTAACTACCCACATTTTATTCATTTTATCCATTTCTATTTTTATACTTCTTCCAATAACATTATTTTATTTTCCTATCATTTTATCTTAATATAAGGAATCAAGTATATAAAAATGAACACATAATATTAACAATGATATTTAAAGCACACAATATAATGCTAAATTAGTGCCTAGGATTAGGGTCGTTACAGATGTAAAGGGATGTGGCCTCCCGGACAATTGGTCTACAAGTTGTAATGATTTCTTTTATTCAATAAAATGCATGTTTATCACACTTTGTTTCATTATCATTGTTTGCACATCTTTTGAATTATTTGGATGTCTAGATTAGAAAGACTCGTCTACGGACGAGGCGTGTTGGGTGAACTCTCGATTCTTCCCAACACGTAACCTGACCCCCGAACCCATTTTCTCTCTTAAAAAGGATTTCAATGTTTCCTCTTAAAACGGCGTGGCGACTCTCATTTTATTTTTTCGGGCGAGCGCACATTCAATGGTGCATGTTGCACTTGCGAGCTAATTTTTTAAAAGCTCACAAGGGCGTTGGATTAAAAGATCTTTTTTGGCGTGCTGTTAGCACCACCCAAGATAGAAAGCTTAAATGTTATCTGAGGCAGATTCATATAATCAACCCTGAGGCATCTAAATGGTGGGATTACTTGGATGCTAGAAAGTGGACAATGGCTCATGATGGTGGATATAGGTACGACATTAAGACTACTAATTTGTTTGAAGTTTTTAATGGTGTTATGAAAGGAGCCCGGGGGATGCCTATTTCAGCAGTTGTTGAGACCTCATTCTATAGGTGTGTGGCATACTTTCAAGATAGACTCACTAAAGCAATTAGGGCTTTAGGGGGAGATCCTAATGGCATCCCACAAGCAAATGCCACACTACAATTCAGTGAGAGGATCAATAGAAGATATCGATACAAGTTGAATAAGGCTGGGTATCATCAAGTTACAAGGTTTAAAACTATGTATGTGGGTGTTTATAGTTTGATGACCAGAGTACGTGGTGACAAAGGTGGACATATTCAAATTGTGAAATTGGGTGATCAAACATGCACTTGTGGCAAATAGATATAATATCATTACCCTTGTTCGCATGTTCTTGCGTGTTTCAAAACGCAAAATGTCGATGGTATGAAATATATTGATCCTTTTTACAACCTTGACTCGTACTACAAGACGCGGAGTTGTTCTTTTCATCCAATCCACGACGAGGCCTATTGGAATGTAGATCATATTGTCCCACGTTTTTACCCTAACCTGGACGATCGACGTGACCAGAAGCAAGGGAGACCCAAGTCAAGGCGACTGAGAAACTCTTTGGATTGGCAAGTTGAAAAAAAAAAGAATCGTTGTGGGATTTGCAAGGTAGAAGGTCACACGCGAAGGAGGTGTCCAACCCGTAGGGAGTAAGAGTTAATTGTTATTTGCATTTTTAGTTCTTAAATTAAGTACTTTAAACTATTAAGTATTGTTGTTTTATTTGAACTTGTAATGTTCCATTAAGTGTGTCACATCCATGTCTTCTAGGTTGTGTACACAACAACCTCTCCCGTGCCCAAAGCTATAAAAAAATTATCATTACGTACAAAACAGATTAACTCCACTAGCATAATGTAATCAAATATAATTGACATACATGTACAATAGTCAAGAATTCACCACACCCTTTCGAATCGTGCTTAGTTGCTACACACATCTCCCTATACAAAAAGGCCAACGCTGCACTACCCCAACTGTACTCACCAATATTATTAATTTCCCTAAGCAGTGAGAGGTACATCAACTTCACTAGGTTATCAGACGAGTCAGGCATAATGTATGACCCCAATAACAGAAAAATATAGGCTCGAGTATATGTCTCAATCATATACTCGGATGCATTATTGGGAAGCTGCTCGAAAAGAGGAAAGTGATCTAGAACCCATCTCATAGACACCATTCCACCTTTTTTGATGTCTTCGGGAGATATTGCAACCCCAAATAATTCCTCAACAACCTCAGCCCATTCCCCCTTTTTCTTACTAGTTTCTGAACTAGTTACAGCCAATCCGTCTACAGGAAGACCACACAACATACTGATATCCTCTAAAGTGATCGTCATCTCCCCTACAGGTAAGTGAAAAGTGTGGGTCTCTGGACGCCATCTCTCAATCAAAGCCTCTATCAAGTGCCAATCATATTGTAAATGACCCAATAAATACACTCCGTAAAATCCAGCATTTATAAGTTTATTCTCTATCCTCCAATCAACTTTCCCTGGAAGCTCTGTATCACGCCTAGGTCTTAAATTGGGCAACTGTTGTCCACCCCAAATATAGTTAGATCTATGTGTCTCCTGTGAAGTCAATACTTGTGGATCAATTGGCCCAGGAACAATAAATGGTTGTTATTCATGTTGATTCATCTGAAACACATAAATTTAATAGTAAAGTTTTAAATTTAAATGGGACTTAAGGTGTAGCTATATTGAAGCTCAAATTTTAAATTTAACACTTAAAAATTAACAATTAAGTAGAAAAATTGCAACAAGTTTGTCAGACTAATTTTAACAAGCACTTGATTTCAAACCTAACTTAAGAAAATCCTAACTAGGCTAAAATTGCATTACAATTGTTTAATTCCTTGACAATCAACAATTAGGTACATAAATCATAATAGTTTTAACAACAAATTATATAAATTTGCACAAATAAACTCTTAGACAAATTTCTATGGTTAAAATTAAGAACTCAAAACAAAGAAAAAGAAGAAAGAAAACTAACCTTGCAATTTTGAAAAATTTTCCTAAATTTTTCTTCCTCTTCTCTTCTTCTTCTCCTCTCTTCTTCTTCCTTTCAAAATTTTCCTAAGCTTCTTTCTCCTAAAATCCTTTCCTTTCTCTTTCTCTTTCTCTTTCTTTCCTCATTTCCCTTTTCTATCTCTTTCCCTTTTCTATCTCTTTCTTCTCTTCTCTGAAAACTCTTTCTCTCTCTTAGTTCAAATGAATTTGGAAATGGCAATTCAGGAATTCAATTTTAAATGATTTCGAAATTTGCATTTTCGAAATTCAATTTTGCAAAATTCCAATTTTTCAGTTTTATAAAAAAAAAATGAATTCCGAAATTACCAGTTTCGAAATTGAATTTTCTGAAAATGTTATTTTGTTAATTCAGTTTTGTAAAAAAAAAAAAAAAGGAATTCCGGAATTACCAATTCCGAATTACATTATTCCGGAATTGATAATTCTGAAATCCAAATTGAAAGTGTTAGTTTGGTACATAACTTTTCATGTATGTCATTTTGGAATATAAATTTTTAAAAAGCTATATTTTGGAGGAAAAAAAAAAAAGATAATTCTACATCTACCAAATATCATTTATGTTGCAAATAACACGATTTAAAGACTCATATTTATGAATTAATGAAGAAACCAATTGTTTGTAAGCTTTTTTTTTTTTTTCCTTTTTTTGGGTATCAATCAGTGGTAGGGAAAAAAATAATATAAAAAAGAATTAGTATTCTTTTAGCATAAAACTAGAGGGGTGAATGTATTAATTAATATTTTACCATATATCAACAATATTAAATATTATTATGTTGAAAATTTTATAATATTTATTATTATTTAATAATTTCAAAAATTAAAAATCAGTGACAAATTTACTATTACATGTTTTTTTTTTTATAGAAAACTAAAATTATTTTGGTAAGCTCATATCATCTGTAAGTATTTTCAATAATACATCCGGTATTTGCAACTTTCTTTGTTGTGTAGTAAAAAATTATTAAAAAAATAATGTATTCACATATAATTTAATTATTTTAATATAACTAATGAATACCTAAAAAGTCTTTAGTTAAAAAGGAAAATAAAATATTTTCTTACTCTAAAAAAATAATTGATTGTTAAATATGGTATATTATTTATTTAGGTATGTATTTTAAATTCAAATATTTTCATGGTCATAATCAATTAAGATTTTAATTAGAAAATATAGTGGGTATGTAAATTTTCTAGTGTTGATAATATCTCCCCCTAAGATATTTCATTAATTACTACTCCCTTCGTCCCACTTTAAAAAACCCATGATAATATTTTACGGTTTCTAAGATATTTCATTAATTACTACTCCCTTCGTCCCATTTTAAAGAGCTCATGGTAATATTTCGTGATTTTTAAGAAATGTTTTAAAAAATGAATAAAAAATTGAAAGTGGGTAGAAGGTTAGAGAAGAGAAAATGTAAAAGTTAAAAATATTTAAAATGAGAAAAAATGAGTGGGAGGAATATTAAGTTAATGAATGATTTTTTGTAAATATGTTAACATTATAAGGGTATAATAAATGGTTTTTTTTGTAAATATATAAACATTATGAGGGTATAAATGTCCAAAACACTGTTCACATATTTTCATTTTATGAAATGGACTCTTTGAAGTGAGACGCCCCAAAAAGAAAAGTGGACTTTTTTAAATGGGACTAAGGGAGTAATATATTAAAAGACAACTATGTCAATTTACAAAAAATATAGTAATGCAATGGATAGTGTATAAAAGGTAAATAACACAGAAGAACTGCTTAGATAATTGTCAAATGAAAATACTCCCTCCGTCCCATTTCAAGGTTTCTATTTTTTCTTTTAGTCCATCCCATTTCAAGAGTCCCTTTCATAAATGGCAAATTTTGAATATATTTATACCCTTATAATTTAATATATTTACAAAAAAAATCATTCATTATACTCTTATAAAATTAACATATTTACAAAAAAAATTAATCATTAACTACTATTCTCTACCCCATATTTAACTTTTACATTCTCTCTCCTCTAATCTTCTATCCATTTTAAAATAAAACAATCATTAATTACTATTTCATATCCCACATTTAATTTTTACATTCTCTTTCTTCTAATCTTCTATTCACTTACAATTTTTTATTTATTTTTTAAAAAATTTCTTAAGAAAGAAGCGTGAAATATCTTCCAAACATTTATTTAATGAAAAGGAAGTAATTATTGGAGTAGACATGCGGTGTTGATTATAATCTTGTTTTTTGTAAAGTAGTACTAACCCCGTGTTGTTATGGGGTGACGCCTACTAAAAAAATATCATGTCTCAAAAAAATAATTTAAATTAAGTTTTTATTTATTATTATAACAAAAAGTAATAAAATTCATGAATAATAAATAATAAATAATAAAAAATAAAATTCAAACTCTATTGCTATTGATGGTTACTAGTGAGTAACCCGTGGGTTCCCGACGGGGGATAAAACATTGAGGTAAAAGTTAAATGTAAATACAATTTAAAAAATTAATGAAATAATTTTATGTAATAAGTATATTACAACTTGTCAAAAACTTCTTTGTACACAATATTTGTAGTTGTGTCATCTGATTGTTCATGACTATTACATATAAGCACTTTAAGTCCTTTCCTTGTAGTTACTCTAGAAAAAGCAACATATAATTGTCCATGATTAAATACTGGTATTGAAAGAAAAAGACCAACACGAGCGAGCGACTGACCTGACTTTTATTTATCGTCATTGCAAAAGAAACGGTCAGTGGGAATTGTCTCCGTTGAAACCTAACTGGGAATTTTGTTGTATCAGAAGGTGACATAATCATCCTCGGTATTAACACTTTCTTACCAATATTCTTTTCGGACAACATTACCGCCTCGACAACATGCTTAGCTATATATATATTATAATAACAATATGTTTTATATCAAATAATTAATTGTATAAATGTATAATTATATACTAACAAAATTGATTTGCGTACCTAGATTTATAACGATCAATCTTGTACCGTTACACAATTCTGAAGCTTGATCTATATTTCGTAACAACATGACGATACATCCAATCTTTAGTTTCAGCATGTGATTAGCTATTCCAGAGCACTTGACGGTGTTTAGGAATTCAGTTGAAAATATATCTTCGGCTGATTGGTTAAATTCCTCGTCTTTGCATATGGCGTCAGAACTCATGTATTCCACTTCTTTTACAGGAAAGAGGACATAACATACTCAGTTGAAAATATTATTATTATTATTATTATTATTATTATTATTACTATCATTTATAATTAAAAATAAATACTTCACACTTAATTATTTTTCACTAAAAAGATATTGAAAAATAAAAAAGGAAAATTAACACAGGATAATTATGAAATTTATATTTAAAAAAGAGGGTTTTTTTTCTCTGACTAAATCGAATGAAAGAAGTCTTTATTTAAAGAGAAAAAAAATTATGAATTTTGATGTAATTTTTTTTAAAATTAATTTATTATAAAATAATTGAGGTCAAATAAATCGAATTTAAAAAAAATCTTTAAAAGTTACTAATTGAATTTCAAATGGATGATTGTGATTGGTGGATGATGGAAAAATTGGCCAATGGTATTGTGCCACTTGAAGTTTTCTTGGAGCTTGATATTTTTTTGCTATTATATATAGTAGATGAGACCGCTTAGTAAATAATAATAAAAATTAAAAAAATCATGTAGTAAATAAAAGGGTGTGGGGGGGAGAGTTAAAAGACAGGTTTTGGAGAATAAAGTGAGAAATTATAAAATTGAGAGTGAGAATGTGGAATATTTGAGTTAATGCAGATCGTCAGATCAATTTTTTAGATTCAATATCAGCCGTTTTTTATCTCAACGGTTACAAACGGTTAAACCCGATGCATATCTATAATACAATAGAGGTCAAATCTAACCGCCACACAAAGAGTGGCTCAGATTTGATCTCGCAAAAGATAAAGAGCGGCTTAGATTTAAAGTTGGAAAAAATAAAAAAAAAACTCTCCTACACCGGTTACTAACTGATGTAAATAATTAATAATTTTTATTAACAAAATTGAATTTTACTATGTTGATAGTGTAAAAATAATTATTAATTTTAAGTATTAATCTAAATGGTGAATTTACTAACAATTTTTTTTTTTATTAGAGTAGATTAAATATATTAAAACTTATTCTGAAAAATTTATAATATAAATATGACGTTAATATGTTCTGGTTTCTTCCTTCTTATAGAAAATATAATGAAGGGAGTCAGTGGATCACAAATAATTGTATTATTTTTTTTTATGAAAAATGAAAACCTAAAAAAAATTCAAATACAATAATTTAGTTTTATTAAAAAAGAAAATGAAAATTTTTCTTTACTCTAGAAAAATAATTCATTATTATATTAGATTATTATTTTGTAGTGACTATAATATCTCCCTAATATATATCATAAACTCCATAAAAAGGATAATTTTGTCAATTTATTGAAAAAAATTGGATAACTAAAAATGTAAAGGCTATTAATTTGAAATCGTGGTTTTAATAGTACTTGCACATGCATCATTGTTTTAACCGTTTCACAAGTTTTCGATGACATTTTCATATGTTGTTTTCATCTAACGTTCTTTAGGAAAAAAAAATCATTGTTATTTACTGGAAATTAATTACTTAGGTAAAACAGTAAAAGAGAGATGTCATTTAGGAACAATTCATTACCCTATAGTTGATTCGTTGAAATGAAATTATGTGTTTATTTAGATGCTCATTTGTTTTGCTCAAGATTCTTTATTCTTTGCCATTTTTATGATCTTTGGCAAATATACAAGTAGCTTAAGAAAAGGCTTCATACATGATTAGAGGAACTATTTCTGTTGATAGGTAAATGACATTGTATGCTGACTAAAAATTTCTCCATCATCTTATTACAGACTATATTCTTTTTTTAGTTGTCCACTTCTGAAACTCGAAATTTGAGAGCGTATGTATATGGGGTTTTTTCCTGATCTGATATTATGGTTCTAAGCTCGGGGAAGACCCGACTTAGTAACTTCCTATTTTGACACATAACCAACTCTCTATTGGACTCTCCTAAAGCGTTTTGGCCATAGCTTGGTCGGAGGCACATTGTGTGCGTGGGGGGGGGGGTTTGACTATGGATTTACTTATTTTGTGTGTGTGTGTGTGTGTGTGTATGTGTGTGTGTGTGTGTGTGTGTGTGTGTGCTATATGCCCGTTAGAGAGAGAGCTGGTGGGTGGGTGGGGGTTCATGGGGTGTGAGGGGTGCATTTAATATATTTTTATTATCTAGAAGATGCTTCATAAAGGGTGACTCATATAGAATGCTTAAAGTTTTCTATTTTTTATCGATCACCCAAATTTCAAATGTTTCAGATTTGTTTTTGCCTCCTTTTTATTTTTCTTTTTCTTTGTGTGTGTGTGTGTGTGGTGGTGGGGGTGGCGGTTGATGGGGTGGGGTGGGGTGGGGTGAGGGTGTGGATGTGGATATGGATAGTACAGAATGAATATGCTTTATTTGTATAATATTTTAATATTTTTTTCATATGATGTACTTAATGTTTTCTATCATAAAATGTTGAAGCTATACCATTGAAAACTTTTCAATGCCACAAATAGGTTGATCATCAGTTTTCGCTTTTCTTTTAATCACTTTTTCGACATAATTTGTCTCTTTGTTTTCAGGTTAGTTTTGATGATTTTACATAGAAGATGGCGGGTACTCGATAGTGAATAATAGAGTTGTAACGACCCCAACCCTAGGCATCAATTTTTAATATTATATTAAATGCTTTTAATATTCATATTTATTTTATGTGTTCAATTATGTCTTTAAATTCTTAATTTAAGATAATTTGGGTGAGAAGTGAATTTGGAACCTCTTGAGAATTTATTGGATATTAAATAAAGAAATTTGGGGAAATAATAAAAATGGAAAAATGATAAATAGTGCAAGGAGGTGAATTGAGTAGGATGAATTATTTGGATAAATGAGTTAAATTTAAATTAAAATGGTGAGGGTGAAAGCCTTAGTAGATTTTATTGGGGGGCCAAAGTTTGTAACCTCCTCCTTGCCAAGTGTCCTCCCCCTAGCCCCTCCTCTTACTTCCCCCTTGACCAGGCCCCCCTCTCTTCATCCTCCTCACTCTACTTCCTCCTCCTTCATTCATTCACTAATTTCCCCCTTCTCCTTCATTCATACTTCTTTCACCTAGAGAAAGCTTAGAGAAATCTCCCATGGAAGCTCTCATCTCTTCTTGAAGCCAAGCAAATCCTCCACCAAATCCAAGTCCAAGAACATCCTTGAAGTTGGATTATCTGAGAGAATCCATCAAGTGAGAAGGATCAATCTTCCATATTAAAATCCAAGTGAGTTGTTATGACCTTCTTTCATTTATGTGCTCATGAACTATCTATTGTTGTTCTTGGTGTTGTGATTGTTATTATATGTTTTGGAAATCTTCTTGAAGTTGGAAAATGGGTTAATGACTTAAAAATAAAGATGTTATGGTTTATGGGAGTTGATTTAGATTTAAGGGAATGGGTGGAATTTGTAGTGATAATCCATCACAGGATTACTTGGGTTTGAGTTTACATGTTTGGAATGGGAATTGGTAAGGTAAAAGTATCATTTGGTGTTCTTGAAGTAAGCTTGGGTAGAAGGAATGAAACCTAGGCAAGAAAGGGTAAAAATCGAGTTTTGAAATTTGGAGGGAGGCTTGGGCGGTCGCCCGTGGGGGAATGAGCGGCCGCCCGCCCGCGAAGCTTTGTTGCTTTGGAAGAGCACAGGCGGTCGCCCAGTAGGTTAGAGCGGTCGCAGAGAAGGGCGAAACCTCAATTTCCTAGGAAGTCCACTTGGGCGGTCGCCCGAAGTGGTTGAACTGATAGCGCCGAAGCCCCTGAACCAACCTTTTTCAATTTAAACCAGAATTGTTTAGCAAGTTGTTTGACCTCTTAGAATTGGTGACTCCTTTGATATAAATTAGTAGGACCTAATCGACAGGATACGAATTGATCCTCTTTAACCTAGGGTTAGAGTAGGATACCTGGCTTGGCAGCTGACCTCTTATGTGGTGGCGTAGGAATTGTAGGAGTAGTTAAATATTGTTCGGAAAGTGGTCAAACAGGGATGGTCTTGCACTTTTATTAAGATTATTGAGGTTGAGTAATGACTTCGTAGGATTGGTTTATGGTATTTGGTGACTTTACTTGTTCCCTATCCTTGGTGATTAGTTAGAAATAGCGTAGAAACCATAAGTTTCCTGCTTCGTTAATTGAAGATGAGCATGTATCGCCTTGTGACATTATTATCCTAATTTGTTGAAGCTGTTGAATTTGGTGTATACCTTAACATCCTGAGTATGGATTAATTGGCAAGTTATTGTGTGGTATCCCGAAGTGTGAATTATTTGGTATATGGTTATATTGTATCGGCGTGGATTATGTGGTTATATGGATACCTTACTTGAATTTATATTCATTGATGAAATTGATTGGCATGAGTATACTTTACCATGTTGTTATATTATAATGCATAGTGTATTATATGGTTGTTGCGCTATGGTGTTGATTACGTAGTATGCGTTACCATGTTATTATATTGTTATCCGTTTTGTGGATTATCTCGAAGTATCTATTATGTGCTTGAGCGTGTTTATGTTCGAGTGGGTATGATGGATTTCAATCAATTATTGATTTGTTCAATAAGTGATTGAAGGTTCGTCATCTGGTGACCCTTCCCCAGCTCTGGCTAGCGTGGAGGTGAAAACTGACTGGCGTATTGACCCAAAAAGTTTCTGGACTTTGTTGCGATCGTTGTGAGGAGGGACGATATTATTGTTGGATACTCTAATATAGGTATCCTTTCTTATATGGATCTGCGGGGTATGAGTCCTATAAGAGGTGAATGTCTTTGGAGGCAATTCACCGAGAGTGAGTTTACTCCCACACGTTGTACGCTTATTGTTCGACGGAAAGGTAAAATGAGGTAACGTAAGGTGTTTACGCTTTTATAATGTGTTATGTGCTACCGTACTATGTATTTGCATCTTGTTTGGCATCTTCGCATTCATAATAGCTCATTGAGATTTATTCTCACCCTCTCCCTTCTTGTTTTGGGTCAGAGACAGGTGACCCGATCAGTGGTAGGGGATATCATTGTGGACTTTTGCTTTTGGGGCTTGACAAGTTAAGTATAGGAGTGGGTTATTAGGAGTATTGGTTAAGTATTCCTCTTTTATAATTTGTATGGAAAACCCTTTTGTTAAACAAATGTTAATTAAGGTTTCCAATGTAATTGATCATATTACGGTTTAGTAAAGTTGTGGTTGGATTTCCTCTAAGTAGAGATGTTATCAATTGATTTTTATTTGGAAGTTTGAAAGGTGGTTTTCTTTTAAAGGCAAACAAATGTTTAAAAATTTAAATGGATTTTCTGAGTTTGAGCTCCCTTAGCTCGGGACACGTGTTAGGTCCCGGGTTGGGGTGCTCACAAGAGTAGGTTGAAGGTGATAAGAAGAATAATAAAGATAGATTGGGGGTACTGACCCGTGCAATCCGCACGGGGGGTTCTGTACTAGTTGTATTATAAATGATGTTATAGATGATTATCATGAATAAGATATTTATAAAAACAAAAGATTACATGTAACATTGATTTAGAATTAAGAAAAACAAAATAAAAATTATTAGCATGTTTGGGTTAGCCTTATTGCTATGAGTAGGTCTGCTGAGAAACGCGTTTCTCCATAACTATGGAGAAACGCGTTTTTAATAGCCAGAAGCTATACGTTTGATAATCAGAAGAAAATTTCTGGATATCAGTCTCAAAGGGTTCTGGATATCCAGAAGCTTTGGAACGGATATCCAGAAGCCTTTGGGCGGATATCCAGAAAAAATAGATTTGAAGCCAAATCCAAGGCCAAGACCAGAAATTGCTTATTGAAGGTTTACGGATATCCGAGAAACCTTCAAATGTATATCCAGAAACCATCAAATGAATATCCGAAACATTTTGAAAGTTTCGGATATCATTGAAGGTTTACGGATATCACTTTCATAAGCTACGGATATCCTTTCAAAGGGTTCTGGATATCCAGAACCTTTGAGACTGATATCCAGAAGTAACCATGGGACAAGGTCATGGTCAATACAAAAAGTTTCTGGATATTCTTTCAAAAGGTTCTGGATACCCGTAACCCGTTTCTCCATAGCTTATGAAGAAACGCGTTTCTCCCTAGATTTTACGTATTGCTATTTATCATGATATTTACTTAGGTTCACTGTAGTTGTAAAATAAAGTAAAAGTTAAAATAATATATCAAGAACAAAAAATGGGTTAAAATTAGGACCCTTTTTTTAATATAATCGAATATGACATCCATACCTGATCAACGAATAAATGGAAACAATCCAAAGTAATGTCCATTTATTGAAGATGAGTTCTTACTCACCTTCTTAAGTTTCTGCTTTAGGATTCCATCCACATGTTTTGACTTAATTTTCATTGTATTTTATTTTGCACTCTAAAGAAAATCTTACTCTACATATTCATACCTATTATTAGTCAGAAATTTTTGAAAATGGAGTCAACATTACATTTGAAATAATCGTAACTGTTACATGAGATATCCAAATCTATCTATATATTAAAACAACTCATCCAATGAACAGTAATAGCGCAAAAAATTTTGCCAAAATTTCAGAGGCAATTTAGTCATTTTCTTCCATGACATAATTGAAGATATGCTACGCAAATTACACGTGGCAGGTCATGATTTGGAGGAAAATGGCGCGTGCAATACACGCGCCGACATAGACGCGTGTATGCAGGCGAATTTCTTTTTTTTTTTTTTAATTGGGACACGTGGCGTCCTACTATTGG
This sequence comes from Adenophora triphylla var. japonica, assembly GCA_022495995.1. Classification (NCBI taxonomy): domain Eukaryota; kingdom Viridiplantae; phylum Streptophyta; class Magnoliopsida; order Asterales; family Campanulaceae; genus Adenophora; species Adenophora triphylla. Next base: position 324,252 of record JAFEMH010001106.1, on the reverse strand, counting down.
TTAGTTGAATTTCAGATTTTTTTTTTCATCCGATTCCATTAACCTAAATTATTTTATAATAAATTAATTAATTATTTTTTTACACCAAAATTCATAACTTTTTTTCTCTATAAATAGAGATTATTTTCATTTGATTTGGACACATGATCGAATATGGGTAAATTGAGGGGTATTGGTAATGGCTATGTCACGGCTCAACCGATGGGTGTGACCTATTGGTTACTAGAAAAGTATGACCGATGATGTCAGTGTGACCTTTTTCATAACTTATTGTGTGACATGTTGCATGACCTATTGTGTGACCTGTCGGCTTGCTCAACCTATTTGGGTCGATCAACTTGCTCAATCTATTTGGGTGTAAGTTATTTTGAAATTTATTATTTTAAAATGAAATTAACTCAGAAAAAAATCTCACATTTTACTTCTAATTTACAAATTTATTTTTTACCAGTTAATAATCTTTACCGATTGATAGAGGTGGCCAAAAACCGGTTGACTGCTTGACCTATTAATCTTCCAATCGGTTGACTAATAGGTCAAGCAGTCAACCGATTTTTGGCCTCCTCTATCAACAGCTCAAAAGTGTTGTTTTCGATAGGTATGGGCAAAATTGTCACTTCTCACATTAGAGTTAAAAAATTGGACACGGTTGGCTTGAAATGTTGACAAATAAATGGAGACGTGAAAATTTTATGTGTATAGGTTTAATTGGGGGAGGTGGTTGTTTAATTGGAAAAAAAGGTTGTTTCTTTTATTAAACAATTACTTTTAAAAAAAAAAAGTGTATACAAATTTTTATATATAAATTTTTGAGAGGAAAAAATTGTTGTAAGATATGGATGAAAGAAGAAAAGTTAAGAAAGTTGTTAGGCTTAAATATTTATAAAATAAAAGTGGTGAGGTATAAAAGTCAATTGGTTAAATAATTACAATGAGAAAGCTTGACTGATGCTGGTTGAGTAAACAACTAAACATAACTGGTGACAGATTGTAATCTACTTTCCAGTCAACCGGTTGGAAGATTAAAAGGTCAAGCAGTCAACCGGTTTTTGACCTTCTCTATCAACCGCTCAAAAGTGCTGTTTTCAATAGGTAAGGGCAAAATTGTCACTTCTCACATTAGGGTTAAAAAATTGGACATGGTTGGCTTGAAATGTTGACAAATGGAGACGTGGAAATTTTATGTGTATAGGTTTAATTGGGGTAGGTGGTTATTTAATTGGAAAAAAGGTTGTTTCTTTTATTAAACAATTATTCTTTGTTGACCGATTTGTTCGATTGTCAATTGTCAACTGAGATGGCTAACTAGCTAGGTGAGTGTTGATCAATTTGTTTGGGTGTCAACCGATGCAAATAAAAAGAATAATTTTTTTTTGAAAAACACTATTAGATTTATACATAATATATTTTTCTTTTAAATAATTAAAATAATTATGTATGTATAATTGATTAAGTGGGGGAGAGATGTGAAATATTTTAGGGTGAATATGGGTAAATTAAAGGGTATCGGTAATGGCTATGTCACAGCTCAACCGATGGGTGTGACCTATTGGTTACTAGAGAAGTATGACCGATGATGTCATTGGTAGAGAAGATGACCTGTTATGTATGACATTTTTCATAACTTATTATGTGACCTGTTGCATGACCTATTGTGTGACATGTCGGTTGCTCAACCTATTTGGGTCGATCAACTTGTTCAACGCCTCAACCTATTTGGGTGTGAGTTCTTTTGGAATTTATAATTTTAAAGTGGAATTAAATCAGAAAAAATCCCACATTTTACTTCTAATTTACAAATTTATTTTTTAAAATCGTTGTATGTTCACATTTAATAATTTTTATATTCGTATGAAAGGAGTAAGGAAGGAAAAGTAGAAAAGGTCGATCATTATAATCAATAGTCCACCCACCCAACCAAACAAATTGAATTTTAACGCAATCGTGAAAAGAAGCATTGTATCGTCGATCGTTTGGAGGGAAAAGAAAAAAGAAAAATAATGGAAATATCTCTTAATGTAACCGGTCCTAAATATATTTGTTTGGTGATATCACCACTAATGTGGCATCGGTAGATCCTAAATATATTTAAGTAATATCAGTTAAACTCGCTACATGGTGTGACGAGTTTCAACGGTCGCAATGTAGCGATTTCCAAAAATTTGTGGGAAATAGTTTCAAATATGAGTTATTTTGGGAAATAGATTTTTAAAATGGAATAATTTGAGAATAAAAATCTATTATGAAAGATATTTACGAATTTTTTGTGAAATAATTTCATTTTAAAATTATAAATCTCAAAATAAGATTTTTTTTCTCAAATAATTCCGTTTTAAAAATATAAATCCCAGAGTCACTCACATTTGAAACTATTTTTCAAAATGACCAAATTTTTAGAACTCGCTACACGATGTAGCGAGTTCAACATCATTTAAATTATTATGAATGCATTTATAATAATATGTTAAATAACAAATTTACATTAAAATAATTAAATTAATATAAAATCATTGCCCAAAATAATTTAATTATTAACTAAACATCACTATGACCCACTAGCGGAGAAAGTATTACTCTGTCATAAAATAATTAATATTAAAAAACTCTCTTTAACCCCAAATCGTACCCAAAACCGAGGGAGAATGAATAAGGTTAAGAATGCGTTGATGTCCATTGTCGGTCATGCCAAGGCTTAAAAAGTATAATAGGAAGGAGTAATTCATTTCGTGCGGTGTGGTTATCTTCCTTTCCTTTCCGTTCCTTTCCTTTATTGGTTTAGGGTCAATCGGTCCAACACAACCGATTTTCTTTATCGGTTATTTTTAGACTTTACAGATTTTTTCTATTTAGATTTCATCGATTTCTTCTTTTTTGGCTATATCGAGTGAAATCGCTATACGGTATAGCGATTTAGTTAGCGGTAACATCTAAAAATTGAGTCATTTTGGAAAATAGTTTCAAATGTGAGTTATTTTGGGATTTATATTTTTAAAATGGAAATATTTGAGGAAAAAATAAAAATTGGGTAATTTTGGAAAATAGTTTCAAATGTGAGTTATTTTGGGATTTATATTTTTAAAATGGACTAATTGGGTCATTTTGGAAAATAGATTCAAATGTGAGTTATTTTGGGATTTATATTTTTAAAATGAAATTATTTGAGAAAAAATCGTAATTAAATGAAGCATAACTCGCTACACCGTGTAGCGAGTTCTATACAGTTTGAAGTTTGAAGTTTGACTAAATTTTCGATTTTCTTTTGACCGTTCGGTTGATCGATTTCTTCTCCTTCTTCTGTATGACCGGTTGGGTTGGGACGAAAATTGAAAAATGAAAAGAAAAGAAGAAAAGAAAGGAAAAGGAGCAACCGTGAATTACTAAGGAACCGATGATTTCACATCATTTATTATTTGAAACCAAGTGGAGAAAAATAATCTTTTATATATTAAATTTAATTGTTAAATACAATAACGTGATTTTGCCGTGCATCGCACGGAAGTACTGCTAGTTTAACATAATACAAGGGAGTTTGTAGCACGGACTAGAGCAACCCAAAAAAACTCTCATTAAATTGAGATTAAAAAAAAAAATCGAGCCGAGAAACTCTCATTATTATGTGAAACTCAACCCTATTGTTGAACAATTTAAATTGACATAAATAGTAGGGGTGATCGCGGTTTGGTTCAAATCACGGTTTGGAGTTGAATCGAGCTAAATCGAGTAGTTTGGTTTGATTCGATTTTTAGACATAAGTGATTTAGCTCGGTTTGAGAAATTAACAGATCATGTGGTTCAGCTCAGCTTGTGGTTTTGCACTCCTAAACGGATCCAAACCGAACCGTTTAAGACCGAACCGTAATTTGAAACCGTGAAACCGAGCCATTAAACCGAAACGTGAGACCAAGCCATAAACCGAACTATGAAACCGCAATTCTGACCGTCCCTTCAAAGTTTTAGTTAATCTCAGCCATTAATATTCAAACCGCAGTTTAGACCGAACCAAACCGTGGTCTAGATCGCGGTTTGGACCGTGGTCTGAACCGCAAAATCAAATCGCAAATCAAACCGCGATTTAGATCGAATCAAACCGAACCATAGCGATTTGATTTAACTCGGTCTGAATATTTTTTATGATTTAACTCAATTTGAAATTTTTCCAAACCGATGCTAGCGATTTGATTTCTAAATTTAAATTTGTTCAAAATAAACCGAACCATTTCCACACCTAATACATACTGTAGGTTATAAAACGTGGGGAGAGTTTGAATCTCTGGATATGGCAAAAGAGTAGGACGGACGGACTAAAGAATGGAAAGGACTAAGAAGATAAGGTGTGCAGATGAAAGATAAGTTGGGCCTACTTGTAAGGTAGTTTACTCACAACCACTACTATTAGCCATGAAAGGTAAGTTGGGCCTACTTGTAAGGTAATGTACTCTCAAGTCACAACCACTATTAGCTGTTACAACCACAGCCAGCCGTTCATCTAAAGTGAATGAAATAGATCCCCCCTCTTTGCTTCGTTGCATTTTCAGTAAGATTTGTGGTTAAAATTGCAGAGTAGTCTGTTCCATCATTTTCATGAGGGTCTTTGGAAATTTCGTAAAGGGTGTACAAATACTCCCTCCGTCCCAGTCTATTGACCAAACCAAGGGTTCATCTTTCCCTTTTGGTCTGTTTCAGATCAAGAGTTCATTTTCATAAATGGCAAATTTTTCAATATATTTATACCCTTATCAACTCCATATATTTACAAAAAAACCATTCATTGTACTCTTATACATTCTCTCTTCTATTTTCCACCACACATTTAACTACTATTCCTCCCCCTCATTCTTTCTCCTATTAAATATTTTTAACTTTTACATTCTCTCTTCTATTCCCTACCATATATTTAACTTTTACATTCTCTCCTCTATTTCCTACCACACATTTAACTACTATTCTCTATTCCACATTTAACTTTTATTCATTTTTTTAAAAATTTCTTAAGAATCGTAAAATTCACCCCATATACCCATGATTTGGAACGGAGGGAGTACATTATTAAATTTTGTATAAAAAAATTAATATTAAATATGAGACTCAAACTCACAACCTTCAACTATAAATTCTAGCATTTTAACCACTAAATCACACATACTCCCTCCGTCCCGCCAAGAGTGTCACCCTTTTAGGGGTGGCACACAAATTAAGAAAAAGTGTGGGAAGAAAAAATATTGTGAGTGTAATTTGAAAATAGGAGAGAAAATTAGTGGAGGAAATAGTGAATTTAAAAAGTGTTGTGAGTGTAGAGGAGAGAGAATTAGTGGAGGGAATAGTGGATGGGGTAATAGAATATTATAAAATATTTCCTTTTTAGGAAAGGATGACGCTTTAAACGGGACACCCTTTTGGGTAAAAAATGACGCTTCAAATGGGACGGAGGGAGTACTATTTAATCAAGGGGGTTCACTATCACCCCTTTAATTTGCCTTGTGTCCGCCCCTGGTTATGAGTTTGGTTTTGTATGAGGATTAAAGATATAAAAATATTTTTAGTATAAAAATAAAGTAGAAAAAAGAAAGGTGGTATGAAATATTAAGTTGAATATTATTTTGAGTATAGCATGACTCATATTGTTCATTTTAAGCAATAAAAAATTAAAAATCTTAATATGAGACAAAAAAAAAAAAAAGAAAGAAAGAAAGAAAAATGTAAGAACATAACTCTGGAATGAATAAAGTAAAATACAAAACTTATTATTAGCATGTATGGCTTTTATTGGTGGAAATGACTATGTCAAAAGATGATTATGCCATAGTATCTAAATTTGATAGTTATCATCACGACTGTTATGCAGTGGGTGGGTGCTCAAATCTGATAGTTATCATCACGACTGTTATGCAGTGGGTGGGTGCTCAAATCTGATAGTTAGCATCACGACTGTTATGCAATGGGTGCTCAAATCTGGTGCTATATAACTGGATAATTGTAAATTTTGAAGGAGATGTCATAGAATGTCTTGTTTCATTTTATGATCATTATTCTAAAAGTATTTTGAATTTAAACAAAATTATACTCCCTCCGTCTTAAAATGTTTGTCCCATTTGACTTTTTTGTTGAACTTTGACCACAAATATATGATAATTTAATTATGTTCATGAAATTCTAAAAATTCCTATTGATTCACCATTAATAATATTATCAACAACAACTTTTAGAGTTTCAAGAACATGATTAATCTTTCATAAATTTGTGATCAAAGTTCAACAAAAAGTCAAATAGGACAAACATTTTGGGACAAATTTTGGGACGGAGGGAGTATATTTTTTTTAACAGAACAGAAAATTTCATTTGTTATTAATAAGTGTAAATAATCGAAAGTCACACACAATGAATGTAATATTTTTCCTAATCATTATCTTTAATCGATTACTTGTGAAGCCCGCTACTGTAGCCCAGCTCAAAAGCCCATTTTCATCGGGCTAAATAGCCGGGATATACATGGACCATTTTAGCCCAACCTAGAAGCCCATATTCATCGGGCCACTTAACTATTTTGCACCTTCTTCCTCAAGAAATAGCTGCGTGAATATCTCTCTCTCTCTCTCTAGAGCACTCTCAGTGAGTCTCGCCATTATTATGGCATTAGAAGCTTACGCTATGAAAACCTCTGACAAAATTCAACCCGATGTCCTCCTAGAAGCCAGACAATCTTGCTACAAGGTACTAACTCTAGTCGCTTATTTTCTTTGCAAAATTTCATGTTATATTATTGATTCTATGAAATTACCTGCTAATCTCTCGAAATTTATCGAAATTACAAGGCTCGTGATGCATTCTATGCTTGTTTGGAGAAAGAATCAGGCAAGAAGATGACTGAAATCGGGTCAGTAGGGTTGCTCTATCCCGTCGAATGCAAGAAACCTAGAGAGGAATATGTCAAACATTGTCGATCCACTTGGGTAATTTACATTAATTTGATTGATTTGATGGGTTTAATCTTGAAATTCATTCATGGGTCACTGTTGTATTTCTATTGATTTTTTCTTTTTGGGGAATTTTGATTTTGGCGCAGGTGAAGCATTTTGATAGGCAGTACTGCGCAAAGAAGAGAGTTCAAAGGCTTTTAGATGATAATGAATCCAGGAGAGGTCCGTTAAAACTACCCCAGACTTCTAATTCGAAACCAGTTTCTAATTGATATTGTTTTCGTAAAATGCTGTCTGCACTAGAATTCTCTATAAATACATATGGAAGAAGTAGTATTGAGAAGTGGATTGTTGCTCATATGTTGAGGGTTTCTCTTTAGAGATGATGAATTTTTCATTCTGTATAGTGTTTAGAGCACAAATATCAATGTCCTGATGACAACTTAGTGGTGTTTACTTGAGTAAGAAATCAGTGGGTGCTTATAATATCTACTTGAAAATTATATGGATTCAGTTGTTTGGTCATATATATTGGGGTGTTGCAAGTATAAGTGCAAGTAAATTGTGGCCTTACGGCATTTGGGTTTGATTATATTTGGCAGGGGCGTAAAGCTTGGGCCCCTTACAATGAGGGAGCTGAATCTCTCTCCATTAGTCCATTCTCCTAATAATTTACTGGTTTACGAGAGTGGGCAAGGATTTCTAGGCAAGTTTCGTGGTTTTCGAAGTTTTAACTTTGTTGCATATGGCGAGATTCTGTTGCATATGTCTCTTATTTAGACTAACTGCTTATGAAGAAGTTTGAGCTATCCATCTATTGGTTAAGACATCAAGCAATTATATTCATTTCACTTGGTTAATCTTATCATTGGAGAATATTATAGCAATACATAAGCCAGAACAATTTAGCCATCAGGACCACAAAACTGTAAAGCATGATAAGGGAGAAATAACCAAAATAAAAGGGCTTGTTCAGAGGAACAAACCAAAATAAGAAAGAGGGAGGAGCCTGACCGATCTTAGGTACTGGCTGGCTTTAAGGCATAGATCTTTAGTTAAACATGCATAAGTTAATAGATCTTTTAAGAAGGGAAATCCTCCCCAAGGGCAATAAAAGGGCTTGTTCAAAGGAACAAACCAAAAAAAAAAAAAAAAGGGAGGAGCCTGACCGATCTTAGGGATGATGGAATCCTTGCAATATAAGGTTGAAAGTTTAAGATAGCAAAGGAAATGAAAGGAGGAACTCATGCATGGTTCTTTCATTAAAGGCGGAAACATGATTTGACTTTCAACTCTCTTCTTCAAGTCATCACTCCCCTTACTCTTTGGGCATCTCACATGAGACAGTGGCCTGGATTGGTGTCATGGCATCCGAGTAAAAAGAGAGATTTAAGCTTCCTGTAATGTTCAATCGAGAATGACGTGGACACACGTACACACATATAAAATCCCATCAATATATATATATATATATATATATATATAGGTGAGTTTGAAAACCAGTGGCAGTTAGAAAGCCGGGGAGGAAAGTCAGGAGTGAGAGTTGATAGTTCGCAAACCAAAGGCAAGGTCCCATTCCTCTGCTCTAGTTGAAGTACAAGTTCATCAAAGTCCGTAATGAGGTAGTTTTTTTTTAGTTAATAGATATCCTAACGGAATTCAAGAAAACCTAGATTCATACATTTCTTATTTGCTTAGTGAATTTCTTGAATATTGTTTTGACCTACGGAATTTACAATACGATAGAAATATTAGGGTTGCAATTCGAACATCAAACGTCCCAACCCTTAGTCGAGTGAAAGAGTCTTTGAACGAGATTGTTATTTTTATTATCTAATAAACACTAACATAGAAAGAAGAACACTATGAGATTCAATTCGTGAATTCTTTTAATCTGGTTAAATTCTTGTTATTTGTTTGCTTATTTTCTTCAGTTTCAGTATTTAAGTTTATTGCTTTAGTAGTTTAATTAATCAATCAAAACAAAAACCTTTGGTTACTTTCTGCAGTAATTAAATCAACTTGTTGAACACGCGAGTCTCTGTGGTTCGACCCTTGCTTGTACTGCTACTTCGGTAACTTGTACTTGCAAGGTTTTTATTACACGTGGATTTTTATCCATCAAGTTTTTGGCGCCTTTGCCGGGGACTTGTTGTAATTTTTAACAAGTTCATTTAATCGGTGCATGTTTGGTAGACGTTCCCTGAACTTCACGGTAGTTCCTGCGAACGATTTTATCGGAGTTGAAATGGGCATTCCCCCTATAAGAGAATCAGACACCGAGTCTGAAACTTCTGTCACCGACAGTAGTTGAGTTAAGTGAGTTGGAAACTTCTCCCACCAAGGAAGAAGAAGAATTTAATTTGGTGATGGCAGACCAAACTATGAATGCTTTTGCCAGGCCTAAGGTCGACACATCGGTGTCGTGCATAGTGTTGCCCGATGCAGCACTGACATATGAAATTAAAGGCCAATATTTTAACATGCTCCCTAATTTTCATGGTTTATCTGGTGAGGATGCACTTGCATTTTTGAGAGAATTCATGTCCACTGTGAGTGGTTTCCCTATTAAGGAGGGGGTTACTTCGGAGCACTTGCGACCAGTGTTCTAAAAAGCGGCCTAGGCGCTAGGCGGTGGCCGGGCGCCGCGATTTACGGCTAGGCGGTGAGATTAGGCGTGGGCGGGGCTGGGCGGAGCTAGGCGGGTTGGGTGGACTAGGCGGGTTTGGCAGAGATTAAAATGATCGGGGCCGGAAAACAAGCTAAAAACCCACAAAATCAACAGATCCGAGTAGAAATCGAAGAGATGACGCATGGCGGAGCCACCAAACGAACAAAAACTTTAGTAAAGGGAAGAAATAGTACCAGTTTGATGAAGTCGATAAGGATTAGGGATTTGAAGGTTGATTGTTGATGATGATTCAAATCCAATTGATTCTTTGACAAACAGCAGATTGAAGAAATAGTACCAGGCGGATGAACCCATTTCCGATTTGGGGTGAATGTTAAGAGAGAAAGAGAAGCTGCGTAGATGAGTGAGGATAGAGATAGAAGGAGCTGGTGTTGAGGTGTTGACTAGTCGTTGAGTGAGCTGAGGATAGAGAGAGGAGGGATTGGAGGGTTAGGGTTAAATGGGATTTGGGCTGGCCTAACAAAAGATAAATGTAATTTACGGGCTTTGCTACTTTACAACCGAAGGGTGGATGGGTTTGGGCCAAGACTTTGTTTAATTTAAATGTTAAATGGCAAAAATTGGATTAAATTTTTTATTTTGTATAAAAAATATTATTTATTTTTGACAAATAATAAAAATAAGTGACACTATTTTTTGGATATATATAAATTTATGAAATATATTTAAATTTTGTCTAATTTTTAGTCCCCGCCTAGGCCCCGCTTAGTCCCCGCCTAGGCCCCTAGGCGCTAGGCCCGCCTCCGCCTAGCGCTTTTTAGAACACTGGTTGCGACTGAAGTGTTTCCCGTTTGCATTGAAAGATAAAGCCAAAACTTGGCTATTGTTACTTCCTCCTCGTAGCATCACCGCTTGAGATGCTTTGCATGATGCTTTTCTAACAAAATTTTACCCTTATGATGCATTGACTAATTTTAGGGTGAAAATTATGGGATTTGCTCAGGAGTCGGGGGAAGCCTTTCATGAGGCGTGGGATAGATTTAAAATGCTACAAGTTCAGTGTCCCCACCATAACTTTCATGCTTCCATGTTGCATCAAACTTTTTATGGGGCTTTATCCCCTGAATACCAATCAATGGTAGACAATGCAGCAGGATGTAGTTTAGGTAGCAAGACTGTTCAACAATGTCAGGAGCTGTTTGAGATGTTAAGTGCCAACTCTCAACAGAAGGGATCAAGGGGAAAACAAGGGATGTGAATGAGGTAGGGCTGAGTAACGAGATTGCTAAGCAGTTTGCATTATTATACCAAAGATTTGATAAATTATCTATGCAAAATGCTTCTTCTGTGCCTTCTACTGCTCATCTTGTTTATGATAGTTGTGTGACATGTGGATCTAAAACTCATTATTATAATTCTTGTCCCACTTCTAGTCCCCATAGCTATGACACTGAGCAGGTATATGCTATGCAAGGATATGGTCAGAGGTTCCCACCAAACAATAATCAGTACGATTATACGTACATTCAGGGTGGCAAGCAGGGCCAAGACATCCTAATTTGTCATGGGGTGGAAATCAGCAGAATAAGACCCTCCATCCCCAACCACCTTAGGGGCCCTTTGAGATGAAGAAAGAACTTTGGGAAGAGGCTACGGATCAGATGAGAGCAGAGCAGCAGCAAGCAAATAACAACCAAGCTGCTGCAATGAAAAAGTTGGAGACCCAAATGGGTCAATTGGCTGAAGCACTTCAGGGACGACAGCCGGGTACATTCCCTAGCTAAGGGGTGCAAGCTAAGGCCATCATCACCTCTATAGTTGCCCATATTTGTGAAGGATGCAAACATCTAATACTTTCGACAGTTAAATTTGAATCTTATAAACGTCTAAATACGTATAGTTCATCAAATGCCTTCCTACTTCCTCCTGAGGAGTAAATTTGCCACGTTTCAAAAATACAAAATGAGGATTTACATTCAAAGAGAATTATGGAGTAGGCTTGGAAGTTGGGACTTATCTTGCAATATCACAGTTATATTATCCCCCAAAACTAGGCAGACTTCTATTTTTATATATCTTGCAAGTGAGATAATACCACAAAGGAGTCAAACAGAGGGGCATAGGTAGCATGAGATGTCTACAAAGCTTACTACTTAACCACCAAAGTGTTAGGCGTTAAACACAACAGTTTGTACCTTACCACTGGACCTACATGTTAGGAAGCTGCCTACTTTTGTCTCTCCATACACAACAAGCCACATTGAAACCCATATCCAAGAATAGATCTCTAACTAGCCTCTCATTATCATAAATAAACTAAAGTAACAGCAACATAATACAGATTCTAGTCAATAAGAACAGTAGTATGCGATCCATACTTTGGTCATCAGCTTCTCAAATAGCTAAACAGTGATCGTGATATAGCATCGCAGCGATCAGGTGGCGAAAGCAACCTTCGCACCAAAGTTCATACACCCCTAGCTGGTAAGTAAATAATTGTAATGAACCAAAACACGAGTTGCATATTCTTCTTATATCATGTAATTGTAGTGGCAGAGGGTGATCCTACACTACTAGTGAGGTATAGGCTTGTCTATCACATTCTTTTTGATAAGCTTGTCTATCACTTTCTTCAGATGACCCAACTTGGCTCCCACACCTTTCTCCTATTCATCCAAGAAATATCAGAGTGCTGAACACTCTAAATCTCATGAATCCTGAAAACGAACAGACCCTATCGAAGTATTTGGTCAACATTTTGACAACATTTTAAATTTTGAACCCACATTCCTTACTTTGAACTCTTAGATTTCTTGATAATTGCAGGCATCAAGTACTCCCCCAGTCCAAAAAACTACAGGCCACTGTTTTTGTAGACATGATAAGTAGTTCTGACAGACAATATTAGTTACCATTCAAGTGAAATTCAGAAAATAATTCTATATTTATTAATTATTAATTTATGACATTCTTTTTTGTGTTTGATACCATCATACTATGGCATTCTTTCAAACCGTTCAACATGCATTCGTTATGGAAGGTGACTTTGAGCACCTGTTAACAAGTTGAGTAAACCAATGCCTTGCTATTCTAAAGAGAAGAAAATGGTGTTTACTATAGAGACAATATTGCTGAGAGGGAAAGGAATGATCTGCCGCTTCACCTAAAAAAGGATGGGTTACCAGAGTGCTATTCTTCTCAGGCCTCTGTGAGATAGGGATTGAGATCCATGTTAAAAGAGTTAAAAGGAAGAAGGATTTTCTTCTCAAGGGATTCCTTAAAATAAATCAACCAAACGAGATAATAATCCATCTACCAGCGGGGGAAAGAAGTCTTCCAAGAATTCGAAAGTTCTTCCACTAACTCGTACAAACCAAAACCTAACTCTCGTTTTTATATATATATATATATATATATATATATATATATATATATATATATATATATATATATATATATATATATATATATATGACACCGAGTCTGTAACTTCTGTCACCGAGACAGTAGTTGAGTTAATTAAGTGAGTTGGAAACTTCTCCCACCGAGGAAGAAAAAGAATTTAATTTGGTGATGGCAGACCAAACTATGAATGCTTTTGCCAGGCTTAAGGTCGACACATCGGTGTCGTGTCGGGCAGACTATGCACGGCACGACACCGATGTGTCGACCTTAGGCCTGGCAAAAGCATTCATAGTTTCGTCTGCCATCACCAAATTAAATTCTTCTTCTTCCTCGGTGGGAGAAGTTTTCAACTCACTTAACTCAACTACCGTCTTGTGTGACGTTTCAGACTATATATATATATATATATATATATATATATATATATATATATATATATATATATAAAAACGAGAGTTAGATTTTGGTTTGTACGAGTTAGTGGAAGAACTTTTGAACTCTTGGAAGACTTCTTTCTCCGCGGGTAGATGGATTCTTATCTCGTTTGGTTGATTTATTTTAAGGAATCCCTTGAGAAGAAAATCCTTCTTCCTTTTAACTCTTTTAACATGGATCCCAATCCCTATCTCACATAGAGGCCTGAGAAGCATAGCACTCTGGTAACCCATCATTTTTTAGGTGAAGCGGCAGATTATTCTCTCTCGGCAATATTGTCTCTGCAGTAAACACCATTTTCTTCGCTTTAGAATAGCAAGGCTTTGGTTTACTCAACTTGTTAACGGGTACTCAAGGCCACCTTCCATAACGAATGCATGTTGAACGGTTTGAAAGAATGCCATGGTATGATGGTATCAAACACAAAAAAGAATGTCATAAATTTATAATTAAGAAATATAGAATTATTTTTTGAATTTCACTTGAATGGTAACTAATGTTGTCTGTCAGAACTACTTAACATGTCTGCCAAAATAGTGGCATGTAGTTTCTTGGACTGGGGGAGTACTTGATGCCTGCAGTTATCAAGAAATCTAAGAGTTTCGAAGTAAGGAATGTGGGTTCAAAATTTAAAATGCTGTCAAATGTCGACCAATTACTTCGATAGGGTCTGTTTTCAGGATTCATGAGATTTAGAGTGTTCAGCACTCCGATATTTCTTGGATGAATATGAGAAAGGTGTGGGAGCCAAGTGGGGTCGTCTGAAGAAAGTGATAGACAAGCTTATCAAAAAGAATATGATAGACAAGCCTATACCTCACTAGTAGTGTAGGATCACCCTCTGCCACTACAATTACATGCTATGAGAAGAATATGCAACTCGTGTTTTGGTTCATTACAATTATTTACTTACCAGGGGTGTATGAACTTTGGTAGTGAAGGTTGTTTCTTTGCCTGCCGGACTGCTACTGATGCTATATTGATGGAGGATCACTTGTTTAGCTATTTGAGAAGCTGATGGCCAAAGTATGGATTGCTTACTACTGTTCTTATTGACTAGAATCTGTATTATGTTGCCGTTATTTTAGTTTATTTATGATGTTAGAGATCTATTCTTGGGTATGGGTTTCAATGTGGCTTGTTGTGTATGGAGAGACAAAAGTAGGCATCTTCCTAACACGTAGTGACGTCCAGTGGTAAGGTACAAACTGCTGTGTTTAACGCCTAACACTTTGGTGGTTAAGTAGTAAGCTTTGTAGACATCTCATGCTACCATATGCCCCTCTGTTTTGACTCCTTTGTGGTATTATCTCAAGATATATAAAAATAGAAGTCTGCCTAGTTTTGGGGGGATAATAGAACTGTGATATTGCAAGATATGTCCCAACTCTCAAGCCTACTCCATAATTCTCTTTGAATGTAAATCCTCATTTTGTATTTTTGAAACTTGGCAAATTTACTCCTCACGAGGAAGTAGGAAGGCATTTGATGAACTCTACGTATTTAGACGTTTATTAGATTCAAATTTAACTGTTGAAAGTATTAGATGTTTACATCCTTCACAAATATGGGCAACTATAGAGGCGTAAACCTAAGAGTTAACATGCAACCCCATTAAGAAAATGGGGTGATTGGGTGGTGGGAATGTCGCATAAGCTATATCTTTGGGTATGATGTACAAGGCTTCTTTTTATTTCCTATAGGTTTCGTCGTAGACACTATTGCGACCACCTTGTCGACTTACGTAGCTTGATCATGAGACCATCAAACATGAGAAAGTTACTACATGGGTGATGATATTTTTACTTCAAATATGATCATGTTGCACCCACTGTGACCATAGTTGTCAAAGGCGACCGCCCGCCTCGCCCTTTTGGCGCCTTGGGGGGTCGGTCGCCTTTTGTAGCCAGCCAGGCAGATGTAAGCCTTTCTTTACGAGGCGTTCGCCTTGCTCGCCTTTTTTCCGCCCGCCTCTCACCTTTTTACATTTTTTTTCTTTCTTTTCCAGTCCCCTGTTTTTCAAATTTTTATTTATTTTGGCATGACTTTAGAACTTGATTTATTTTCTAGATAATTTTTTAGGGTTTAAATTTATTTCACTTGCTTAAACTAATACTCCCTCCGTCCCATTACAAATCACACACTTTCCTTTTTGGACGTCCCACTACAAATCACACACTTTCCTTTTTGGACGTCCCACTACAAATCACACACTTCCTAAAATGGAAAGTTTTTATCACTATTCCCTCCACTCATTCTCTCTCCTACATTATTTTAATACTCACAACATCATTATAATTTACTATTCCCTCCACTCATTCTCTCTCCTATTTTACTTTTACACTCACAACATTTATATCATTATTTTTTTTCTTAATCTACGTGTGAACAATAACTGTATTATTTGTAATGGGACGGAGGGAGTGCATGTTTTTTTTTTTTTAATTTGAATTTCGTAATTTTAATTCATGCGCCTTTTGTGTTAGAATTGTTAAATTTGAGGTTTGAACTATATACGTTTATTTCACTTGCTTAAACTAATACTTGTTTTTTTTTTAATTTGAACTTCGTAATTTTAATTCATGCGCCTTTTGTGTTAGAATTCTTAAATTTGAGGTTTGAACTATACTAGAATGCTATTATATGTGGAATAATGAAATTTATATAATGTTTTATTTTTGTTCATAACACATTTTATGATTTGTTCATGTGTTTCATGTATATAGATATATAATTTATTTATTTTTACTAATTTTTGACTCTTTTTTACTCCTTGCCCGCCTTTCGCCTTTGACAACTATGACTGTGATGGAATGGAAGGATAAAGTTTGATATGATGATTTAGGGTGTAGTCATCTCCTACCTTGAATTATGTGAAATTCATCTTCTGAAACATGGGTTTTGGGACATTTTTCTAGTGACCAGATTTGGAAGAGCGATTTGTAGAATTCAGTAGTGGATCTGTCACTCATTCTCCTTGTGGATATGTCAGCAAAATCAATTTTAGAGCATAGATCTACAAGATCCTTAAACTCTTTCAAGAGCTGAGATCTTACCAGATCCATTAATAAAGCCCAGCACATTTGAGAGTGACTTTTTTGACCTTGATTTGGATTCCTATTTAACTAAGCCACCGTCTTTTGTTAGGTCAATTTGCTATAGGCAATGTGCTCAGATAGAAAAGTCGCAAGTCCGCGTGACTGATTTATTATGAAGTAGCAAGTGTTGCTGCTTGATCAAGATCTACACGAAGACTTAAACCTTAGTAACTAGTGGGCGTAGTTAAGAAAAATTTTGACGTAATTTTGATCTGGATCATTGATTTCTTATTGAGTAGTACACATTAGTGGTTGATACTAGATAGATCAACATTGTGCAGTTGAAATAGAATGTATAGTTCAGTAAAGCTATTTTTGACATAATTTTGACCATTCCGGTGTAGTCGTGATTTCGAACAGACTGCTAACAATGCTAGTAAGAAAAGGTTAATGGTTAAAGTTCGATTGAGTTGATCAGGAAAATCGAAGTGGTACAAATTTTTCGTAACTGGGGATTGAGAGTGTATATGTTTGAGTTTAAATATTTTCACTTCCTGCTTAGTTGCTATCCACTCCTCATTCTTCAATGTCTTCCTAGTTTTTGCCATTCGTTGTCTCACCTAATAGTCCATTATTTCTTAATGAAATTTAGATTTATATTTAATTCCCTAATATTTGTGTTTTTAATTATTGTTGGTTGGCTTGCCTCAAAAGTCAAATTTAAGTGATCTTTTTAATTTTTATTTTTATAAAAATCTCTATTATAGTACACATTAGAATAGGACAATTATAGCCTATAAGACTTGACCGATAGACATGGACTCTTACCTTCCCTAAATCCCTAGGAAGCTTAGGAGTTTGAATCTTGTTCCTACGTTATACTCCCTCCGTCCCACGTCATTGTGGATTATTTTTTCGGGCAAGATAATTAAGAAATATTATTAAGATAATGAAAATGTGTGGTAGGAAATGAAGAGAGAGAATGAGTGGAGCTGGTTGAATAAATTGTGTGGTAGGAAATGAAGAGAGAGAATGAGTGGGTGGGGTAGGGTGAATATAAAATAATAAATTTATTTCCATTTTGGGCAGTTTGCATTCACGTGGGACGAACTAAAATGAAAATAAGTTCACAATGACGTGGGTCGGAGGGAGTATTTGAAATATTGAAAGTTGACAGAACAATTGAAGAAGATTATATAGTACACGTCAACAAGATAACAAAAAGCGGTTAGGATTAAATGATTCGCAAATAAAAGTGTTAAAGCTACAACCGAGCCATAAATTGTTAAAGCTTCCATAAAAGCTAGACTCAGTAATAAAGTTAGAATCTCGTCAAAATGGAAATTTCTTAAGCATAAAATTTGATACTTGTTTCTTTCTCTTGTTTGGGCCAAGTCATGAATCTATTATATCGTATTATTTTACAATGAAAGAAATTGGGAAGAAGTTGTTAATAATAGATGTTGTTGAAAATATGTTATAGCACCATCATGGACATGGACGATTATATAATACTTCATCCGTTTCCGAATAAAGTTTTTACTCTTTTTTTTATCTTTTTGATCACTCTCTAGTCTAGTCAGAGTAAAGTTTTTAGTTACTTTATTCATTAAAATGGACAATGACACCCATGTGCTACACTACACTCGTATACTTATTTTTTCTTAATTTTTGTTAAGTTAAACTAGGAATCTTATTGTGACCGACACAAAGACAATATAAACCTCTATTGGCACATCAAAAATTGAAATTCTTTGGATTCTTTATACAGTAATTCATATCGGGCTTAATTATATTAATTTAAAGAGTTGGTCTTATAAAAAACGCGTTTTTTCTGGCACTTAGAAAAAACGTGTTTTGTGTTTCCCCATTTGTGCCAGTGTCAGTTAAACAAAGTGCCAGTGTGATAAAGTGCCAGTGCAGTGTAACAAAATGCCAGTGAAAAAAGTGTCAGTACCAATTTAACAAAGTGCCAGTGTAAGCTGGCACTGGCACTTTGTTAAACTGACACTGGCACTGGCACTTTTTACACGGGCACTTTTATATACATGAATTGGCACTCTGTTACACTAACACTGGCACTTTGTTACACTAACATTTTTACTGGCTCTCAAAAACACAAGCACTGGCATTCAAAAACACATGCACTGGCATTCAAAAACACATGCACTTACACTCAAAAATACTGATAATAATTTTTGTTGACTCTCAAAAACACAAGCACTAGCACTCATAAACACAACTGACCTAAGACTCCAAAAACACACGTGACCTAAGACTTCAAAACACATACACTGGCATCTAATTACCCAGTTCCCTGCACACCATTCTACACCTTGCTGGCACTCACCATTAACCTTGCTGGCACTCTACCAATTGATATCTGACACTCTACCAATTGATATTCAAAACCTAAAACTCACAAAATAAGTTCTAATTTAGATCAAGAAAAGAGATGGGTAATTCGGAATTAGAAATCAATTACGACGACGACGCCATTTATAAGGAGATTGAAAATTCAGCTTCGTTTGCCAATAAGAATCGGTTTGAATTGAAAAGGACCTGCGAACAAATCAATGATTTATGATGCGTGTGAAAAAGATCGAATACTCAGTTGCAATGATTAACAGATGAGCAGATGAAAGGAACAAACTGCTATACCTTGCTTGAGCTTTCGTAATCAGAATACTGTATGCTTATGGCGGCGGTCGAAAGGGATTTTCCCAGGAAAGAGAGAGAGAGAGAGAGAGTACAGGTGCTACCGGAGAAATGGTGAGGAAGAGGATTAGAGAGAGAGAGTTGGCCGAGGAAGACGGTTTGGGGAGCGAGAATGGAAGATCGCCATTTCCGCCTAATGAGAGAAGTTTGCGTTTAGTGAGAGAAAGTGAGACCCGTTTTTAAAACCCGTTTTTAAAAAACACGTTTTTTGTTAAGTTAATAAAAAACGCATTTTTTACAAGTTTTTTGCTAATTTGAAAGAGAGATTTTTTTTATTTTTTAGAAATGTTAGTGTCATTTGTGTTATGTTGAGTGCTCTCTCTTTTGATCATATGATGACTGATGACAAGACAAAAACACATTTCTCCTACAATAAAGTTTCCTAAACGCAACTAATCTTAGGTACGGATAGGGACTTTATATATATATATACTCCCTCCGTCCCAAAGAAAAATGCACAAAATGGAGAGGGCACGCAAAATAAGAAATGTGATGTAGGAAAGAGAAAAAGTTTAAATGTTGTGAGTATGAAAAATTAAATAGGAGAGAGAATGAGTGGGAGGTGATGTAAGAAAGAGAATGTTGTGAGTGTAAAAGTAAAGTAGGAGAGAGAATGAGTGGAGAGAATAGTGATTTAAGGTTTCCTTTTTGGGAAAGTGTCTTTTAAAATGGGACGCCCAAAAATGAAATTTATGGCTTTTGAGTTGGGGCGGAGGGAGTATATATTAATACTACGATGACTTTCATCAACGCAATCGAACTTTAATCATAATTTTATGAAAATCTAATTATCCATACGCAATTATGAAAGTTATTGATAATACTTATATTGATGACTCAATAACAATTTTAGAATTGAACATGAATATTTAGATTTTTATAAGGATGTGGTCAAAGTTTAGTTGAGTTGATTATAAAAATCAAAAGCTGGATAAATTTTCCGGAACGGAAGGAGCACATGAATCAAAGTTGATAAATACTCATTTGATTCTGAAATATGTGGTTGATGGAGTTTCTTGCATGCACGTTTGTGAGGGCAAGTCAAAGCCGTGTTTATATTATGATCTTCCATTACAAATTTTACAGCATAATTCTTACGGCACATTATAAAGAACAAAAAGTTCATGACGTTGTGATTATTTTATAATTATAAGGACTTTGATGTAAATTAAAGATAGAATTATTATTAGGCACATTGGGTATGTGCCTAACAAACACTTTATTTTAATTTAATATTTTTTGTTAGGTATTTGACTGTATGGAATATTTCTATTTCTATTTCTATTTCTAAGTTCATCTCCTCCAACAACAGTTTATTTCAAATTTTGCATCAAAACATTAAAATGATGCAATTTCAGCACCAAATATCTTCCACCATCTCCAACAACAGCTTGCTTCAAATCTTACACCAAATAAAAATATTCTCAGAATATTCCTTTAATTTCATTTAATTAAAATGTTTCCCATTAATCATATTTAATATTATTCAAATTACATTATATTAAATATTATGGTATAAAATGAAATAATTAAATAAGACAATAAATATAAATAAATAAATATATTTAAAACACAAATATATAAGAAGAAATATTTAAATAGACAATTAACTTATAATTAACAATACAAATAAGAACAAATTGAATAGTTTTTCTTAAATAAAAATAAAATTTAA
Source organism: Adenophora triphylla var. japonica (assembly GCA_022495995.1). Lineage (NCBI taxonomy): Eukaryota > Viridiplantae > Streptophyta > Magnoliopsida > Asterales > Campanulaceae > Adenophora > Adenophora triphylla. The sequence goes on along the minus strand of JAFEMH010001106.1, from coordinate 303,435 downwards.
TATTACAAATAACAAATATTAAATTAAAAAAATATATACTATCTCCGTCTCAAAATGAATGTACAAAATTAATTCAAAAAAAATATTAAATTAAAATGGTTAATCATTTTGGGACAGAGGAAGTAATAATTTCAATTTAGAAAAGAAAAAGAAAACGAAAAAAGAAAAAGAAAACAGAAAAGGAAAAGAAGATGGCGCAGAAACTTACCTGCGTCAAATTTAGCGCAGCGAAGGCCGTTCCACAAAAATAGTGATGGCGATGGCGCGCTGTTGGAGCTGGGTCGAGAGATAACACAGTGTTGGAGATGTCCTAATTGTTACTCTTTTAACTTTGATTGCTATTCATCGACCCATTTCCAAGTGAGAAAATGGGAATGCTTTGATGCTATGTTTGTTCTTATTATCTTTTTCCTCCTATTAATATTAAATTTGGATATCTTAGTTATAATTTTTAACCTTTTAAAATTCATTTTTCAAATATTCTTTCGCCTATAGGTAAATTATCCTCCTCCCATTGGATATATATATATACTCCAGTGATATATATATATACTCCAGTGATATATATATATATATATATATATATATATATATATATATATATATATACTCCCTCCGTCCCATTACAAAGAGGAAATTTACTGTTTACGCGTAAATTAAGAAAAAAAATAATGATATAAATGTTGTGAGTGTAAAAGTAAAATAGGAGAGAGAATGAGTGGAGGGAATAGTAAATTATAATGGTGTTGTGAGTATTAAAATAATGATAGGAGAGAGAATGAGTGGAGGGAATAAGTGAATTTGTGGTTTGTAATGGGACGCCCAAAAAGAAATATTTGTGGTTTGTAATGGGACGGAGGGAGTATATATTACTCCAGTGAGAACCTAAGTAAAGTAAAATAGGAGGCTAGAAATTAATAACCACTCTTAGATTAACTCTTAGAATAAGATTAATCAATGATTTAGATTAGATGTCAAATAAAGGATGCGCAGTGACATTTTTGTAATATTTTATTTGTTTTTGTGAACGGAGAGGGTAGTAATGTCATTTGGCCTTAAAAAACGCACGGTGGTATATGTCGTAAGTGAGCGCATTTGATTCATTAATTAATAATCTATTGAATCAAAGTGTAAATTTGAACATTGCACTTGAATTCAATTATTAATTAACTATTAATTATAGTGTATTTTCAAAATACACTTGAATTAATTAACTTAAGTAGCTATTGAATCTAAGCGTATTTGAACACTGAACTTGGATTCAATAGTTAATTAGCTAATGAATCGAACGCGCTCTCACTAATGATTGTCGTTTTACAACTTCACCCTTATATATCCTATTAATAAGTGTTACCACATCTATCCTATTAATTTTTAATCTAAACCTTTAATTAGGGGTGGAAATGGTTCGGTTTAGCTCGGTTTGGACAAATTTAGAAGTCAAACCGCTAGCATCGGTTTGAAAAATTTTCAAACCGAGCTAAACCATAAAAAAATTCAGACCGAGCTAAACCCATCGGTTTGAAAAAATTTCAAATCGAGCTAAACCATAAAAAAATTCAGACCGAGCTAAACCAAACCGCTACAGTTTGGTTTGGTTCGGTCTAAACCGCGGTTTGATTTTGCGCTTCAGACCACGATCCAAACCATTTTATGACTAATGAATATAAAATATTTAAAAAAAAGTACTTAGAATAAATACAAGCATAACTTAATTACTTTAAAACTATAGTACCAAATACCAATCACCAAACAACAATCATAGACCACGGTTCGATTTAATGGCTCAGTTTTACGGTTTCAAACCTTGGTTCGATCTTAAACGGTTTGGTTTAGGAATGCCAAACTCCAAGTTGAGCTGAACCATATGATCTGTTAATTTTTCAAACCGAGCTAAATCACTTATGTCTAAAAATCGAACCAAACCACACGATTTAACTCGATTCGACTCCAAACCGCAGTTTAAACCAAATCGCGGTCACCCTGCCTTTAATTTACATCTAAGTTAACAGTTATAATTGATTTCTAAGTTCCTATTTTATTTAGGTTATCATTTGAGCACCTCTCTCTCTCTCTCTCTCTCTCTCTCTCTCTCTCTCTCTCTCTCTCTCTCTCTATTTCTCTTTCTCTCTCTCTATCTATCTATCTATCTATCTATTTATCTATCTATCTATATATATACTCCCTCCGTCCCGCAATAATATGTAAACTTTCTATTTTGGGCGTCCCACAATAATATCTAACTTTTCCTAAATGGAAAGGAATCTTTACTATTCCCTCCACTCATTCTCTCTCCTACATTATTTTAATACTCACATCACCATTATAATTTACTATTCTCTCCACTCATTCTCTCTCCTATTTTATTTTCACACTCACAACACTTTCAATATAATATTTCCTCCTTAATCCCCGTGCAAAACCCAAAAGTTCATAAATCTATGGGACGGAGGGAGTATATATATATATATATATATATATATATATATATATATATACTCCCTCCGTCCCTGTCGAGTGGATACAAAAAATTTGGGCACACAGATTAAGGAAAAGTAAGAGAGATAAAAAATGAAAGAAAATGTTGTGAGTATGAAAAATTAAATAGGAGAGCGAATGAGTGGGAGAAATAGTGATTTGATTAGTGTTGTGAGTGTAAAAGTAAAATAGAAGAAATAATGAGTGGGAAAAATAGTAAAGATTCTCTTCCATTTTGGACAGTCTTCATTGGGCTGGGACGGACCAAAAAGGAAATAAGTATCCACTCGACAGGAACGGAGGGAGTATATATATATACTCCCTCCGTTCCACATGAGTGTAGACTTTCGATCAACTTGATTGACCAATAATTTAAATAAATAATAATGATCCTAATAAAAAACCAAAAAATGTTATTGTTAATATTATTAAGCGTGATACAATAACAAGTTTTTAAATTTTTATTAGGATCATTATTATTTATTTAAATTATTGGTCAAAGTTTGATCAAGTTGACCAAAAATTCACACTGACGTGGAACGGAGGAAGTATTATTTATATATATATACTCCCTCCGTCTGCTGCAACTTCAGCATGATTCTTTGTTTGCATGCAAATTAGGGGTGTTCACGGTCCGGATTGGTCCGAATTTTATCAAAATTTCAAAAAAACAGGACCGTACCAATTGTTCGATTCTGCCTAAATTTAGGATCAGACCATTACATTACAGGATCGGTCACATTGGTCCGGTTCCAATGGTTCGGTCCATGTTCGGTTCCATCGGTTCCACAAGTCACACTACTATATATTTTTTCTAAAGATAAAACATGCAACAACTATTTTTTTCATGAAACCAAAATATAGGACGATTACATAAACAAAGTTCAAATAAAAATATTCAGACATACAACAAATTAACTGAAATAGAGGAACAAAAGAGAAAAACATAAACATGATTCAGACCCTAATAACTAAATTCAGATGCAAAACTGTAAGAAAATTGAAAATACGAGTAGATTGGAGGTAGAGACTGAGAAAATAACATCATAATTATTTTATTTTTTTGGGAAATTAGGAATTTGAAATTATGACTAAATATATATATATATATATATATATATATATATATATATATATATATATATATATATATATATATATATATATATATATACTCCCTCCGTCCACTTGAAAATGCCCAAACCAAACCTCGCACGCAAATTAAGGAAAATGATGTAGGAAAGAGAAAAAGTTTAAATGTTGTGAGTATGAAAAATTAAATAGGAGAGAGAATGAGTGGGAGGAATAGTAGGAGAGAGAATATTGTGAGTGTAAAAGTAAAGTAGGAGAGAGAATGAGTGGGTGGAATAGTAATAAAAACTTTCCTTTTTGGGAAAGTGTCTTTTTAAATGGGACGTCCAAAATGAAAATTTGTGGCTTTTCGGGCGGGAAGGAGGGAGTATATATATATATATTATACATAATACTCCCTCCGTCCCAACAATTACTTCCACTTTTTTAAAAATCACGCAAATTAAGGAAATGGGAGGGAAGTAAAGATGTTGTGAGTGTAATTTGAAAATAGGTGAGAGAATGAGTGGAGGGAATAGTAAATTATAATAGTGTTGTGAGTATTAAAATAATGAGGAGAGAGAATGAGTGGAGGAAATAGTAAAGATTCCTTTGCCAAAAAAGGAAAGTGGAAGCTATTAGCGGGACACCCAAAATGGCAAAAAGGGAAGCTCTTATTGGGACGGAGGGAGTATATACATAATCATCGGTTCGGTCCGGGTTCGGTCCAGGACCATATATATTTTTTCAAAAATCAGGATCAACCCAAATAATCGGTTCCATATAAATTTGGGACCAAAACCAAACCAATTCTATTGGATTGGTCCGATTTTCATTGGTCTGGTCCCGTTCTATCGATCCGGTCCGATCCGTTGGTTTTTTTTCCAGCCCTAATGCAAATTAAGGAGAAAGTTAGTGGAGTAAGTGTTGTGAGTATGAAAAGTGAGGTTGGAGAGAGAACGTGGGGTAGGAAATAGTGAGTTGATTGGTGTTGTGAGTATAAAAGTAAAGTAGGAGAGAGAATTAGTTGGTGGAATAGTAAAAATTATTTGCCATTTTAGGAAGTGTGAAGTTTGTAATGGGATGCCCAATGAAGAAAGTGTGCAGCTTGTATAGCGGAACGGAGAGAGTATATAAATAATTATAACACCGAAATTTCGAAGGGAACATGTTGGTTGGTATGTAGAGGCATTCTGTAGCTATATAGCACAGTGGACTGGATAGAAACCACAATGGCAACCATAGCTTGAAGCCCCATGACATTCATGTATGTACGTAGTGCAGCCAATATACCGAAAGTGAAAGCGTTGACTTTAGTTAAATCTTCATTCATTAGTTTAATTTAAATTAACGATTCATTTCTCTAAGAGTCAAAAGGCATCTTACAAATATATCACCGGAAAAGAAAAAGAGAATCAACCAACGCAACTCCAAACAAAAGTTGAAATTATTAAAGTAAATGCTTTTAAGTTTATTACTAATGTTTTAGAATATGTACAAAGCTTATCCAAGCTGTCAACCCTTTTGGTTAATAATCATTGATATTAAGCAGATTAAGTAACGTGGGCCCATATTCAACATAAAGAGAAAATATTGTATTCAATTAATTAAACAGATATGAATAATTAAACAAATTAAGCTTTGAAATTTGGTTTGGTTGCTGTTAATCTTACGAGCAAGTCTACTTAAATACGGCGTCGTAACACTCTCGAATTGAATAAACATAGACGTAGTGGGGAGGACCCTTATTTTGGTAGACTTGACATCCATTGGATAATAATAAAAGCTGACTCAGTCAACGCCGACGGGATCGATCACGGTTTGGAGACTGAGGTGGCGTCTTTGACTGATGGTTCAGTTAAGCCGTTTCCCATCGTGGCTGACTGGACGGTCAGCACAGACATGGTTGGGGATGTGGCCAGACCTTCGCCGTTGGATTGGAGTGGTTGGTTGTTGAGGGAGTGATGGAAGTTGTTCCTGGTGGTGGGTTGACAGGTGGCGGTGGAGATAGCGGTGGCGAGGGAGATGGGCATGAGACAAAGACCCTTGCCTTGTAGGTATTGCATGGCGGACCCCATGTCTTCTTCCATCAGCTTAGCCACCTGGTTCTCTGTAACCGTTATGCTGTCGTTGGATGACGATGCCGCCGTCTGTGTGCTCCGGCCTCCGTCGCCACCTCCCTACAAGACAAAAGGGAAAGACACGTTAGCCCCGGAGGGCAGGAAAGGAATTTGACTTGGCTGGTGGAAATTGGAATCCTGGAAAGCGAGCACGCGTGCCCACTTTTTGCTTTTGTCGTTTTTTACTGATTGGGAATTTTTGACGCTTTAAACTTCTATTGCCTTTGGTTTCTGTTTATGGAAACCCTAAGAGGTAGCCTTACGTGTGTAAGACATGTTCTTTACTTTTGTATTTTCTTCTCCATTGAATTAAAATTCTTACCAAATAAAGCTGGTCATTGGGAAAATATTACTCACTCTTAAATTGGACGATAAAGATAATTGGGCTGAGAAAATTCGTACGTGAGTCTCACAATTACTCCAAAAAATACCTATTGTCGAATTTAAAAAGAGATAAATTTGTCAAAAGTGTAATTAAAACAAAAAAAATAAAAGAAAAAACAGAAAGAAAGTAGTAGTCACAAAAATCTCTATTCCACCCCCACCCCCACCCCGTTCATTTTCATCTATCACAACTAAACATCCGTAAGGAAGTTGAAGCTTGACATAAAATGCTTGAAATCGAGGCTTGGGCAAGCCTTTAGTAAATATCTCGGCTAGCCATATTGAAGAGGGTTTATTCCCCCCCCCCCTCCCTAACTTTTGTAATTTTTAAATATTAATCATTAATTTGCAATTTTCGAATTTACTATATTTACCTTTGAAAAGAAAATTTCAGGGGGGTTTAGATCACCCACAGTTGTTTGGAGATTGTGACATTCCTATGAATGAATTTTCGTGACTTGCATGTAAAAGGATTATTTTTTTTTTTATAAACCACTATTACTGTGTAGAGACTCGAGAAATTATGAACTGCAATTGAATGCAAGTAAATATACTATATGTGTAGCAAAGATGTTATCGACCCTTCACTCATAACATTTATCATCGTGCTAAAGGTAGTTGGTCACTTTATAGCAAAGATGTTATCGACCAGGGGCGGAGCCAGGGGGGGGCATGGGGGGGCACTCGCCCCCTCCCAGCGGCGAAAATGCAGTGGAAAAAATTTTTTTTTGCCCCCCCCCATATTTTTTTATATATGTATATATATAATTAACTTCAAGATTAACACCAGTGAGTGGTGTGGTTCAGTGGTAAAAGGGGTGAAGTTAAAGTCTTTGGTGTTTCCTTTCAAATCCGTGTTCGAGCCCTGCTACCTACATTTTCAATTAATTTTATTTGTCCTCCATCTTTGCTATTCTCTCTTTCTCTCTATCCATTTCTTTTTCTTAACAGTTTTGTTGTTCTCTTTCTCCTAATTTCCTCACATTTTTTCAATCTTAATTAATTAGTTAGGCTTTTCCCATTTCTTAATTCTTTACATTTTTAACTAAAATACATTGTATTTCATGGATCCGACCCATTTTTTACTTGTCCGACCCGAAATTTTTTTTTCGGGAGCGCTGCCCCCGAACCCCCGTGAAATCTTGCCCCCCCTGGGGCAATTCCTGGCTCCGCCCCTGTTATCGACCCTTCACTCATAACATTTATTATCGTGCTAAAAGGAAGTAAAATTAGAATGTACCTCGGAGGAGATATCAGCAATAAGGGGAGCAACCGCACCAGCACCTCCCAATCTACTCATGCTCAGAACCTAATCACCATTGACAAATTTTACGTTGAACACATGGGGTTTCAGAACACTGTTTAAATAGTTCGATTATTTAGCATTTAATGCCCATCAAAATTTGTCAATCCGGGGAATCATCACACATTTATTTATTTATTAATAAGCAAAATATTAAAGATAAAAAAAATGAGGGAAAAAGGGGAGTACTTTGACTTGGAGCTGGAGGAATTTGACATAGTCGATGATCTCATCTAGCATTGAAGCCTTGTCTGTCTGTCATTCCACCAAACATATTAATAATTTGAAAATAAAATAATAAAGAAATTACTTTAAAAAAAAACACAAAAAAAAAAACTAAAATAATCCCCCCATTACTATGAAGGTGAGTATTATCCGGAGCAACACCCGTATTATCTGCATTCCAGCTTAATTTTACTAACAATAAATCACGTACACACGCTTAACACAATTTACACTCGCTTTCTTATTGGAGCTAATAAGCACGTGCCAATAGCAAAACTCGAGAAAAATAAAAGAGCATAGTAAATTGACGAATCTACCCCCCACTATAACAAAAAATGATGAGTAATTTAACAAAATAGGGAGCACTGAAAAAATATTAATGTTCATTATTGGAAGTATTAATGCAATAATAAATTTATTCTTCAATGATTTTATATATGTTATTTTTATTCTTCAAATTTCATTTTCAAAAAATAAGTTAGCAGTTATTAGTAATCACTCCGTTTTGTGTTACTATAAATGAATTTTGAATAATAATTTTAAATTAATTTGATTATTCTAGTAAAATTTAAAATTGTTATTGATACATCAATATAATAAGCTTCAATAAAATAAATAATTTTTTATTGAATAATTAAATTAATCTAAGATTATTATTCTAATTTATTAAGAGTAACATAAAAATGAAAACATTTTTATGGGTCGTAGTGACATGCAGTTAGGCTAGAAGATGATGATAGAATTTACCTTGTTGGCATTGGGGACTAATTCCTGCAGAGATTTCATTCGCTCAGCAATTCTCTCTCTCCGTAACTGCCATATTCGGTTTCGAAAAACAACAAAAACAGTGTACAAAATTTCAGCAAAAAATGGAAGCTACACAACAAAATTTACCAAAACCAAACAAGGCACAGGAAAGTAGAAAACAGACTAGTGTGCGGTGGACAGTAGTAGTTGCAAATAGGACGATAGTTAGTGCGGGCTACGTACTCTTTCCGCTATGCTGTGCGGGTCAGTAGCTTGTCCTCTGCGTGCTCTGACTCTTTGCCTTGGTTGCGCTGGTGCACCGCCGGTGGAACCGGTTGCCGACGCTTGGTTCATCACAGGTGACGGTGCTCCGAAGTTCTTTGCCTGAATTGTACCTCCCTGTGATTTATTGAATACAGGTTAATATCATCATTAATAATTATTATTGAGGATGTAAACGAATTTGAATCATTAATTATAGATTTTACAGTTATTAACCTGAGGATTGTGGAAATGCTGAGGTTGATTTCCAGTGAAACCGTTGAATAGAGCTTGAACTGAATTACCTCCTCCCTGTGAAATTTGCAATTAGAATAAATTCGAAAACGTATTCTCTCATCTGGAATGTATTCCTACTGTAACTTACCTGAGATTTGAAGGAGGAAGCATCGATAATGTCGTTTGCAGACCGCTCAAAGGAATCAGCACTCATTAGATTAAGAGGCATGGGAATCAGACCTGATTCACCATCACCGAAAGCTCCGTTCGGCGACCGGAGTCCACCTCCAAGTCCTCTGGACAGCAACAACTGCTGCTGAAGCATCACTGACTTTGCGGCCTCGTTAGTCAGATTCCCGCCGCCACCAGAGCTAATCTGGTGTTGACGGAGCTTGGAAGCAAGGAAGTTGGACTGGTCTTCAAAGTGATCCTCCCATGGGAGTGACTTAGGAGTTCCGGCGGAAAGCTCTGGCCAAGAGCAGGACGCCGGGAGAGTAGATAGCATTTGCTCGAGAAAGTCGTCGTGAGACGATGCCGGATCAAAGTGAGAACTCATCTGAGAAGAGCTGCTATTGTGATGATGCATCTGTTGACCGTTTTGGAGATCCTGAAAAGGCATTTGCAACTGTTTTTTGGCTCATTATTCTCTACTGCAAGTCTGCAAGTTTGCTGCATCTCTTCAAAAAACACATACGCACACAATCCAACACCACACACACTAATAACTGATTGAGATTAGTGGTAATTCATATTATAAGTACCTGAGAAATCGGATTGAAGCAAGTTAATACTCACTGTTGTTCCAAATTTGGTTCAATTTTGACGAATTTGCAACAGAGATGAAGACGAAGCTTTCACCATTAATGCATCTTCTTTTCGTTTCAGAATGTTTATGAATGAGCTTTCTCTCTCTCTCTCTCTCTCTCCTCGGGAATTAAATAGCAAAAGGCGAAGCTTCTGTGCTTTGGTTTCTTTCGCTCAATAGGTATTTAACCGCTGCATTGGAAGATATGTTGTTCCGCTGCACATCCTACATGAAATTTGGCTACCTCTTCGATGAACAAAATTAATTTTGGTTCATTTGAAATGTAATTTAAAATTTATTAAGTCGAATTAATTTCAATTATTGGAGACGAGATCCGATTTAACCACTGAGTCACTTATTTGTGGACTCCATGGACATTGAGAAATGATATTAGATTGTTTTACTGTGATGAAACTTTATATGACGTATTTGGTATTTGATATTGTCTCATTTTTAAAATAAATATTGCAATTGAAATATCAATGTTTTTAAGCAATCTGTTTTAATTTTTATGATTCATGATGAGCCAGGACCAGTTAGACCGGGCCCAAGCTCTGTCTGATCCAAAGGTCCAGTTTGATGTGGCGTTCCCTAGACCGCGGGAGTCGAGACCGCGGACAGATAGACCCTCGAGGTCAAGACCGCGTTCCTCTCATCCCCTCCCAGTCAAGACCGAAGTGATCCAGACCGACAGCCTGGTGACCGCGGGAGTTGTGACCGTCCCATCCGTGCCTGCGTCAAGTATCCTTGACCGCGTCCAAGATATTGACTGCGGTCTCATGCCAGACTCCCGGTTGTCTCACCAGACTCCCGATTAATATCAAAGCTTATTGAGCAAGTTTACTCACTGGCCCAAAAACTCCTCTAAAAGCTCTCATCACCTCCCCAAATACTCCGCTCACCCCGGCCCGATCCTCGAGACAGGAAACCACAGGCCGCAAGGTCCAGCGGTAGCCGAGCGAATGGCGGCGGTGGCCAGAGGTGGCCATCAATGACGCTCAGTTGGATCTAGTTGAGCTAGAGGCAAACGGCCGAATACCCCTCCCTGCAGGGTCCCACAGGTTCTCCCAACTAGTCACCGCTAACTCGCTTGCTAGTCAAGCTAGGGGGCAAAACGGGCAGAATCAACCCTCAACCGCGATCAGGCGGCAAGGGAGGAGGTTGTGGAAGTTTATGATAGCGGAGAGAAAGGGGAGGAGGCTCAATCCAATCACCGTGCGAAATTCAAAGCTAGATCTGTGGCTTACGCCAGGGGAAAGGCCGTGATTCCACGAGCTAAGAAACCAAGGGTGGATGACCAGAACCCATAATTTGTTAAATTCATGCACTAAATGTGGGAGACCCACCAGAAAACAGCCCAGAAGTGTGGCCATACTATGGACGCGTTCAGTGACAAAATTGCCTGGTCACCCATTCATAAGAGGAAACCCCTCCGATGAAAACGTATGATGACTCAAAAAATGCCAAGAGCCATATGGGCGGTTTGAAGGGCAGATGGCCCTATTCTCTTCGGATGAGGCGGTAATGTGCAAGGCCCTGGCCGCAACGTTCACGGGCAAAGCACTATCTTGGATGCTGGCCCTCAAGTGGGGCGACGAGCCAGCACAGCCCAAGACAGACCTGGTCCGAGTCAAGCAAGCCCTGACAGAGACCACCAAAAGCTACATCTCTCGGTTCAGAAAAGTGAGCGAGCAGATTGTAGATCTAGAAGAGGGTGACATCCGGCTATGATTTGAAGGCGATCTCTCTTCCTCGTTCTTAAAAATGAACTTTGCCTCCAACAGACCTAAAAGCGTAGAAGAGGTGTACGAGTGAGCCTCTACTATTGCCTCGGCCGAAGAGCCAAATTTCATAATAATAAGTGTAATAATTGACATGTCATTAATTTTTTTTGTGCTTTAATTATGTATACATGTTTTTTCCTCGATAAACTTGTACTAAGATGAAAGTAGTCAAAGATTTATATCTCAAGTGATATTCGATATTATTTTTAATACTAAAGATCAGAGATTCAAATCATAATAAATTCAATTTTCAAGCACTTTCAAATGCACTATTTTAATATCTTAATTCATTCATGATACTAAAGACGAAAGGACCACACTTATATATATACTCTCTCCGTCCCGCTACAAGCTACACATTTTTTTCATTTGGCGTCTCATTACAAACTTCACACTTTCTAAAATAATAAAGAATCTTTACTATTTCACCCACTAATTCTCTCTCCTACTTTACTTTTATACTTACAACACCAATCAACTTACTATTTCCTATCCCACTTTCTCTCTTCAACCTCACTTTTCATACTCACAACATTTACTTCACTAATTTTCTCCTTAATTTGCGTGCAAAAACTGTGTGGGTTGTAGCGGGAAGGAGATAGTGTTAATAATATACTCCTATGTAGCATAATGTTGGTCCTGTTGTTGATATTTTTGAAAATGTTCTACAAGTAGTTGGGTCATCCTCAAAATTCTGGTTTTGAACCAAATAAGGTACAATATGAACACATAACACATGATGGGCCTTTCTTGTGTCTATGTCTATTTCAGAATTAAGACTTATAAAAGGAAAGGACTCTTGGAATCATAGCCCTAAGATTCCTTCACTATAATTTCAACATGTGCCCTCAGCTTAAACAAAATTTCATAAAAATTTATTAAAGCTGAACATTAGGTATAGGAGCGGACTGATTAATAAAATATGAAATTTTTTATGATTTTTTAAGAAAAAGTGAAAAATTATGATTTTTTTTTTATTATTGTACCTAAATATAAGAGTGATTCTAGTCTTATATCTTAGATATAGGAGCGACATATGGATTTATATGAAATTCTGACAATTCAATGGATATTTATAATTTTTTTTGTCTGACTGAGATGCCTAGGGTCCTAACCCAAAACAAATTAATGTCTGACAATATATCTAAGGGTGGAAGCCGGAAGAACCATGGATAGAGATGGCAACTAAGCGGATTCGAAAAGAGTTTTGCTTTTTTCAAAATTAGTGAGTAACCCGTCGAGATTTGACGGAAGCATAATAATGCTAAAAAAAAATAAATACTACCTCCGTCCCTAAATAATCTTCAAATTTGACATTTTTCATTAATAAACCCCCCATGATCTACATTGCTATATAAAGTCCAACGATGATGTTAACATCAAGATGAGGATGAGCTTGACAATGAACGTTGTTTTCTTATAACACAACTTATTCAAATACACACTGCCCACACTATCTTTTCATGTAACCCAAGAACTCCATGTAAAACACCATACATACATGAAGCATTCACTTAAACAATGTAAATATGATATATGTGCATATCATCCCATTCTATTCACCCCCACAGGCCACAGCCCCACACAAACAAATAGCAGCGGGTACTGAAGAGGAAGATAACACGGGTTGAACTCGTGTATTTGTTTTAAGTCACCACACCTATTCTCAACCATGATGTCTCTCACATCAGGTGCATCTTCAATATCACCCTCGATAAGAGCTGCAACTTCTGAAGTAGTTGGCAAATTATACAATTTATTAAAATGAGTATTTATTAATTAAAGGATTTAAATTAATTAATAAAAAAAAATTAAAATTTCGGATTATTACAACACCCTTCATCTTTTTAATCGTACATAGTTAAAAACAGGTATCCACATTGAAAACAGACTATAAGGAATAAATATGTACATAAGAAACAGAAACACCTCAAAGTATGACATCAAAACATACCTCAAAATAAGACCCAAAGGGAACATCATGTCGCGCCGAATGCCTCAAAGACCTTAAAAGATGAGGATAGAATGTCAGCCGTGTTGTGACCATATAATTATCAAATACATAGAATGAATTCAATTTATACACCTACATGTCAACCTAAATATGAAAGAAATAAACCGACCGAAGTTTTTATCAGAGGACGGAGAAGAACGTCTTTGCCGCTCTGTCATTGCGTATCTGGAGGACACATAGGACTGTTACAAAGGGCTCTAAATGTTATTTCTCGTACTTGACCATCATATCCATCGGCAGCATGCCATTGACCCACCTGGAAATAGAAAGTGACTATTTAACGTTATCAATAGAAATTTCAAATATAAACATTGAAGCATGAAAGACAAAAATTAATTAATGATGCAGAATGAAGCTATGAAAATCTTGATACTTGCATTAAGATTAGTATCCTTCCGGACAGACCTATACTCGTGTGTAAAATTTGAACCGTCACTCAACAGTATGTCAAAAAATTGCTCGGCAGTGCATGGAAACACATCCTGAAAAAGCAAATAGAGTGTTGTAATAACTAAGATTAACTGTTTGGGCTACACAATAAAAGGAAACTGTGGTGAGAGAGTTGGCTTATACGAACTACTGTATGATTACTCCCTGTCAATATAAGCAAATTACAAATATTATATTTACCTTGTGAACTACGAATGCCTCAAAAATAGCAATGAATTCACTCCTAAGAATATAACAAAATGAAAGCATAGTTATAGAGCGGACCTTCTTCTCAGCTTCTAGCATTGCATGGTGATTATTGACAGGACGTTGCAAAGCTCTTAGTGCATGATTTCTGTTCCAAAATGATGCAAACATATATCTGACTCTTCCTGTAAAAGAAGAAGGGACGTGTGAAACAAAATTAGACATCAAAATTTATGACATATACCTGACCAAACTCAAGTTCTCAACCACAATGACAGGAAATAACAAATTATTGGACCTGGTCATAGATGCAAAGTGTACACAAGATGCTTATATCACAATTGAGGAACAAAGTGGAAATTTATAGACAGTGAAGGCATACATTTTAAAAGTGGCTCTTTTAAGTGGAACATACCAAATCAGAATCGCCGACGCTACACAAAAATGTAAGGAGTAAGATCTGTAAATGTATGGATGCAACCTTACAGAACCAAGAAAATAGCATGGATGCAAATGACCTAGCCGGCATCACAGAGTGGATGCAACCTTACAGAACCAAGGGAATCCAACCAAATGAAAACCTAAAATGATATTAATCCAAAGGGCTGGCATTGTCAAACAAAAAAACACTTTTCGAAACCAATCGGCCCCACTAACGGTGAAGTGTTTCTATAGGAAATAACGAAAGGATATGAAGGGCTTGTTGACGATCTTAATTTACTTGACAGAATGGCCAAAAAGATTCTCAGCCTAGCCACTACCGATGGCGAGAAAGACTCATTTGTTTTGCAGTCTCATCATAACTAAAGCTTTCACGTTCGGTGCATGATTGACACTCAAGGTGGAGCTTTGACATTAATTATGAAATGTACTCAATGTTTTTACAACACCACCAAGTAATCAAAGAGTGATTGTTCCAGTAAGGACACATAATATACACCCACTCAAAGAGTATAAGTTTAGATATGGACATAAAATACACTATCCAAAAGTATTGACACATGCACTCAATTACTGACCATCAGGACTTCCCAAAGGCGGAACACCATGCCCACCAGCCCCCATGCGTAGGACAATTGTAATCGCGGGATTAATAAATGCATGTTGGCTCCTTCGAATCTGTATGTGAAGACATAATGGTCCTCAACTCAGTATTGAATAGTGCCACTAGCCCATAAAAAATCGTTTTTAGTGACCATAAATAAATGGAACAGAGACTACGCACCTCATCTATATCTCCCAACGGAATAATCACCTGAAAGTGAACAAAAATGGTAAACAGAAGCAAAGCTTGCGGAAGGGTATTTTAGCACAACAAAACGAATACTGTATAAGCCGTCTCAAAAGATCACATCTTACTTGGTATCACAAGGGTTCATCCATATAACTTTTCTAATAAATAACTATATCAACGATGCAATAGAGGACCAAAAACCATACATCAAACAAATGAATTCAGAACAATGCCTCCCTATACACTATTATATTCCACTATGAAAGGTTCAAGTGGTGGGACCAGAAAATTCAAATAACGTTTCTTCTGGGAAAGAGAAAGAAAACAAAAAGCAGGGGTATGACATCAAAACATATCTCAAAATAAGACCCAAAGGGAACATCATGTGCCTGCTGAACAGTCTCAAAGACCTTAAAAGATGAGGATAGAAAGTGTTGGGATCATATAATTATCAAATACATAGAATGAATTCAATTTATACACCTACATGTCGACCTAAATATGAAAGAAATAAACTGACCAGAAGTTTTTTATCCGAGGACAGAAGAACGTGCTGCCACTCTGTCATTGCCGTATCTGGAGGACACATAGGACTGTTACAAAGGGCTCTAAATGTTATTTCTCGTACTTGACCATCATATCCATCGGCAGCATGCCATTGACCCACCTGGAAATAGAAAGTGACTATTTAACGTTATCAATAGAAATTTCAAATATAAACATTGAAGCATGAAAGACAAAAATTAATTAATGATGCAGAATGAAGCTATGAAAATCTTGATACTTGCATTAAGATTAGTATCCTTCCGGACAGACCGATACTCGTGTGTAAAATTTGAACCGTCACTCAACAGTATGTCAAAAAATTGCTCGGCAGTGCATGGAAACACATCCTGAAAAAGCAAATAGAGTGTTGTAATAACTAAGATTAACTGTTTGGGCTACACAATAAAAGGAAATTGTGGTGAGAGAGTTGGCTTATACGAACTACTGTATGATTACTCCCTGTCAATATAAGCAAATTACAAATATTATATTTACCTTGTGAACTACGAATGCCTCAAAAATAGCAATGAATTCACTCCTTAGAATATAACAAAATGAAAGCATAGTTATAGAGCGGACCTTCTTCTCAGCTTCTAGCATTGCATGGTGATTATTGACAGCACGTTGCAAAGCTCTTAGTGCATGATTTCTGTTCCAAAATGATGAAAACATATATCTGACTCTTCCTGTAAAAGAAGAAGGGACGTGTGAAACAAAATTAGACATCAAAATTTATGACATATACCTGACCAAACTCAAGTTCTCAACCACAATGATAGGAAATAACAAATTATTGGACCTGGTCATAGATGCAAAGTGTACACAATATGCTTATATCACAATTGAGGAACAAAGTGGAAATTTATAGACAGTGAAGGCATACATTTTAAAAGTGGCTCTTTTAAGTGGAACATACCAAATCAGTATCGCCGACGCTACACAAAAATGTAAGGAGTAAGATCTGTAAATGTATGGATGCAACCTTACAGAACCAAGAAAATAGCATGGATGCAAATGACCTAGCCGGCATCACAGAGTGGATGCAACCTTACAGAACCAAGGGAATCCAACCAAATGAAAACCTAAAATGATATTAATCCAAAGGGCTGGCATTGACAAACAAAAAAACACTTTCCGAAACCAATCAGCCCACTAACAGTGAAGTGTTTCTATAGGAAATAACTGAAAGGATATGAAGGGCTTGTTGACGATGTTAATTTACTTGACAGAATGGCCAAAAAAGATTCTGCAGCTAGCCACTACTGATTGGCAGAAAGACTCATTTGATAAGCATGAGCTATTTAGTCCCTAAGCAGACCTATCTTAAATAGAAGAAAAAAAATGAAGACATAGTACTCCCTCCGCCCCAAATAGGACGTCCTCATTTCCTTTTTGGTATGTTCCAAAATAAATATCTTTTTATCACCAACACTCTTTTTATCTTACTCTTCCAGTTATACCTTAGGTTTCTAGGTGCATGTTCCCGAAATTAATTATGCCCTCTCTTTTTTTCTCTCTTTCTCTAGAACAATGCCCTTCTCTCTCGTTACTTATGGTTGTTGATAAAACGAACAATAATTAGTAAATCCTACATAGGCGGACATTTAGAAAGTGAAAGTAATTACTTTTTTTTTTTAATCACGACAAATTTGGAAACCAAAAAATCTTAATCAGCGTGTCCAAACAAAAGAGGGCTAAATTGGGACGGAGGGAGTAATAATCTCCTACTCCCTCCGTCCCGGACCTTGGTGCGTAGTTTGACTTTTCACGTAAATTAAGGAGAGAGTATTATATTGAAAGTGTTGTGAGTGTGAAATAAAATAGGAGAGAGAATGAGTGGAGGGAATAGTAAATTATAATGGTGTTGTGATTATTAAAATAATGTAGGAGAGAGAATGAGTGGAGGGAATAGTAAAGATTCCTTTCCATTTTAGGAAATGTGTCGTAGGTTTGGGACGCCCAAAATGGAAAGTGTGCACGTAGGTATGGGACGGAGGGAGTATATATGATCAATGTTAATGAAACTACAAACGAAATGTTCCCGTTGCTTTTGCATAAGTTGAATAATCATCTACGTCTTTCAACCAGAATCACTTCATCATAGCTATGGAAGGCACATAGAATCCTGCAACACCTATTCCTTAACCTTCTGCTTCCTCACATTCACTTACTTCAGTCCACTATTAAATCACTTGTAGTGCAACCTTCACCACTGTCTACTTTGTTTTGCAGTCTCATCATAACTAAAGCTTTCACGTTAGGTGCATGATTGACACTCAAGGTGGAGCTTTGACATTAATTATGAAATGTACTCAATGTTTTTACAACACCACCAAGTAATCAAAGAGTGATTGTTCCAGTAAGGACACATAATATAAACCCACTCAAAGAGTATAAGTTTAGATATGGACATAAAATACACTATCCAAAAGTATTGACACATGCACTCAATTACTGACCATCAGGACTTCCCAAAGGCGGAACACCATGCCCACCAGCACCCATGCGTAGGACAATTGTAATCGCGGGATTAATAAATGCATGTTGGCTCCTTCGAATCTGTATGTGAAGACATAATGGTCCTCAACTCAATATTGAATAGTGCCACTTAGAGCCCATAAAAAATCATTTTTAGTGACCATAAAGAAATGGAACAGAGACTACGCACCTCATCTATATCTCCCAACGGAATAATCACCTGAAAGTGAACAAAAATGGTAAACAGAAGCAAAGCTTGCGGAAGGGTATTTTAGCACAACAAAACGAATACTGTATAAGCCGTCTCAAAAGATCACATCTTACTTGGTATCACAAGGGTTCATCCATATAACTTTTCTAATAAATAACTATATCAACGATGCAATAGAGGACCAAAAACCATACAGCAAACAAATGAATTCAGAACATGCCTCCCTATACACTATTATATTCCACTATGAAAGGTTCAAGTGGTGGGACCAGAAAATTCAAATAACGTTTCTTCTGGGAAAGAGAAAGAAAACAAAAAAGCAGGGGTATGACTCAGGAGAACATGGAAATAGATTCTTATGATATGAGAAGACGATGCCTGAGATAGTGTAAGATATATAGGCACCAATACAGGCAACGGTATCCTAAATTTTGCAATGGCATTTAACTTATTCTCATGGTCAATTCATCAAACAACTTGTATGCAATCAACCAAAGGCAATTCAAATCAAAGTTTAATTGCAAACAACCAAAGACAATTCAAATCACAATAGGTGTAGGAGAAAAAAGAGGTCCTAAGTTTGCATTAGTTATACGGAAGAAAACAATTGAAGAAGAAATCGACTAATGAGATGAAGAACTGACCTTAGAACGATCGTCTGAGCAGAGGAGAAGCAGGGAATGAATGGTTTCTCGTCTATTTAACACGCTGAAGCGGCCCAGCTTCGAATATGGAATGGATCATAATCGGGAAAATTAGTAAGGGGATTAGCGGCTAATCCCAACAAATCCGCTTAAATATACTGATGCCTAATTGTCAAACCCCACATTCCTAAAATACAATTTCCTTCAAACATGGAATTGAATCTGGCAAATGACCCATCAAGGAATTGAAACTTGCATCAAGGAATTGGCAAATTGAATCTGGCAAATGACCCATCAAGGAATTGGCCGGCGACGTATGTGACGGGAAGAGGGAGATGGCTGCTGCGTCAAGGAATTGAAACTTGCATCAAGGAATTGGCAAATTGAATCTGGCAAATGACCCATCAAGGAATTGGCCGGCGACGTATGTGACGGGAAGAGGGAGATGGCTGCTACGTCAAGGAATTGAAACTTGCATCAAGGAATTGGCAAATTGAATCTGGCAAATAACCCATCAAGGAATTGGCCGGCGACGTATGTGACGGAAAGAGGGAATTGCTGTGTGTTTTCGAGGGGATAAGATGGGAATGAGGAGGGGAGATAGGCAGCTGGATTTACACGTGAAATTTCAGCTCATATTAACACGTGGATGGGCTGAGAGGCCTAGGAATGTTTTTGGTTTTAAATATTATATAGATGACTAAAATCCGAACCTGCCCCACCCCCTTATACGCCAAACCCCCAACTTGTTTCCGCCCCGCTCCGCCCCGCTCCATTAAAAAGCTCCATTTAGATTACAAACATAAATTGAAGTTTTACATAAATATTATCAATATATAAAATATTATATAAATAAAGTTACTAATCATTCATGTTGATTGAGGTTAAATGGAGCGGGTTTATAGAAATTCCAAACTCGTTTGTCGGGTTTTGAATGACCCTTTCTAAACTCTTCCCAGGGACAGGTCTTTTCGAATTTTGAGATGTCTACGGATGTTTTGCCATCCCTGGATCCCTATAAGAACTGCATTTATTTTTTCATCCAAACAGACAAATTGGTCATTCAAGTCACTAAATGACTTAAATGCAGTAAGTATTTCGAAAAGGGCAATAAGGGAATATTAAATGAAAAGTGTGGGTATGAAGTGTAAATTTTTCCTCCCGTCCCACTTCTCCTCTTCGTCGTTACTCTCCTCTCCGATAGCTCCTCCGAGTCTCCGACCACCTGAACATCAACACGCAAACTCACTACTGACAACCCAAAGGTCCCTTCCCTCTCTCTTCCTCTAAGCCTCAACTCAATCTTTGTTTCCATTTATCATTATTTTTATTTTTATTTCATTTATACTCACAGAAATTTGATTTCAAGTGTTTTCTGTGTGCTAGTAAGTACTAACAATTTCTTTCTATTCTTTTTTTTAAAAAATAATTTAATATTATGCAATTGAATTTTTCATTTAAAGGTATTTTGTTTACTGATTTACTATGAAGCTAGACAAGCATCTGAATTCCAATTTGTTACCTAGGTTTTAGAGCTAGGGTTTGATGAAATTTGGGGATCTTGGATTGTTGCATTTTGATGAAGCTGCCTCTTAATTCTAACAAATCCTCTTGAATATTATGCCTTGACATTGTTTAACTGCTAAATAAATCAGTTTGAAATCAATTAACTCTCACCAGAATGGTCTACTGCAAACTGCATCAGTTAATGCCTAGCTCAAAGGTCAAAATGACCCTATCATCTTCTTGGAATTGGCTGCAAGTGATAAAATTGACAAAAATGGATCAATTTAATTAATGGATTAGAATTTCTCCTACGGTTGTTTTACAAGTAACTGGCGGCCTACAAGAATTAGAGAACTTCTGCTCTATACACTCTCCATGCACTGAGAGAAAGAAATGGAGTCTGTATAATTGAGGTTGTTGGGTAGTTTACGTCATTGTTAATGTATATCCCGCGTTTTTTTTTTTAATTTGTTCTTCTGTAACTATTTCTATATACTCCCTCCGTCCCGGTTCACTTGGCACCAAAGAGATGGGCACAGTAACTAAGAAAAAGTAAGAGAGATAATTAATTAAAGAAAATGTTGTGAGTAGAAAAGGTAAAGTTGGAGAGAGAATGAGTGGAGAGAATAGTGATTTGATTGGTGTTGTGAGTGTAAAA
The DNA here is from genome assembly GCA_022495995.1 of Adenophora triphylla var. japonica. Classification (NCBI taxonomy): domain Eukaryota; kingdom Viridiplantae; phylum Streptophyta; class Magnoliopsida; order Asterales; family Campanulaceae; genus Adenophora; species Adenophora triphylla. The sequence continues at coordinate 282,093 of JAFEMH010001106.1, read as the reverse complement.
ACTTTCCATTTTGGGCAGTGTCAAGTGAGGTGGGACGGACCAAAATGGAAATTAGTGTCAAGTGAAGTGGGACGGAGGGAGTATGTTCTTGCTCAATAAAGCTTTAGTTTTTGTTTGTTCTTGTAGAAGATTAATATGCTTGTGTGCATGGTTATTTATTTGTTTTTGAAGCTTAGTCCTTTGCATCTTATTTGAGAATCCTATCTTGCCCAGCCTTTCTCCCTATGTCTACATTTGGACTCTTTGATCTTTAATAGGTCTTTAAAACTCAAGGGCCTTGACTAGCTCAATGAGTCAATGTCATACTTCCTCCACCTCAAAAAAATTCATACTTTTCATTTTCGTGTATCCAAAAAGTGGCTCATTTCTGAATTTAGAAATTTTATAGTGTAGTTTGAATAAGGTACAAGCAAGTACAGCATGCTCCTAAAAATCGTTGACTTGTCAAATGGGATGGTTTTTCTGGGACGGAGGAATATAAAATAATTTATGTCTGAAATTTGATAGGAGATATTGATATGTATTTTCTGGTGCCACAAGCAGCTGGTGAAAGATCATGAACAAAGGAGGGGTAGGAAGTGGTGGTGGTGGGCCAACAGCTGCTGCTGCTGTTGCTGCAGCCCAAAAGCAGAAGTCTTTGCAGCAGAGAGTTGATAATGACATCGGAAGTATAGTTGACAATTTCAGTTTCGTTGTCAATGTTGCCCGGGTAATCTATATCTTTCTCTCACTCCACATGAGTAGACTTTTTAGCTCTTTTACTTCAAGTTTTTTTTCGATAGTGGGAAATGTGTCGTTCTTTGAAGTAGTATTTGAAGATGTATGTTAATGTAGCCAGGACTTCTTATGGATTGGTTTGATCACTATATATAGTGTAGATTTGCTATCTCCTCCTTATTGTATTAGGTATAGGGAGTCATAAGCAAAGTGGTATTTGAAGTTTGATATTCTTGGATTTGTGAACCCGATCAAATGTACAAGTTTATGTTCTTCTTCACTCTTCCCGTTCTATATGTGGGACACCAGAAGTATGTCAAAGCTACAAATAAATGTTAATTCCTAAGGATTTACTTTTCTAAGAGAGGATAATAAGATTTTCATTAGAATAATTATCTTTGTTTATAAAAATTAGTTTGACTACTCTTCATTTTGGAGGATAACTGCATTAATACTTAAACAATTTGCTGCTGATTTGTAGATTAATGATCCTCCTGTTAGGAATTCACAAGAAGCTTTCATGATGGAGATGCGTGCAGCAAGGATGGTAAGATGCCTCACTCGTATTACTAGGTTCGATAGCATGCATGCATGTAGGCAAACTTACTTAAGCTCGCACACCAAATGACATTTAGAGTGTCTTTGGGCTTGCTGGTAATTTTTTGGTAGAGAGCTTCATCATCCATTTTTTAGAGTTCTTAATGAACAAGGATTAGTGTATTGAAACTATTCACCTGTCTGTGGAAATGTCCTAAATAACCCTAACAAGAGTTGCTTGCCATAGTAGAATAGTTGTGTGTTATAATAGATGAGTCACATGTTATATATTACACTCGTCCGACTATCATGCAGTCAGACGACACAGGCCCAAATCCGCATTTTCATACATCAGATGTACTACTCATATACATGATCACTGATGTAGACCATAACTAACAGGTTCAGGCTGCAGACTCTTTGCTGAAGTTGGTGTCGGAGTTGAAGCAGACGGCTATATTTTCAGGGTTTGCTTCCCTTAATGATCATGTAGAGCAGAGGACAGAAGAGTTAAATCAACAGGCAGAGAAAACAGATAGAACATTGGGTAGAATTGGAGAGGAAGCAGCAGCTAGTCTTAAGGAGCTTGAATCACATTATTACTCTTCTGTATCGAGGACTAGGCAACATTCGCAACCATGAATTCAGACCCCAAAAAATGGCCACTACATTGTAACCTCGTGTAAGGATAGACTTTCTGATTGTCTTATCAATGTGGTCGTTCAAAGATTTTAAATCACCAAATGATGTCCCTCACATGCCATTGATTACGTAGGGGCCGTTTGGTTCGATGGAAAAAAAGTGAAGGAATGGAATGGTCAATGGAATTGAATTCCTGAAGGAATTGAAATGGATAAAAACTGGTCAAATTCCTCCGTTTGGTTGGCACGAAATGAAATGAAATTGTCATTCAATTCCTTGGCAAATCATATTTGGTTTGAAAATACAAATTATAGGAATTGAATGAAAGCATATAAAATGTCCAATTTACCCTTCTTTAAAAAAAAATTTTTTTTTTTGGGGGGGGGGGGGGAAGGAGTTGGGGTTAGGCAGGGGTCTTTTAAAAAAAATAAAATTGGAGGTTGGGGGTAGGGGGTAGGGGGTAGGGCAGGGGGTGGATGGTGGGGGTGGGGGTGGGGGGGTGGGGGGTAGGCAGGGATCTTTTTTAAAAAAAAAAGTTGGAGGGGGTGGGGGGTAGGCAGGGGTCTTTTTAAAAAAAAAAATTGGAGGGGTGGGGGGGTGAAGGTAGATAGGGGTGGTAGGGCTGGGTGGGGTAGGTAGGGGTATGCAAAATGAGTAGAAAAAAAATTCGTGGGGGTGGTAGGGCAGGGGTGATTTGGGTTTGGGGATATTTTGGCAAATCATATTTGTTTTGAAAATACAAATTATAGGAATGGAATGAAAGCATATAAAATGTTCAATTTACCCTTCTTTTAAAAAAATATTTTTATTATTATTATTTTGTTTTGGGAGGAGGGGTTGGGGTTAGGCAGGGGTCTTTTAAAAAAAAAATTGGAGGTTGGGGGTTGGGGGATAGGTGGGGGTGGAGGGCAGGGGCTGAATGGGGGGTAAGCAGGGGTCTTTTAAAAAAAATGGAAGGGGTGGGGGTGGTAGGGCGGGGCTGGATGGGGGTAGGCAGGGGTCTTTTAAAAAAAAAATTGGAGGGGTGGGGGGTGGGGGTAGGTAGGGGTGGTAGGGCAGGGCTAGGTGGGATGGGGTAGGTAGGGGTATGCAAAATGAGTAAAAAAAAAAATCGTGGGGGTGGGGTGGTAGGGCAGAGGTGATTTGGGTTTGGGGGTATTTTGATCAAAAAAAAAAAAAAAATTTTCCATTCCTGAAGGAATTGACATTCCTCCCATATTTGGAAGAAATGGCCAATTCCTTGGTTCGATGGAATTGATCAATCCATTGCCATGAATTTCAACCAAACAAGGGAATGGAATGGGTCAAACGGAATTGACCATTCCATTCCGCCGACGGAATGATCAATTCCGCGAACCAAACGGGCCCTTAATGTTCTTTTAATATGCGTGCAAATTCTTTATGTTTTTTTAATATGCGTGCAAATTCTTGATAGGACTCTTCACCGGAATGAAAGGAACTAATATAAAAAGACAAATGAAAGATAACAAGAACTTGGTGATTTTAATTCTCCAACTGCAAAAAGATCATCTATTGTCTATTCTTAACATTTCGATGTCTCAACTAATGGGGGGAAAGTAAAATATGAAAGCAAGAGCAGTGCAGGGTTGGCAAACATAAGGTTCAAAACATCCACAAAGATTTCTCCTCAACATGAAAGCTGCTCCTCCATTCTCTCTAATGAGATTTCACATACTCTTGAACTATGTTAAGACCCTCGGTTTCTTCCCCATAATCCTGCAAAAGAATCAACTAGTGATTCAAATCAACATTGCTGAACATGACAAACGATGATTATCGGCAGTTCATGTTAGCAAGGCATACCTTCACAACAACACAGGAGCAACCAACCACTTTCCTTGCATTCCCCTCAGAGTCGATCTTACATAACTGCATGATAGGTAGTAACAAAGAGAAATGGTTAACAAATAATCCATCATTTTTTCTCACAAAACATTAAATGCAATCAAATCAATCGTATTAATAAACTGCAATAAAGTTCCCAAATGACTGCAAGAGGGAAAATGACGCCAAATATTGTAGGAAACTTCCGTGGCAAGAACTAGCAATTACCAAAAAAATAAAAATGTTTGAACTTCAAGAACCAGCCATCCCATAAAATGCAATAACCCATTTAAATATCTTTAATGTAAAGAATATCTTTAAATATCTGGCCCACATTAAAACACCCCATGAACAATCTCAATGGTAAATTAGTAGCCTAATCTATGATTGGGTTACAGGTAAAGTAATGAATAAAGCAAGAGAAGAAATGAGTAAGAGAAATAAGCAGAACATAGAGACCGCCAAGGAAAGATAACTTACACCAGCCCATTCACCAAGAGTTTTAGCGCTGGGAACAGATATCAAACTGACATTGTGGTCTGCGCAAAGTGCTTTAACCAGCTTAACATAATCTGGCTGGTTGCAATCCTCTGCAAGCACACAAAGCTGAGCAGCATGCTTTTCAATCACCTTGGCACCCTCGTGGAGGCCTCGTGCAAGCCCTCCATGAGCTAATGATTTCCTCAGAACAAGCTGCAATGCAGTCATTGTATCCATGGGCTCACCCAGAGCTGGAGCTGGGGCAGGGGCAGGGGCAGCAACAGGGGTTTCGGCAACATCTTCTCTGTAAGACCAAGTACATAAATAAGAAGGGTAGGCACATAAATAATGGAGAAAAGCTTGTTTTACATATCCTCACTGCACATTGATTGCAACCATCTTGAAATGAAATGAAGTATTAAAAAAAGGACTACAGAGATGTTTAGTTTGGGGTATGGGAGAGTGGAGAGGTATAAATTCCACAGACTTTCAAATGGCACAATTATAAACATTTCCAACAGACAAGTTCTAACTGGCCTTATGGATTATCTGTGAAACAGATGTAGTTGGATTAGCACCACAAACAGGGGAGAAAAAGGAGCTCCTGAATGCTTTCAAGTGCCAGCAATTTGCAGACAATAAGGTAAATGAGTAAAGTGACGACATAGTAGCCAAGGAGACCTACACAGACATTGTACAGGGCATGCATGTCACCCAGGTTGTAAGGGTGGCATGTCTCTAAGTCTGTAATTTAGAATTATTGTACCCCACAAGAAGGCAAGAAAAAATTGAGGGTGGGTATCAATTTTTTAATTTTGTCACATGAACTAGCATTCATCGTCCATCGATATACACAAACATGAAGAATAGCATGGATAATCTTATTTACGCTCCAAGAGATCACATAAAACTAGAGTAAAACGAGCATGACAGGCAAACCCTACTAACACTTATCAGACAGATTAAGAGAGCATACTTGCTGCAGTGGATCGAATATGAAAATTACAATATTTTAACAATTCTAACATACCCTGACATGATTCTAGGTAGCCTTCAAATCAAAACTTCAGAACTCAACTTCCTGTGGCAAAGAGTAGAACAAGACTATCAGTTATAATAGAAAGACACCATTCAAAGTGAACAGTGAGTAGAATCAGTGTATGAAAGATCTGTAAAGCTAAGAGAAGTAATTGTTTAATGCATCTAGTAACTAATATTACAAGAATGAAGCCTAGTGGATTAAACTGTCATCTGAAATCTGAATAGGAGAAGAATTCAATAAATGAATAGAAGGGGTGGATCAGCAAATGATACAGGTAGGGAAGTCCACTTAGCAGATGGTTAACACTTGTGTATCTGATATGCTAAATATTTTTCTTGTGGACCTTAAAGTATACTAGTTACTTGTCATGTTCGCAGCCCAAAGTCTACAGAAAAACAATCTACCTTTAGAAAATTCGGGGGGGGGGGGGGGATAAGATATCTTGCATAATAATGGACAAGAAAATTTACCCCTGAAGCATATGAAATGCAAGTTATAACTCAGAAGAACGTAAACAATTCGACATTCTAGCGTGTTTCTTAGTATTTATATAATTGGGATTAGTTTCATTAGTAATGCTGGCTTACTGCAGAAATTAACACACCATATAAGGTATGTATTATCACTCAACTGCGCTCCAGTTCACTTAAATTTCCGGAATAATAGAGGAATTATATGAAAGAACACTTGAAATTTAAACATTTTTCTAAGAACCCAATTGATATCAAAGACGAAAAAACAGTTTCAAAATATAATCTTTACAGAGATAAACCGAATTAATTCGAAATTTATAAGGAACATGAACGTAAGTGGACTTTAAAAATAGTTCTTCAAAATCAAACAGTTGACGGAATGAAACGAAGAACTCTATATAGCAGATTAACTGAAAAAAAATACGATTACAGATCAAATTAGCTGACCAATTCGCGAGAAGAGGCAAGAAATCTGGGCGGCGAACGGAAGAGCTCTGCAGTGTCTGGGAAGGAAATAAGCCGACGGCTGTATTTGATGACACAACAATAAAACCCTAAAAACTTAGACGAGATGGGCCTAAGTTTAGGTGTTGGTTAATGTTACCACTAGCCCCCTATAGTTTGGCTAAATTCTACTAATACTCTAACTTTAAATTGGATTCCTCTGGAATTGTTCACAAGTCTTATGTTTTATTCATCTTTGAATTCTATCGCCACAAAATAAATATTCATTTTGTTTATTTGCTTTTATGTATCACAGACGTTAGCGTTCCATAATAAATATCCAATTTTTTTATTTGCTCGATTGCATCACACACATTAGCTGCATATGCTTATTCTTGAGTCCGTCTTCTTTAACCCCCGTAATCTAGGTCTGAAAGTTTCGACTTGATGACGCCTTAGCTTTTGGGGTCAGGAGCGATTCAGGATATCTGGCTAGGATATATTTGGTGGTTTGAGGTACCTAGATCACAACACAAACAAGCACCGTTAAGGTCAAAGTTGGATGTTACTCCAACTCGTGCCCTAGTGTGAGAGTAAGAATACTGAGTAATAAGGCTTTGAATACCTTTGGAGTGTGTGTGTGTTTAGGTTTAGAGAGTAATAGAGCTTACTCAATTGTCTATGGAACTTACCTTGCCCAAGGGGGTAAAGGCCTTCTATTTATAGGCAATGCAATGGTGCTTGTTGAGGTAAGCACGAGATCACCCCAGGGGCACTTTGGTATTTGACTGCCTACACGTGTCCGCAGCCTAATTGGTCCCGTCGGGGAGGGAACATTTATCGTCTGGGGACATGGCCGAAAGTGACATGAGCCGTGTAGCCGGCTTAGTGCATTAAATGGAATAGTAGGCGCCGGACCGAGCCGCATCAATGCGTGATGGGGGAGCTGGCCCGTCGAGCGCAAGCTAACTTGCTCGCAAGGCTTGACATTAACCGGAAGAAGATGTGCCCGCGGCCAACGTTGTGCCCGCGGCCAAAGATATATGACGCGAGCACGGCTTGATGCGGCATGACTCATGCGGGCACGGATCCAATGAAAGGTGGTCCCAATGGTCCTCGATGGGGACGATGCGAGAAGGACACTCTGCCTCGACCATAAGGGCCTATTTTGTCCGCTGCCTTCCCTCCACGGTCTAGGAACCGCTACGTCACGGGTTCCTTGACTAGACCGAGCGCGGCCCGGGCCCAAGAGATCCGGCTCATCAATGGCCCCTAGCTCCAAGTGTGATTATTTATGGTCTCGAGTGAGGAGCTACTAGAAGCTCGGTTTGCTCCAATTGTTCCTCGAGCGAGCACCGGTGTTAGCGCCTTTTATTGTTCCTGCTTGGCCCTACGGGCCAAAGTGGAACGTTCGGGAGGCACCATGAGTGACACGTGGTCCTCGCATGGCGTGCCTCCCTAACAAAGCGGCCCTCGCGATGAAAAGACGGGTTAGTGGTACGTACAGGGGTACGTGTCGCTCGTTCAAGGGGGGCAATAAATGCAAAGGGTATTTAATTTTTCGAATTTTCAAACGTTGGAGACGGTTCAGGGTCCGAGGTAGGATTGGTGGGCTAATTAATACGGGTTAACGGGTTAACCCGTATAGGTAGGCCTTATAAATACCAAACCCTTTTTACCGTTTCCAAACCTTCAGAGAGCCTTTGAGAGAGAAACTTATCCGCGATCTTCGTGCTAATGTTTTCCAAATCCTTCTCTCAATCTTTCTCTCGTAAGTACCGTTGGGTGTTTTCTTCTTCATCTCCTTCGTTTTTCTTTTTTCGGTTTCGAATAATGACTACTCGAGAGTTTGGACCCCGCCGTCCCATAGAGTTAGGAGACGGGAGCACTCCATCCGTTTGCTGCTTGTAAACGGACAGGGGGATATTTAGGAAGGTAGGCCTGGGTGGCTTAGGTTATCCCTCGAGTGCTTCCAATATTTACGTGAAAAATCCCAATGGGGGCCTTTTGTCCCACCCCTGTGTGGGAGGCCAAGGATAAAAGGGTAAAAAGGAACGGTGATGTTTTGGTGTTGGGGATACCAAGAGGCCGAGAAATTTTGTGATGGGGTTTTGTGCAGGTGTTTCCCCGCGAGAGAGGCTCGGCCCGAACGCCGTTGAATTAGTGAGGAGAGCGATTCGTGTCCCCGAAGTAGTTTGTGATCGGGAAAAGTGCGAACTAATGGACCCCGAACAATCAAACAATTCGCGGCACCGAGAGCGGGGACCCCAGCGACCCTTTAGATGTTCTCGCCCTCGAGTACCATCTTTCCCCATGTTGTGCCCGCGGCTACTAGGGCGAGACAATTGAAATGAGCAATAGCTGAGGAACTTGACCCCCGCTCGAGGCGACCGGTGAATCGGAGGCGGCCTCGCCCGCTGGTGACCCCACCCGTCCTCTTTGGCTCCTCGAGCTCGGAGACCGAAGAGGATGACCGCGATGAGGGGGATAGGAGGGCCGCGGGGACCTCCAAGAAGGCCGCCGAGACCACCAACATTGTGGATGCCTTCGAGAGCTCGACTCCGAGGAGGAGGAGGAGGGTGGCCCCCGCCCGAACAAAGGCAAGAGGCCGCCTAGGGATGTTAATCCCGGTCGTGGCCGTAAGAAGGCCAAGGAGGTGGCCACCATTGACCGGGAGGAGGAGATCTAGCGAGGTTTATAACGTGGACCGCAACGCTACCGTGTCCGCACCCTGGGCATGTTCATTTGGCGGACAAGGACAAGCCGCGGCCGAGACCATGCAGATGTCCGCGGGGACAACCGAGCTCGCGTTTTATGGGGCCCAGCTTGAGAACGGATCGAGGCCGCCCTCGGACCCTTTCTTTTACTTCTTCCCGGAGTTCAATGCCCGCCCGCCTACGCACCCGACTCCCAATGCCATCCGAGCCATTGTCTCCTTCATCGCCGTGTGCATTCCTAGGTTATGAACCTACCCTCTGGGCTCTACGCTTACTATCAGAACCAGATTAGCCGTGGTATCCTGAGCTTGAAGGCTAGGAACTACTCCACCAGGACTTTCTCTCCTCCCTCCAACAAATTTGACCAATGGAATCAGAAGGACATTTTAGTTATTGAGTCAAGATTTGGATGGCCCTTTTCCAAACCTTCACACCCCGTCCCTATGAAGGTGGCCGCGGCGCTATCCGGACCCGTCCTCAGCCGATGCCATGCGCACTGCCATAGAGAGGCATCTGGCCCTCTATTTGGATAGCGGGGAGGAGCCCGTATATGACGTGGGCGCCATAGTGGAAGATGAGCCCCTACTGATCTACTCGGGGGTGGCTCTCGCAGGAGGGCGCCCCACATGCCCCTGCAGTAGAGATAGAGCCTCGGCCCCGTGACCCTGATTGGCGGGTGCACGAACACTACCAATTTGAGGCCGATTGTAAGACCTGTATGCTGGGCGCTGAGTGCGATCCTCCCGAAATAATCGGTCTCTGATTCTTCTATAAAAACTATTGCCAATTTATTTTGCCTTTGATCTTTCAACCGCTTCCGCTAACCATTTTTCTTTCCCTCCGCAGTAGATCCGGAAGTGTATAATTTCTGATGGCCCTCTAAGTGCCGTCACCGAAGGCCAAGAACCGCAGGGCCAACAAGGAAGCCGCCCGTAAGAGGCGTAATGAGACGGGAGGGGTCCCCACAAAAGATAAGACCGCGCTCGTAGCGAGCAGGAGGATCGGGAGGCTCTATCTCGCTCCCGTAACCATTCTAACCACCGGAATCCGCCTCCACCTCCCCGGGTCCTCCTCCACCCAATGCTCTCCGGCATCATCTCCCGGCCGTACTATTGCCTCCGGCATAACCGTGGAGCGCCCAAGAAAAGGACCGACAGAGAGGCGGATCTCGACGCATGTAGGAGAGGTCCTCCAAGACCCGTAAAGTGGTGGATACCTCTACCCGTAGCCCCCGTCGCCGCCACCGCTTCTACCATCGCTCCTCCACCGCGGGGACCATATGCTCGGCCTACCCGATCTCCTCCTGGCCACCCGCGAGGAGACTCCGGGAGAAGAGGAAACAGTGGGAGGTGTGCCCGCCATCAAGGGGCGGACCTATACGCCCGCTCCGCCCACAACTCGCCGTTGGGATCGGGCTTATCAATAGGCTCTTCGCCCGACTTCTATCATGCCGTGGCGGAGAAGGAGAACCCATCGCCTCACGGGAGACATTGGGATTGCCCTCACCGAGGTTTGACTCTTCTCGTCCGTCCTTTTGACACTTTTAGCCTTCCTTGTTCTAATTATCCTCCTTGCAGGTTGGCAATAAGGCTATGCGGCTCCGGGAGACCTGTGATAGCCTGTCCGCTGAGCTTGCCAGTAACACCAAGGATATGGCGGGCAAACTCCGCGAGCCGGAGCCGGCCCAGAGAAGGCGGGGACTCGAGCTCCCTTCCGGATGCCAAGGAGAAAGAGTTCGCGACCAAGGAGTCCGATCCAAGGGCTTCCTGTGAGCGGGTGACCGAGCCGAGAAGAGCCTTGAAAGGGCAAAGGGTCGAGGGATGAGCTCAAGGGCCACAAACTCCAGCTGGAGCAAAGAAATTCCGAGCTCATGGTCAAGCTGGATGCCTCCCAAAAGCAAGTGGAGATCCTGGAGGCAAAGGCGGATGATCTCTCCGAGAAGCTGCTGCTCTCGACCCGCCTCGGCTTGGAGAAGGAGAGGATGCCGGCCGAAGCTCGCAAGGAGGCCATCGAGGAGTATAAGAACTCCGATGAGTTCAACGCGTGAGTGCTCGGCCCAAGATGAGGCCGGTGTCCGGACACGATCCGGAACTTCGCGGCCACGGTATGTTCTCCGTGCAGCTAGCTGGCCGTGATCGGCTCACCGGTTGCTACCGACGCGGAGTGCGTGCTCCGGCATGCGCTAGTTCCTCTCGTCCGAGGACGAGGCCGCGGTCTCGGATCTCTCCGCCGCGCCTCTCGCCTCCCGTGGCGAAGTGATCGCCTCGCCTCGATCGCCCAACCGGATGAGCCGCGATTCGGGACAACCCTTTATCTTGGGGGATGCCCTGGCTCAGGTTCTTCCAGTAGGGGCCACCATAGAGCTCTCTTTCCCCACGGCAGCCTCCCGTCAGCCTCTACCGAGCAACAAACCGCTCCCACTACCGAGGTGCCTCTGGGACCCCCGCTTCCCAACTCCGGACTCGAGCGGGCACGGGGTGCGGCCCCTGAGGAGCCAGAGGCGGGCACAGGTGGTGCGGCCACTGAGGAGCCCAAGGAGAATGCTCCGTTAGTATAGGATTTTTGCTTTTTCTTGTTGTAATAGTTTTAGGACTTTGTAAATATTTCCTTAACATTAATAGAAGCATTTTTCCCCACTCGCTCCTTTACTTTTATCTTAATTGCTTGTCTCGTAGGCTATTTTGAGTAGTTTGGCAATTTTCGAGCATCTCAAGACTTTCGCATTCTCGCTATTACTTTTTCCAGCGTTTTTGACTTGCAATTAACTTTATACTCTCCTTCTCAAGGGCAAAGCAGCCTAAGAGGCCCTTTCGCCCGCATTTTTTGAGTTTTCCTAACTCTTTATTCAAAACCCTTAGGTTTTTCGTGAGAGTCACCTTTATTCTTCTATGATCGCGTTTGTTTAGCCTCGCGGCAAACTTTCGAGGCCCGAACCTCGTTTGTCCGTTTGGCTTTGTTAAACTAGTTTGATCACTCTCATCCATTTACACTTATTCCCACCTTGCGAGCCGTGGTGTAAGTTAAAAGTAGCCAAGGCAAGCATACTTTCATAGTGGCATGTAAGGTGGCCGCAGGCTATTGTCCGCGCAATGTAAAGGTAGGAGCATATTTTAGCATAGAGGCCCTTTAACCCCCGGCATCTATATCCCCTTATTGGAGGTTCTCACTTATTTGACCCTTTATTCAAAACTCCCTAGTGGTTTTTCGTGAGGGTCTCGTGGCGATCCGGTGAACGGGCTTATATGTAGGCCTTTGTCACATACAGCATGCGAGTAACGGCCCTAACGAGGTCCTTCGCGCAATTAGTGGGTCCGACTGTGTCATTTGTCCCCACTAGAATCCGTAGGCACGGCATCACGGCCTTTGTACTCACGTTCATCTATATCCACTTATTTTTGGTGGTGTCACGTGGTCGTGAGAGAGTATCCTCCCGCGATCATAGTACGGATCGTAATGGATCTTCAGACATATATAGGCATGCGGATCCTTAGATCTTTGCGCATCGCAAGCAGGAGCTCATATGTTGGCTCTTGAACCCACCGGCATCCGCCGCGGGCATCCACCCTAAATTTTGGGGTCAAAGTGGGAATTGATTTTTGCATCAAAATATGATGATAACTTCTCACTTATATCTATATAGTCTATACTCCTTCCAAAAATTACAAAGATTTTAAAAGAAGTATCTCTTAAGGTGCGGTCGCTATTCCAAGCGTGCTTAAGCTCTTCTCCCTCTTTTGGTCGCAATATGTAGGTGCCCTCTTTGACTATCTTTGTGACCTCATATGGAACTTCCCATTTCGGGGACGGCTTATTGAAACCGGTTGGGTCCCTGACCTCTACGCTTCGAGTACCCAGCTCAACCGAAAAAATCCTCTTATTTACTCTTTTGTCATGGTGCTTCTTCGCTTTCGTTTTGTAGTTCACCATTTTTTCACGTGCCCGCATTCTCTTTCTTCGAGATCGTCCAGTCACACTCGGACTTACGGTGCCGCACCTTCATTCTCACACATTCGCAGGTGAATTTTGCGGAGAATTGGGTGCCATTATCTCGAAATTATTGCTCTGGGAACCCCAAATCGACAATAGATGTGGTCGTGGACAAAACCGATAGTGTTATCCTCTAAATAGCGGCTAAGCCCTTTGCTTCCGTCCACTTGGTAAAATAATCCACGGCCACCACGGCATACTTGATGCTTCCTCTAGCAGCTTGGAAATGGTCCAATAAGATCTATCCCCCACGTATCAAACGGCCACGATGGTATAACCAAAGTCTCGCTTCTGTTGATGGTAGTCTAGGGATGTCCGCAAATCTCTCGGCACTTATCACATTTTCTAACATACTCCCGCGCATCCCTTCTCATCAGGGCCAAAAGAATCCTTGGAATTTGATCTTGTCTCGAGAGGCGCGAGCACTGGATGTCCGCCACAAACTCCTTCATGGACCTCATAGAGTAAGTTGGTGACCATGTGAGTTTTAACACATCTTAGCAAAGGCTTGGTGAATGATCGCCGAAAAGCATCCCATCGAGGACGAGGTATTTCGCGGACACCGTTACCGATGGCTCTAGCCTTTACCGGGTCCTCTGGGAGGGTTTGCTTCATGTAATCCTTCATTTCATCTACCCAAATCCTTACTTGATCCTCAATATTGTTTATCCGTATTCGATCTATAGCAGTCTCTCCGAGAATTCAATCTCGGCAATCCGTCTCCAATTCACCAATTTCTTGCTCTGCTATTCTTGAAAGGAGGTCCGCCTTCCACATTATCCTCTCTCATGACTTGGTTCACCATAGTAAGTGAAATTTTTTATGAGGGTTTTTGCAAGGCCGCAAAGATCGAGCTAGTACTCGGGTCGATAGTATCATACTCCCCCTAATTTGATTAACTATGAGCCGAGAGTCACTATTAATTTCAATATTCGAACTCCCAAGTCTCTTGCCAATTCCATGCCTCGCTATAATCGCTTCATACTCGGCTGATTGTTCGATGCCTCGAACTTGAATCTCAAGGCCCTTATAAATTTCTCCGCAGGTGCGATCAAGTATGCCCGCTCCACCGATTAACTTGCTCATGAGCCGTCCACATATAAAGTCCATACCTCTTCTCGGACGCTCCCGTCGAACAATTTCGTGTTCGGGCTTTCGGGTCGTCTTCGATTCTCGCTCGCTTTCTTTTCCGAGGTCGCCGTCCGCTAATTTGAATGATGATTCTACTACAAAATCAACTAAGGCCTGCGATTTGATTGTCTTTCTCGGGAGTAGGTGATCCGGAACTCGGTGAGCTCTATAGACCAAGCTAGCATTCTCCCCGAGGACTCGGTTTATGTAAAACCTTTCTAAGCGGAGCCTCCGTCGCACAGCTTATAGGATGTGCGTAAAAGTAGGCTCTTAATTTTCGAGCGTATACAAGCAAGGCGTAAGCTAACTTTTCTATATTAAGATAACGCCCTTCTACTACGGGACAGCCTTACTTACATAATAAACCGGTTTTTGGGAGTTATTCTCCTCTCTTACAAGAACAAAGCAGCCTACCGCGCATCACAACCCGCTAAATATAAAAAGAGCTCTTCTCCCGGCACCGGCCGCCGAGTAGAGGTGGCCGCCCGAGGTATGTTTTGACTTCTTCGAAAGCTTGATGGCATTCCTGCTCCATGCAAATTCATCGCCTCTCTTCCCTTTCGAGAGTTTTGAAGAAGGGAGGCATCTCTCCGCCGACCGCGAGATGAAGCGCGCCAAGCGCGGTGATGCGACCATTGAGTTTTGTACATCTTTCACGCAGCAGGAGGTTTCATGTCTAATAGGGCCTGGATTTTCCTGGATTAGCCTCTATCCCTCTTTGGTTGACCATGAATCCGAGGAACTTGCCCGCCTGACCCCGAAAGCGCACTTAAGGAGGTTTAGCTTCATGTTGTTGTGGCGCAAGTTTTGAAGGTTTCCTCCACATCGAGCTCGTGGGAGTTTTCCTTAGTTTTTATGACCATGTCGCCACACGTAGGCCTCAAGATTTCTCGTCTAGTTGGGTTTTTAAAGACCAGATTGACCATGCGCCGATATGTGGCTCCCGCATTTTTCACCCAAAGGGCATCATAGTGTAGCAAAGATGTCTTGCCCGCAATGATGAAAGCTACAGAGCTGACATCTTCAGGAGCCATCTCGGATCTCGATGGTAGCCTGAGTATGCATCAATGAAGCTTAGAACTCGTGTCCTGGCCATAGAATCCACCAATCTGCCTACGCGAGGAAGAGGGAAGCAATCTGGGGCATGCCTTGTTGAGATCGGTGAAATCAACGCACATCCTCCATTTACCATCGATTTCTTAACCATGCACCACATCGTCACCATTCGGGGTAGGTAATTTCCTTGATTATCCCCGCTTTTAGCAATTTTTCCACCTCTTCCTTGATGGCAATCTCTTTTTCCGGGAGAAATATCTCGGATTTCTCGTGTGGATGTTTTTGAAGGATGGGTCATCGTTAATTTTGTGGAGGATCACGTCTTTGCTGATTCCCAGCATATCTTCCACCCTCCAAGCGAACACATCACAATTTGCTCTAAGGAACTCAATAAGTATCCTTCTCTCCTAGCTGTGAATTTCCACCCAACCTTAACCGTTTGCTCGGGGAAGTGGGGATTGATTACCACCTCCTCGAGCTCGTCGTTAGGTCAAGGTCGCCGATTTCACGATTGTGCAAGGAGTCAATGACAATAGTGGGGTCAATTCGAGCTTCGCCGTTGTTGCCATTGAATAGATGATATCACGGCCAATTTCCCCTCTATTCCTCGATCAATGTAACCTCCTCAACAGGGCAGCCAACCGCTTTCGATTTTCTCGCTTCATCTTGAGCTCCACCTTCGTGGAATGGAAAGAAAGCATGCCAATCGGTACGGGCGGCGGCGGAGTGCAAGAGTTTTCCCTTTTTTGACTTGTCCTCGCCTTTTCCTCTATCATTTTGTCCTCGCCTCTATCTCGAGGGGCAGAGGTCCGTCTTTCTGTTCTTTCCTTTTTTCCTCCAAAGGTTTCTGAGGAATCTCCTGGCCGGTTCTTGATGGTAGCAACCCCGCCCTGGTGTTAAATTTCACCCTTTGGTGGGGACTGACGCAACTATTCCCAATTCGGCTCGAGCAGCTACGCCGAGAATGGCATTGTATTGGGAAGGAAGATCGACCACCATGAAAGTTATCTCGACCGTCTTCGCATGGGTTTTTCCCCAATAGCTACGTCAAACACAATCGTCCCCTTTACCCTTACAGCGTGGTTGGTGAAGCCTTCGAGCATGCCCGCATATGGAGCGAGATGTGCTTCCGTCATTCTCATTCCAACCAAAGTATGGTAATAGAGTATGTCGCGGCAGCTCCAAGATCTATCAACACTCGGCCTATGTTTGCCCTGGTTGATTCTCATTCCGAGGTGAGCGGTCAGGTGGAATGAAAAAGGGTGGAGGCAAGTTCACTCCTTTTGAACCCAATTTCCTCGCTCTTCCTCCTGAGCCGTGGCGGGGATGGAGAAAACCTTTTCTAATGTCCGAATTTGGAGGGACAAATGCTTATTAGAGGGAGGTTCCTCCCCAATGAAGTTAATGTCATAGTCCCCAAAATCATCATCATAATTATCTCTTTCATTTCTCTCTCGGTCCCCGCGTGTGTCGTGTCCGCCGCCGATCATTGTTATGGGGGCGTATTGTTTCCTTAACCCACTCGGTTAGCTCCCGTTATTGATTTTCTCGTCGGATTACTCGCTTCACCGGAAACACCCCTCGCCCGTGCCCGCGGTCGTTGTGATACTCACGTAACTTAAGTCTACTCCTCTCATTTGGCTTTCGAAGCATGGGGGAGGAGCAGAAAGTCTCGAGGTTTCATGATCACCACCCTTGGGTCGGTGAGCCTGTAAACCTGTTTCGCCATAGCCTTCTTGAGCTTTTCCGATTCCCGCCTCTGCTTTTGCCCCGACTATTGGTGTGAGCAGGCTCGGGTGGTCTCCCGGACTTGGCTTATCCTTTCTTTCGCAGGCTCTGGGGAGCGGCACACTAGCTCTTCGGCGAGGCACGGCCGAGGCCCTTTCATATATTTCCTCCATCGATTTAGGTTTGCTGGAGGCAAAATTCATTTTGAGGAAGGAGGAACCGAGGCCGCCCTCAAAACATAGTCTCGATATCTCCTTCGTCCCAGTGTCCACAATCTCCTCGCTCACCTTCCCGAACCGGGATATATAATCTTTTGTAGGTCTGCTTGGTGCCTCGCTGACACGGACAAGATCTCTTTCGTCTAGCGGCACACTGCTCCCGCAAAGGCATCGAGGAAGAGAACTACGAACCGGGCCGAATGACCGGATACACCGGCTTCGAGGGCTAGCATCCAAGATAGTGGCCTCGCCGTGAAGGTCGCAGCCTAAAGCTTTCGCACATCACCGACTCGTCCACTGAGAATAAAGCCATCTCGGCCCTCAAATCTTCCCATATGACTCTTGGCATTTTTGGATCCGTCGTAGGTGTCCATCTCGAGGGTTTCGCCTTCTTCCGATGGACGGTGCCCGCGCAATTTTATCGCCGAAGGCGTCCATGGTGCGGCCACACTTCGGGCAGCCCTTCGATGGGTCTCCCACATCTTCGCATAAATTCCACAAACTCGTGGTTCTCGATCATCAACTCAGGCTTCTTAGCTCGTGGAGTCACGACCTTCTCTCGGCCTGGAGCCAAGTGGTCTCGGCTGACCTCGCACGGTGGTTCGACCGTGCCTCTTCCCCACCCTCTCGCCGTCCTCTACATGCACCACGCTCCGCTGCCTGGCCCGCGTTCATGGCCGTGGTTCAACCTTGCTTTGCCCCACAAACTTGACTAGCAAGCGAGTTAGCGGAGCTCGCTGGGAGAATCTTTGTGACCTCGAGGAACCGTAGTCCTCCATTGGCCTCTATTTCAAACATTTTCATCTCCGCGTCGTTGATGGCTACGGCCTCCGCGACCGCCTGACTGGAGGCCAAGATTTCCTTCCTTCTCGTGGATTTGCTCTGGGGAAAGTGGGGTGGTTAGAGTGGTGTTTTTTATGTGAGCTTGGGGAGTTTTGGGCTATTGTTTAGTAGGGCCTGGGCTTTTTCAAAGACGGGCTTCCTGTTAACCGGTAGAACTCGTTGAGCCGGGATTTTGGGGCGAGAATGGGCCCCCATTCTCGTTGAAAACAGAGTTGGTTTGCCTTTCCCTATTGATGGTGGAGGGTTCGGCTTGGTTCTCCTCCTCTAGGGTCAAATGACCAAAGATTTTCGTAAATTTGAGACATGTCTCGAAAGACGAAAATAATCGAAAAGAAGTGTCTTTTGACGCTCGGTTATTTAGACTACAAGGTGTATTCGAAAACAAAAGTTTTTGAACGGGAAAAACTAGTGAAAGTCGAATTCTCAAGCAATGGAACCACCGATGACGCCTCGCCTTTGGGGGTCGAGCGGTTCAGGATATCCGGCTAGGATATATTTGGTGGTTTGATGTACCTAGATCACAACACAAACAAGCACCGTTAAGGTCAAAGTTGGATGTTACTCCAACTCAGGCCCTCGGGTGTGAGAGTAAGAATACTGAGTAATAAGGCTTTGAATACCTTTGGAGTGTGTGTGTGTTTAGGTTTAGAGAGTAATAGAGCTTACTCAATTGTCTATGGAACTTACCTTGCCCAAGGGGTAAGGGCCTTCTATTTATAGCAATGCAACGGTGCTTGTTGAGGTAAGCACGAGATCAAATTTGGGGGCACTTTGGTATTTGACCAGCCTACACGTGTCCGCAGCCTAATTGGGTCCCGTCGTGAGGGAACATTGATCCGTCTGTGGGGACATGGCCGAAAGTGACATGAGCCGTGTAGCCGCTTAGTGCATTAAATGGAATAGTAGGCGCGGATCGAGCCGCATTGAATGCGTGATGGGGAGCCGGCAGTGGCCCGTCAGAGCGCAAGCTAACTTGCTCAGTAAGGCTTGACATTAACCGGGAAGCAGCATGTGCCCGCGGTCAACGTTGTGCCCGCGGTCAAAGATATATGACGCGAGCACGGTTGATGCGGGCACGGATCCAGCGAGCAGGGTCCCAATGGTCCTCGATGGGGACGATGCGAGGAGGGACACGGTCTTGACCATAAGGGCCTATTTGTCCGCGGTCTTCCCTCCAGCGGTCTAGGAACTGCTACGTCACGGGTTCCTTGGACTAGACCGAGCGCGGGCCCGGTCCAGTAGATCCGGGCTCATCACGACCCGTTACATACTAACTCGCATGATCCAACCCACTAATTACCCGACTCAACTCAACATGTTGTCTAAGTCAATGAGTTGATCCGACTCGACTTATTTCAACCCGCAAACATAAATAGCCACAATTAATGAATCTAAGGTAAATGGGTCGATCCATTTAAACCAGCCGATCCAAACCATTTTAAACCAACTCATTTAACCCGAAGTTTCAGTGTAGAATGTGTGCATTAGACGTGAAACTTGTCAAATCTTTAGTGAAATTTACAACTCAGTTGTGATTTTGTCAAGTCAAAACAAACCAGTGTGAGCGGCCAACTGCAAATCTATGTTTCGCAACTCAATTTCAAACCATATAATTTGAATCGGAAGATCAAAAAAAAAAAGGGTAAACCCCGATGCGCCAAGCGTTCCCCGCCAAACGGGGGTTGGGAGAGAGAATCATTTGCTAGAGCCTTTCTCTGACAATTGTCAAGAGGCTGTTCGCCAAGGTTCGAACCCGTGACCTTATGATCACCAAATAAAAAAATAATATTGGAATTGAGTTGTTAAAAGCACTCTATCTACTAATCCAAACTGGTAACACATACAACAAACAGAAGCATGCTACATATCTATAAATCAACTTTATTTATGGCATGGTTGCACCACTGGTACAATGATGCATGCTGAAAGTACTACACAATGTAACATTGAGCCTTAAATAAAAAATAATAATAATTCAAGACTCTAATAATATACTTGAGGTGCTTCTTGATACTCTTCAAAGATTTACAACAGCAGCAACTAAGGAGACCACTCAAAATAGACATTGAGGGAGGGGTATATCTCTCTTGAATGCACTGCTAGCATTCATTATGAGCCTCTTGCGACAAACTCGTCAGCATCCAACTGCTGCCACATATGGGTAGTTTGTTCGCACCAAAAAAAAACAGCAAAACTCGTCAGAAACCGTAAACAATAATATACATAAGACAGCATTGACAAATACAGTGTGTTAAGCAGGGAAGCCTTCAACTAAGGCTAGATATGGCGGCATCGTTCTCGAAAGCCCTGCGCTATCCCAAATATGAGTACTACTCTTTGCTTGTACAGAGGCCAACAAAATAAGACAAGAATATATTTAAAAAATCAATATCACAAGTCAAAATCATCTCTTCCCAGAATATTCCACAGGTAAGCAGTATTTTATGGGATTGTCCAAGTAGAACACAATAAATGATTTTAGAAGGATCAACAGCATATGAAGACTATAGAAGGAAACAACTGAGTAATAATACAAACTAACCAAACAAATACTCAGTCAAGTTATAAAACCCAGTTTTCTAAGCATCAGTAACGGCTAATGCCACAAGATAATACCTCTTTGAAACTTGAAAGATCCTTTTGAGAACAACAACTAAGAACAAAACTGATAAGAAAATACTCGTAAAAGATAACTATACAGGTGACACCAATCATCTCCTACCAAGTGACAATAATCTTCAAGCTTATGTTTTTTCAAAAGAAAATAAGAGCATAATATGAACAAAAGTCAACAACACACAAAGCAAATGAAAGGAAAACCATAAGGTACTACATTAGGTACTGCATAAGGGTACTGCCACATTGTTTTGTTTTTTTACAGGATAACTTCTGCAGCACAAATAACATATGAGGCCACAAGAGAACCCCCCCCCCCCCATTTAGATTACAAAATAACCGGAAAGGATGCGATAGATGACCTTACATACGCACTGGTCAGTTTCTACCAAGTGGCAGGGATCTGCAAGAATATGTTTCTTTAAAATCAGACTTCCTCGAAGACGTGAAAATAGAAGCATAAACCTCCTTGGTAGCATTAACAGGGGCCATATCGCCTGCCTTAAAACGCTTCGCCTTTCCCTCACTCGGCCCATTACTTACACCCTTCACCTTCACCACACCATTAACAACCTTACCATTTCCTTCTAGCTTCCCAGAAACCTTCACCACTGCATTAACATCAAGACCATGCTTGGTCCCACTCAATGCAATCGACTCAGAACCAACACTAACCTCTCCATTCATACCCACATCACAATTCTTCACCTTTTTGACCCTCTTTTCTCTCAATTTGTTCTTCTCTTCCTCCATCCTTTCTCGCAGCACCGCCACCTCTTCTTCATTTCCATTAATGGCAATCTTATCGGACTCCACAAACTCCTTATGACAAACGAGACAAGCTGATGATTTAACCTCCTTCAAAGCCTTGGCACTCATCACATGTCCACAAGTCCTCAAAGCAAAAAACTTGTACTTTCCATTAAACTCCAACCCCGAAATCGGACACTGAAACTTCGTCCCGTCAATCCCACCATCACCATCAGATCCCAGTCCAGGTATAGGCGTCAGCTCAACTGGGATCATATCCTTTAAACCCTTTATATGCCCAAAAGCCTTGGGCAATTTCTTGCTCAACAATCCTTCCACCAAAGCCATCTTATTGAACACATTCCCAAGAAAATCAATCACTACAGGATGCTTCAAGGGCTCGTTAGTCAGCGCACAGTTCAACCACTTTGAAAGCCTCTGCTCATTGGGATCAACCTTATCGGGCTTTTTGACCGCGTACATGTTGAGATAACAGTCACGGGACTCGGCACAGGTGGATCCACCGTCTCCGCCGCCGCCAGGGAGGCGGAACTGGAGCGTGAGGGTGGAGGATGGTTTAATTTCATCACCTACGGTGGCAGAATCGAGGAGAGCTCGCCCATTTAATGTGAAGAAGAACGAGCCTAGGGCTCGAATTGGGTGAATTTGGGGAAGAAGAGAGAGTTTGAGATGGCGTAGAGTCAGATCAGGGGTTAGGGTTAGGGCATGAATTGGGATTTGAAATTGTGGAGCTTGAACAAAGACTTGAAAATTCTGGGTTTTGGAATTCATGTTGATTTCTAGGGTTTCAGATTGATTCAATTCGATTCACGAATTCAATTTGCAATTACAATAAACTGAATCAGGAATTGTGAAGGAAAAAATATCGAAACGAGGAGAACAATGGACTGCTTTATAGTTGACGGAAATTCCGTGCAACCGACATCATGGGTGACCAGGCATGGATATTTTTTTTGGTGATATTCCTCTCGGGTCCCTACGACCAATAATTATTCTTTATGAGTGAGTACATATATTCTAAATGTTCTCTAAAGTCACTCTAACATAAAATAACCCACACTCTCATTAATTTAACAAACTCTCATCCAAATCACTTGAATGTTTTAAATTTTAAGTAGTAATTTAGAGGTTTCAACTAAACATATATTAAAAATGAAATGTCTTAGAAATTTATATTAAAAGTATAAAGCAATCACTTAATACCTATCAAATATGACTTTATACACTTCAAGAAAACTTTTGATAAAATTTATTTAGCAGCAATCTGCGTAATTTTTTTTTATGGGCTTTGACCAATAAATCCCTCAGCCAAATGAAATCGATCAATAAATACAGATATTTTCGAAACTCATAAGCTTTTTTCAGCTTTTCTTTTTTCATCTCTTTTAGCCTTTTTTCGAGTTCTACTGATAAAAATTTCTCAAACATGACATTATAACTATCCTTGGATTGGACGAATTATCCGAAGAGGATCGTTTAACCGTAGCAAGAGCGCGAAAAATTGAGCGTTGCCAAAAATTTCCTGCTAAAAATGTGGACAAAAATACCTATAACTACAATTCCCACACGTACCATCGTCTTATGCGCTTGATGGGTGAAGATTAGGATTCGCTGTTTCGCACTTCCTGTGCATTCTCCCTCCCTCTTTCTCTCTATTCCTTTTTTTTTTACAGTTAATAAAAACACCAACAACTGTGAAATTTGCCCTACATTCGTTCTAAAATAATGACTTAAATAAATAAGAAATCTACAACACGGTTATAACATAAACCAGCTCTAATCATGAACAACTGTGAAAACCTATAAAACATTAATGTGAAATAGAATTCTCAGTTTATAACATAAACCAACACAGTTATAACATAAACCAATTATATTTCACATTTATTTAAATAAATGTGAAATATAATCAGTTATTTACACCAAAACATATGTCCAAGTTTCATGAAAAATATTAGTTATTCATCAAACTCTAACCAAAATAATTGTGAAATACACATCACAGTTCAATAATTTATCAGTTGTTTAACCAAAATAACTGTGAAATACACATCACATTTATTCACAAACAATGTATAAGGATAAACAACTGTGAAAACCTATAAAACATTAATGTGAAATAGAATTCTAAGTTTATAACATAAACCAACATAGTTATAACATAAACCAATTTTATTTCACATTTATTTAAATAACTGTGAAATAGAATTCACAGTTATTTAAATCAAAACATGTGTCCAAGTTTCATGAGAAATATTAGTTGTTCACCAAACTCTTACCAAAATAACTATGAAATTCACATCACAATTCAATAATTTATCAGTTGTTTAAGCAAAATAACTGTGAAATGCAAATCACAGTTATTCACAAACAATGCATAAGGATGAACAATTGTGAAAACTTATAAAACATTAATGTGAAATAGAATTCTCAGTTTATAACATAAACCAACACAGTTATAACATAAACCAATTCTATTACACAGTTATTTAATAACTGTGAAATACTAGAATTTATAGTTATTTACACTAAAAGATGTGTCCAAATTTTATGAAAAATATTAGTTGTTCACCAAATTCTAAACAAAATAACTGTGAAATACACATCACAGTTCAAATATTTATCAGTTGTCTAAGCAAAATAATTGTGAAATACACTTCACGGTTATTCACAAACAATGCATAAGGATGAATAAGTGAAAAGCCTACAATAAAATTATGTCCATAAAAAAAAACCATGAATAACACTACAAAGTTATTTAACAAACAATTATAAATAACTAATAAATCATACATACAATTAGTAAAAGAAAGTTATTAGTTGTTTAAGTGAAATACCTCAAAAAAATTGATAAATAGACTTCACAGTTATATAAAAATGTGAAATGATTTTGGCAAACACAATGATGAGACCAGCCCATAAACCAACACAACACACATAAAAACAGTTGCATGCGGGACAATTATGAATGTGAGATTGATTAAAAGTAGGGATGACCAATTACGGTTCCGAAAAATGGGAAACCGAAATCGAACCGTGAACTTATGGTTTACGGTTCTGGTTCTGAATCGGCGGTTAACGGTTCAAAATCGGCGGTTCAACGGTTTTTTTTTAATATAAAAAACTGTTTTAGATTTTTTTTATTACTGAAAATATTTGCAAAAAGTTATATAAAAAAAGATAGAAAAAAACTAAACAAATGTAAGTATATAAAAGAAAAAAGGGGCGGACTACCCTTTATTTTTATTTTATTTTTTATTAATTTTTATTGACTAGGAAATAATATTTAAGACTTTTTTATTATTGATATTTTTTACAAAAAGGTATATAAAAAAGATTAAAAAAAAAACTAAACAAATGAAAGTGTATAAAAGAAAAGAGGGACAGAATACCCTTTATTTATTTTCAATTTTTTATTGATTAGAAAATAATATTTTAGACTTTTTTTTATTACTGACATTTTTTACAAAAAGGTATATAAAAAAACTAAACAAATGAAAGTGTATAAATGAAAAGAGGGACGAACTACCCTTTATTTATAGTTTTTTTTTTATTTTTTATTGATTAGAAAATAATATTTTAGATTTTTTTATTACTGATATTTTTTACAAAAAGCTATATAAAAAGATTAAAAAAAAAAAACTAAACAAATGAAAGTATATAAAAGAAAAAGGGACAAACTATCCTTTATTTATTTTTTAATTTATTTTTAATTTTTTATTGACCAGGAACTAATATTTTAGACTTTTTTTTTATTAGTGATTGTTTTTACAAAAAGGTAAATAAAAAAATACAGAAAAAAACTAAACAAATTAAAGTATATAAAAGAAAAGAGGGGGAAGGACTACCATTTATATATATATATATATATTTTTATTGAGTATGAAATAATATTTTAGATTTTTACAAAAAGGTAAATAAAAATGTTAAAAAATTTAAACATATAAAAGTATTTAAAAGAAAAACTAAATCATAAATCTCATACATTAAACCTAAATCATATACCTAAATCTCGTATATACCCTTAACATTAAATCTAAATCATATACTACATACCGCATATCCTAATTCATCTACCTATATTTGATGTATATCATATACCATAAATCTTAAATATAAATGATATACTTAATACCCTAAACTCTAATTCATATACCTTAACCATATAGCCTAAACCTTAAATCTAAATCATATACTTCATACCCCATATCCAAAATCTTAATTCATCTACCTAAATATCATATATAACCTATATCATAAACCTTAAATCTAAATCATATAATTCATAAACCCTAATTCATCTACATTAATCTCATATATAGCTATAACCTAATACTTAAATTTAAATCATATACTCTATACTCTAAACCCTAATTCATCTACATTTTCTCATATATATCATATATCCCAAACCTTAAATCACAACTATATATTCCATATCCTAAACCCTAATTCATCTACCTTAACCATATACCCCATACTCTAACTCCCTAAATCATATATATACCTCTAAACCGAACCAATCAATCTTATACGTATACCCCTTATATACATTTTACCCTAAACTTGAACAAATGAAAGTTAGTTTATGATTTGAGCTTGAGAATCAAAGAAATTAACGAAATTCGTTAGAGAAAATTAAGAGAGAGTTAAGGGGGTTTGTGTGAAAAAATTAAGAGAAAGTTAACCACATACTCCATACTCTAACGGCTATATTCTGACAAATCTAACAAAATTTCTTAAGAATTTGACGATTTTGACAAGGTTCAACGGTTTCGGTTCCGATTGAGGCGGATCGAAACCGCCGATTCATGGTTTTTAAAAGTAGAAATCGGAACTGGACCGCCAAACCGCCGGTTACGATTTCAAACGATTTCGGTTCCGACCGGTTTCGGTTTGATCATCCCTAATGAAAAGGTTGTTCTTGATGTGTTGAGAAAAAGGAAGTTTTGTCTGCGAATGTGATTACGAAAGTGAAACCGTCAGACTTCTGTACACTGGCGTCGGAGTAGGGCGAGAAGACGTGGTTGTTGTTGCTGCTAGGCTCTGTCGACCACGCGAACAGAGAAATCGTTACAGCTAATATTAAAGCAATCGAAATCGACATTATTGTGCGTGTTTTTGTGAGTGAGAGACAAAGAAAGAGAGAGAAAGAGTTGAGTTGGGTGACAACTTCGATTGAACAAATCAGTTTAAAGAAATGTGAAATGTGGGGGTAGATTGAGCATTACAAGATAACATAAAAGGGGTGAGAGATTTATTGGTAAAATCGATTTTAACTCATAGATTCTAAGGTACAATATAAAATTTCATGTTTTTATTGATAAATTACACACTATCTAAGGGACTTATTGATAAAAACCCATTTTTTATCTATTAAATTTTATGAAAAATTATTTGTGCAAGTATACCCCGGATGCTCTGACATATACATCCAATACCAATCAAAATGACCAAAATGAACATGTATTTTTTAAACTGACCAAAAAGTCCTCAGTAAAAATATGGGAAAAATGTCCTCGACATAATAGCGAGCTTTTCCTCCTCTCGTACATGCGATGAGCACATTCTCTTTTCTCTATTTTTTCTCTTGAAACTGTAAAACAAGGTACTTCATATATCAAAATTTAGAAGTCCAAAAATTATTTTAAATTATTGTTGTAAACATAACGTCAATATGAATGAAACAAGTACATGAATTGTATGGTTACAAATTTAAAAACTAAAAAATCTTTTTCACTCAGAGAAAATGAGACACTTATTTCTCCGTTGTTTACACATGAGTATTAAAAATGAGAATTGTATTTCTCAGCATTTAAGAAATCCCCCATTGTGTAATATATTGTGTCTGAGTACTTGACATAGAGAATATGAGTTGATGAGTAAAAGTCCACCAGACATCCCAAAATCCCAGAAACATCATTGTGAAGCAAGAACAATGGCATCCTCTTTGTTTTGAGATGATGAGAGATTCAACATTGTAGATTGCATTGCAATTGCAAGTACAAAAACAAATAAACAAACCAACAAACAAATACAGTCTCTCAACAATGAAGAGAAACTAATGGCTTTCACGAAGAAGATAAATAAACAACCCTCACTCAGGAGAGAAATTTATTATACGGCAAAGAAATTAAATCTACGAAATTATGTATTAAACATAATTGAAATCAACAACACAATTATTTCCAAATTCAACACATTGAAATTACAAAAGATTGTGTTGTTGAATGTTTGTATCTTGAATCAGAGAAAAAAAAAGAAGTACTAAAATATGTTTGTTTATTAGTGAATAACAAGGGAATAGGAATAAGAAAAGGGATCAGATGGTCAATTTCTCAAATGTTTAAACTAAATACTCCCTCCGTCCCGCTAATATTCGCACTAACACTGTTTGCGCGGGAATTAAGGAATATGATATTTTAATAAAATGTTGTGAGTGTAAAAGTAAAGTAGGAGAGAGAATGAGTGGAGGGTGTAATAAATTATAATGGTGTTGTGAGTATTAAAATAATGTAGGAGAGAGAATGAGTGGGGTTGGGTGAATATTTTATTAATATAAAATTTCCTTTTTGGGAGTGTGCGGATATTAGCGGGACGCCCAAAAAGGAAAGTGTGCGGATATTAGCGGGACGGAGGGAGTATTTAATTGTCGCATAATTTAAACAACAGAGAAATCAATTTCTCAAATGTTTACACTGAACATGTTGTCGCGTATCCGCGGTCGATAAACCAATTCCTCAAACAGATGAGAAATTAATTTGGCGAACTTTTTAAAGCTAATGTGACAAAAACATTATTTTGTTAATCGTTCTCAAAACCCTTTCCCAGCGTTTCGCTTTTCTCCCTCTCTCTCTCTCAAATCTCCGTCCGTTTTCTCTCTCATCATCATGGAAGACGACGACGAGTTCGGAGATCTGTACACGGACGTCCTCAGGCCTCTAACGGCGCAGTCTACTGCTCAGCCTCCTCCGATACATTCCCCAGCCACGACCACAACCCCTTCCACTCGTCCAATCAGTCGCAATATCCACAGCGACGATGAGGAGATTCTCTACGGAGCTCCCGCCAATTCTAATCAATCCAATTTCAAAATCTCGCTACAGAGTCAAAAGTCGTCAGTTGATGGCCTCGGGAGTTCTGATTTGCATCGGAATTCGAATAGGGGACAAGAAGATGAGGATAATTTAGCTGGGGGTGGGAAGTTTTGGGAGGATGGGCCGGGTTCGCAAGTTAGGGTTTTGGGGAGTAATGATTTGGGTAAGGTTCATGAGAAGGGGTTTGAGGACCCGAATTTCATGGATGAGTCTGGGATTGATATTGTTGTTGAAGAGAGGGACGATGAGGACGAATACTTGGAGAATTTTGAGGGCATGGGAATGGAACCTATGATTCCAGGGCTGTCTATGCCTAGGGTTTTAAACCAGGATGAAGGGGGCGGTGGCGAAGGGGAAGGGGATGTTTGGGATAGTGATAGTGACAGTGACGATGATTTGCAAATTGTGTTAAATGAAAATACTGGGATTATGGGGATGGAGAGAGCTGGTGATGATGATGAAGATGAAGATGGGGACCCTTTGGTTATTGTTGCTGGTAGTGATCCAAATCATCAACAGCTGGAAGAACGAGATTGGGGAGAAGATGCTGCTCAGGCTGCTGAGGGAGGAGATAGATCGGAAATGGGCGATTCCATGGCTAAAGTGAATGGAGGAGCTATTGTTGCACCAAAGCTTGGATACAGCAGTCAAGGGTTTTATCATCCGTTTCATTCTCAGTTCAAGGTCAGTGATAACTGTGCATGTGGGCTCCTGCGCTATCCCTTGCTTGATGAGAATTTGAAGTGTAAATTAGTATGTAAATTGTTCTTTAATAGGATGGTATCTTGTTAAATTCAGTACTTGTATTTGTTGTTTTATCATCAAGTGACATGGAGGTGAATAGGAATTACAGTAAAAGGTGAATAAAATCTGTATTAATCCTTTTATTTGATTAATGAATTTTTTTGATGGATTATGAATTTTATGGTTGCCTATGCAGTATGCACTAACTACTTATAATGCTCATAACTGATAACAGAGAAGTCCGCTTCCGCTCTAAGTATGCCATTTCCAATTATTTTGTAATTTATGCAATATGGACTTCCAGGAGTTGTGTCTATTGCCTGAATTTCCAATTTTTAATCCAGGGGACCACTAGCATTAGTTACTAATCTCAAATTTAGTCTCTGCTGCGAGATTCTGATTTCATAAGATTTGCTTAAAAGATTTAGGGGAACAATATCTGTCGTTTTTTCAGTAAAACCATTGTATGGGATGTAGTGCCACCTCAGGCAGTCTTACATATATAGTTAACTATACGGAATTGACAATGAGCTTTGTTTGTACTCCCTGTCCTCCACATTTGACCATAATATTTCAAGTTTCAATGGTTTATTATGTATCATCATTGTATCAAGGCTTACTGGCGTTCCAGTGGTGAAGAAGAAGCTTTTGTATAGATACTCTTACTTTTCCTTGCCTGTATAGCTATGATGAGTGTTTTGTTGGGAGATTAAATGTTCCAAATACCCGAGTGTCCATATCTTTGATTCATAAAAATCACAGTTTTCTGGAGCTAATCTGACAACTATACTGGTAAATTGTTGTGAATTTAACTGATTGGGTAATGGAATTGGAAGAAGGTTTTTATGAGGGCTACATATGTAATACTTGATTAACAATTGACTAAATGAGAATTGACCATTAGCTGGTTAATCTGTAAAGCTTCCATTGACACATATTTGATGAGATTTTTAATCTTAAAATTCTTAGGTGGTTATTCATTTGATTCTTGTTTTCCATATCAATCGGCACCAAAATACCTAGGAATAATTTTGCGCTTCTAGCATTGATCACCCAATTCAATCTCGAGCATGTGACCTGGGAGCTGACTTGTGTACACTATAGCCTTTGAGGTTGACTTGTTTTCTTGCTGGCCCTCTATGCCCAAGAGTCCTCTAGTGAATGGAACAAGCTTGAACTCATCTATTGATTAAAAGAGTATCATTATATTGTGACCAGCATATCAATGATTTATCTAGTAATATTATCAAGCTTTTTTATGAGAAAAAAAGTATATTAGATTAAAGAAGAGAATGTAAAGGAGAAGGACAAGAAGTCCATCAAAAAAGAACAACAAAATAAATAAAAAATACACAAAGAGAAAGAAAATAACATAAACAAACAAGAACTACACTATTGCAGCCGTCCAGTCTCGCTTCAAATCAGAAGTAGATAATCCACGGAATGCCCCATTAGCTAATGCCCAAAGAGAAGAAATAGAAACCACTCGCTCCCTTAGTAAGTATTTCAGAAGATGCTGATTTTGAAAAATCTTGTGATTCCTTTCCGGCCATAGACACCAAAAGACAGCTGAGACCCCACAATCCTTAAAAGTACTCTATCCTTACCTCTCCCAAATCCTTAACTGAATTTGCAAAAATGAATTCAATGAGTTAGGGCACTCCTAATGTTCTCCCGCCACCTCAAACAGTCGATTCCTAATATAGCGAGCCACAATACAGTGGAGAATCTTATCAAAAAAAAAATAAAAAAAAAATGGAGAAATTATAGATGATCATATTATCAATGTTATCTTTCACTTATAGATGAATTGCAGCCAGAGAATAATAGCCTACTGAAAACAACTCAATTCAGTTGAGATTTTGTTCCAATCACTTATATAGCTTCCTTGTCATTTCAGTTCAAATCTAGATTGCTTTTAAATGTCAAGCAAACATCTCCGATCTCTCCATTCAAATCATTTTTGGTCTTCCAATTATTTTACTAGCTGGGAGAGCTGTTCTCTAGGCTGTTTATGTCCACACCAGTGATTTATCACTCTCGATTCAGTGGTATTCTTGATTAATATTTTTCTTTTCCCTTGTCATCTTTTGCTTTCTTTTTTCGTACTAACTGGGTTTGTTTAAGTACATAATTTTGCATTACATTTTACTGAGGTGTAGTGAGTAAATCTTTTAGATGTTGGGATATGATTGAGATGACGTGTAAACAGGTCTGAGTCTTGAGAAGATTGAATGCTAATGGGCGACTATTATAGTTGATAATAATGAACGGTAACTTTTGATTAGAGTCATAAAACTGCTGCATGATTTTCTAATCCATTATACTTGCATTTTATCCTGCTTATTTAACTTTACGCTTTCCCTTATTCCTGGTGGGTAGGTGGGTTGGGGGCTTAAGTACTTTGGACATTAAACTTTTGATCTATTGTAACTATTTCCTTTGAAAATTGTGTAGTATGTGAGACCAGGGGCAGCACCTATGCCTGGAGCAGCGCCTATAGCTCCCGGTGGACTCCCAGGCCAAGGTCGTCCTCCTGTTGGTATGACACCCTTTGCTGGGCGTGGAAGAGGCGATTGGCGACCAACAGGGATAAGAGGTGCTACTCCCATGCAGAAAAACTTTCATCCAGGATATGGAGTGCCAGCTTGGGGAAACGGTGGGGCTGGCCGTGGACTGGACTTCACACTTCCTTCGCACAAGTAATCTTATAGTACCTTGTAACTCCAGCTTTAGTTAATAGCGTTGATTATATTTTCTGCTAATTACTGCTGTTTTTATTTGCGGTTCTGAATCTCATGTTTTTTTTTATCTTCTAGTCGGTGGTTATTTGTAGTCTTCCATGTCTCTGTCTGTGTTGTTATGGATTCCGTCAGTGCGTTTGTGTATATATGTATCAATTGGATCTTGTTGAGTGTGAAATTTGTTTCGGGGAGAAACTTGATTCTTATATACCGTTTTGAAATCCCTTTGTAGAGCAAATGTGTTGTGGATAAACTTTCTCTATAGTACCTCTATAGCATATTTGAGCATAGGGTCCATTTCTTGCATATTATGTGCTAATATAGGTTAAGATATGTTAAGGATTTATACAATGTTGAGTCGCTATCTAAAGCTTAAGCCTTTAAAGAAGCTGGTAAGTTAACATGGTATGTGAGCTTTTGTTTGGCATGGCCTTGGTTCAAGTCATCCTGCTTGAATTTGTTCCCTGGAACCTGACCTGCCCCGAAACTGACCCGTTGCCATCCCTAGTTGGAGTGGAAACTTCTTTAATTAGGGTCTCTTGCAGTGGCGGACCAGGAACTCTTTAAAGTGGATGCACAAAATACACTATAAAGGTTTAAAATTAAATTATGAAAAAGTATGCTTGTTATGGGACTTGAACCCACAATCTAAAGGCTAATAGCCTAGCACCTTAACCATTGAACGAGCAAACTATTTTATTAAGGTGGTGCACTTGCACCCATATACATTGGCGAATATCCACCACTGGTCCCCTGTCTCATTATCTCAATAGGTTCCATTTTGGATTAATTACTTCTTGAATACAGACGGCTGTCTTATGTAAGCGAAGGTAATAATCGGAATGCTGATATAAACAAGGCCCAATGATGGTAAGAGCTTCTCTACTTTTCACTTCTTGAAAATGACAAGAGGAATCCTTTTAGTATTAGACACCATCCAGTAAGAGTTGTTTACTCTGTGGTTCACTGTTGTTTTGAGTGATTTGCTCTACGCAGATTGCTCTATCAGTCCATTCTGCATTTAACAAATGTTAGGGAATATTTGTCTTTGATCGTTTTGCAGGAGCAGAAGTTTTTTTTAATGGTTGTTTTTTAGACTTGTTTCACCGTGTTGGTCACACTACCATCAATGTTTGTTAGTGAAGTTTTACCTTTCAAATGGTTAATTAAACCTTCAGACACAAAAAATTGTTCCAGCCCTTGGTAGACTTCTTATATGTTGAAACCCAGTTGTATATAATAGGGGGCTTACTGAATAATCATAATCATACAAAGAAAATGAAGCCTTTGAAGTCGATAAATAAATAAATCCTGTGTAGGTGTTTAGTAATTGGTCGTCCATGCAAATATATACTTAACAGTGAACATATCGGTGAAGCGTTAGTCAGGACTCAGGATGGATTGTCCGAGGACCTGGCCCTAATGTACCACACTTTGCATCCCATCCCTTCAATCAAGGGATCCGTGTTTCGAGTTCATTGTTTAACCCCTTTCACAATTGAACAAATCAGGAAGTCCCACTTCATGCTCCTTCTAAAGTCAGGAGGGACCATGATAGTGACAGTCTGAGCAAAAAGAGGTTGATTGTTTGTTGCTCCAAGGAATATCCCATAATAATTTGGCTTTTCAGTTGGTTTATTGCAACTCCGTGGCTCATGTGCTTGGCTTTCATGGTGAAGAAAGCTAGGTACCATAAATTCTAACAAGGATCCCGTTGCTGAAAGTTAGCGGATTTTTCGAGCAAAGGCTCAATCTGCGTTTGAGTTCGGGTGTGAATTTTGATTCAAGTGAAGAATGAGTAAGCTTATTTTTTTGTCTCTCACGCTCGCCTTTTATTTATTGTCGTCTGTCACGGTCGACTTTTATTTCTTTCCATCTGACTTAACTTTATTTCTTGCTCTCGCCGTCAACTTCTTTATTTTCACTCCTGTGGCAGTATTAATAAAAGGTAACAAAGATAAAATACGAGCTTGTTTTATAGCAATAGTAATTAATCGTTGTTGTTTCAAGGTCACTTTATTTCTTCGTCTAGATAAGATTTTTCCTTGGTCACTAATAAATCGACTAAGTAAACTTATGTTTCGATAATCAATTCGATCCCCTGGTTGAATCGGGGGCAAACGCCTACGAAAAGATTACTTGGATTTATGAAAAGGTCGCTGCTTTGATTTACGAAAAGGTCGCTTCATGGGAGTGCCTGGGTGGCTGAAAGACATATTAGATCTCCTTGTCGTTGTACTGCTTCACTAGTGAGTGGTTACTAGCTATGATCAAGATTATCAGCGCCTAAGCATGAGGAACATTTTGTAATTTTGCTTTTGCTTCTATGTCGATTGTTCTTCCCTTTCCCCTCATTCTTCTTTCTAAAGAGCTGTAGCTAGTTCGTGTTTATGTTTATTTATTTCACAATTGGTTAGTAGTTCCTCTCGACCTCTCGATTCCTTCATTAAATTGAAATCCCCCTACCAGTGAACACTAATTCATGTTACTGATGGTCAGTGATCCATGTTGGTGCTGGTGCTGATACTGGTACTGGATAGCAATGATGGTGGGACTCCATTGGCACACATGTCTGGTTCACGGTGATTAGTAAAGGGAGCTAAGTACCAGTATTAATTCTAAACAAAAACCCTCATTGGTGAAAATTGACATCAAGGGAAGGCTCGGACAGCTGAACAATATATTAGATCTGCTTGTCCATTCTAGTGTTCTACTCCTCTCTGCACGTTGTTGCGATTTATGGTTGACATTCTCAATGGGACTGAGTATGTGGGGTGTTTGTAATCCCAATTTTTCATTTGGTTCGATTGTTCTTCCCTTTCCTCTCACTCTTCTTCTTTAAGAGCTGTGGTGAGTTCGCGATTATGTTTATTATTTCATAATTATTTAGTTGTTCCTCCAGGGTCCTTCGTTCGATTGAAATCTCCTACCGGTGAACATTTCGGACGGGAATGCAGGCCGTAGCTAACCACCATTAGTCCATGTTTGCCACTAAGTCATGTTACTGATGGTCAGTGATCCATGGTGCTACTGGATATCAATGATGGTAGCACACTGAGGTGAGGTCCAAATAGAGGAGAAAAATAGGCTTTGGCTTGGAAACATAGTTCTCAGTTCTACTTCTAGCGGAGAAAGAGAAGAGTAATTGGTGGGTTGATTGATTGATTGAGGAGGGAAAGTGATTGGCTGTTGACTCTGGCTCGCTCTATAAATCGGAAAGAAAGAAAAATGGTTAGAACACTCATGAAAACATACAAAGATACCCTGAAAAGGTTAGCTTAATGGCTCCAGTTCGGTTTTCCATGGTTCTTACGTTGCTCAAACTGGATAGGAACCATTTTGTTAGACAAACCTCTGAGCTTCTTGGAACCAAACTGCTGTGTGCACAACCACAGCTGGAGTCTCTTAGAGCATTACTTAGAAGCATTATCTTTTGAGTGTTGCTTAGGTTTATAAAAGGAAAGTCATTCCTAATGACTTTATGTAAGTATAAAGTTTGTGGGCGTTCAAATGTTATATGCATGAGCTGAATATTTCACCGTGGGAATCATTTGATTTCAACAGTCAATCTAAAGTGATTTAAATGTTTGTTTGTGCCTGTGTGGTGCAGTCCTTGGAACCTCGCACTAGATTCTTTCTTTGCATCCAGTTTGTATGTTCCAAGAAACGTTTCTCTTATTATATTATTTAGGATACAAGTGCTGTTTCCCTATTTGTCTTTACACTATCTTTAAGCTCATTTTATCCCTCCATGGTAGTCTGTTTAGCTTATGTTTTCCTCCCAGAACTATATTTGAAGTTGACATCGATGGCTTTGAGGAAAAACCCTGGAGGATTCAGGGTAGTGATATATCTGATTATTTCAACTTCGGTTTGAATGAGGAGAGTTGGAAAGAATACTGCAAACAGCTGGTGAGGGTTACCCAGACACACCAAAGTATTGTTTTCTACATTAATAGAAGTTGAGTGCTGAATATTGGAACCTGATTTCTGCAGGAACAACTCCGACTGGAGGGTACTATGCAAAGCAAAATTCGTGTTTATGAAAGTGGGAGGGCTGAGCGGGTAATGAGTTTTTTATTTTATTTTTATTTTAATGTCAGGCATAAAGCTGTGGATGCTTGCACTTCTTGATTCATTTCCTTGCATAGTCCATCAGATCAAAAGATGGATTTTTTTTTTGTTACAAGACAACATGCCTTTTCTATTTCAGAAGTATGATCCGGATTTACCCCCAGAGCTAGTTGCTGCAGCTGGTATTCATGATGTCACAGCTGAAAATCCTAATCTTGGAAAAGTTGATCCTGGCCAAGGTGATCTGGCAATGGGTTCTGTACATATCCGGCCACAATTGGTACAACTTTTTTTTTTACTTCTTCAGCCTTTTCTTCCCTGAAGACCCCTTAAGTTATTTCTGTCATTCCCGTCCCCTTGCCCCCTGCAGCCCGTTATTTTATCTGCATGCGTTCATGTGTATCCTATCATAGAATCTAATATCTATATCTAGGCACTTTATCAAACAAAAGTACATCATTTTCCAAGTGTTTTGCAAAATTCCATATTCATTGATTATATGACTTCTTGTAGCCGCCTGGAAGAGCAATACAAGTGGAAACTGGTTATGGTGAGCGTCTTCCGTCAATTGATACCCGGCCTTCACGACTCCGCGAGCCAGACTCTGTAATTGAGGTGGGTGGCTGATCATACTTTCTGTTTGTTTCCGAAACCCATTTGTCTGAAGCATTTGCAGTACACTTCCACTAACATTGCTTGGCAATAGATTGTCTTGCAAGATTCTGGGGATGATGATTCCTATGCCGGAAACGAAATTGCAGAGCAGCCCGAGAAGGATCTATCTAAAGTGGTTTCCGGAGGAGTCCATGAAATTGAAGAAGATGTCGCACAGGAAGAAGCTGATTGTTTTGATGGTATGCCATGAATTTGTAGTGGTATAATAAAGAGGGTTGTAGTAAGAAGAGAAGCATGGACTCCATTTCTGATATAATAACTGAAGGGGATACAATTTCTTCTTTCCTTTCAGGAGCGCCGGTTCAAGATCTTCCTGATTCTAGGGGAAAGACTGCTGCATACTCTGGCAGGAAATATAATGTCCCGAATGATGAAAGGTATGACATAATACTGGATGGAATATTGGGAAATGTACTCATAAATATGTTGAGCATCCTTGTCAAAGTACGGATTTCTCAAAATATCCATTATGATTAGTTGTAGCTTTTGTACACAGCGCTCTGATGGAACATTTGACCTACAAGCTCTCAAACATAAATTTCAGACTATCCACCATGTAAATTTGGTTTTGTTAAAGTAGTAACTTGAGAATATAAGTAATGGGGGCCTTTGGCATCCTTAGAGAACATGCTCCCTTGAGCGTAGACCAATATTTTTTTAAAGCATTCTTCCCCTTAGTGAGCAGTATACACTTGCAGACAATTTTCTTTCTAGGAAGTTAGATTCTTGCTGAAAACCTGACAAATCTAATTGATACAGGCGGTTGTAACTCGTAATTAATTAATATCATAGGATTATCACAACGTTGATAAAATCCTTATGTTGAAAGGAACTGGAAATAATTAAAGCTCCTAGTACACTTGTAAGTTGTTCTATGGTTGCTACCTCGTAGGGGACCTCAATGGACTGCATTGAGATTTTATGAAGCTGTTTTTCTCAAAATCTTGTTGTGTCAGTTACAAAGCTGTGTTTAACTTTTCCGGAAGGACATTTTTGCTGTACTTAAATAAGAACAATTTGTTGTTTTACTTATTGACTGTCTTGATTTTTGTCTCTCTTTCCTTAATGTTTTGGTACATTGGCTGTCACATTGGCTCGCTGTGTTTGAATATATACTGCCCATTTGACATTCATACGGAGTCAACATGCCATTGTTCACTCTTTCTACTTTTTAAACAGGCGGATAAAAAGATCTGATAGGTCGCCCAGTTTGACCCGTAGTGGAACTACACAGCACAAGAAGTTCATAAATAACCAGCGGAGTCCCATCTCTTCTCCTGTTACTGGCGGAAGTGCTGAGGAGCGTGAGTTTGACCAGAATGATGCTAGACGTGATGATATTATGGAAGCTGATGGAAGCTCAGAAGCTGAAAGAGGCCAAGCTTTGATTAAAGGCCCGGCCAACGAACTAAAAACTGATAATCCAATGCATTCTATGAAAAAGCAAAAGCTAATTCCTAGAGCGGAACCTCCCTCTGTTCAAGAAATTGATGGAGAGGATTCCAAGGCTGCAAGTAGTAGTGACAACAGCAAAGCAAGATCAGGAAGCAGTAGGGATTACCGGAACATGAGAGACAGTGTAGATGAGGAAGTTGTCCAAACTGGTCACTCTAGGCACATGGGGATGGACAAGAGACTCGCAAAGGAAGATGAGCTTATTGTCCGAGGTAGAGGCTGTAATGAGAGACGAGATACGGAAAAATACCGTGCACCAATGAAAGGGAGGGAGGATTCTTATGTTCGTAAAAAGTGGGATCCTAACATGGCACAACACTCACACGCAAGAGATGAGAGTCTTGATAGGCGAAAAGACATTGATACTGATAAAGTCTGGCAATGGAAAGATGAGGATCTGCATGGAGGAAGAACTAGAGCAGATGATACTAGAAAGCGAGAACGTCGAGATGAAATGGTTTCCAGGCATAGGAGAAAGATTCATGAAAATGAAAGGAGCAATAATGACGAATATCAATTAAGGAAGGCTTTGGAGAACGGTAATTGGAAGGGTTATCACGATAAAGATTTGGTGCCACGTCACAAAGACAGAGATGATAGTTTGAACAAAAGAAGAAAAGAGGAGGTACATCTAAGGAGGGATCATGCTGAAAATGAAGAAAATTTACATGCACAGAAAGAAAGTACTAGTCATCGAAAGCGAAAGAGGGAAGATATTTTGGATCAGAGGAAGAGAGATGAGCAAGCAAGACTAAGAGAGGATGATCAGCACAATGTCAGGCATAACAAAGAAGAGGTTTGGTTACAGAGGGAGAGGGTCGAACGACAAAGGGAGCGGGATGAGTGGCATAGGCTCAAACAGTCGCAAGAAGAAAACCTAATAATGAAGAGGGAAAGAGAAGGACGGGGAGGAGTAAGGAGTGGAAGATTGGTAGAAGACAAAGCATGGGCTAGCCATTTTAGATTAAAGGAAGAGCATAAAGGCGGTGATAGAGAACATCAGATAAAAGATATGGAACGGCATATCGAACAAATTAACAGAAGGGACAGAGTTGATAGTGAAAGCCTTCCGAGACATAGAGGGCGTGATGATGCATATGCACGTGTAAACCAACTCGGTAATGATGAAACAAGATCAAGACAAGAAAGAGGAAGTATTGCCCCTGAGCGACCTGTCAGTAATTCTGATAACCATAGGCCACAAGAGAAAAAACACAAAGAGAACCCAAGGAAGACTAAAGAGTCTGAGGTTGGTGATCGCACTTCCTTGGCCCCTTCAAGGAGAAATCGAGAAGACCACGGTGGTCAGAGAAGCGAGCGGGTACGTACATCTCTGGCACAATAACATAATGTACTTAGAAGAAAAAAAAAGCCTTTCCCACAAGTTGAATTACCATGATATGAGCAAATACTTCTGAAAAGGTCGCATAATCACTTGTTAGTTAATATCTGGCTGTCTCAGACTGTTGGAAACCAACAATCCTGTGTTCAGATTTTCTGAATGACAGGTTGCGAAGTGTTGTCTAGTGCTGGCATATTAATATATGAAAGAGTGAAGAAGATGAGTCTCTTTTCAGGTTTTGATCTTAGTATGATTGCTGATTTTTGTTATACTTGTGTGGCATGCCCATAGAACATGGTATGGGTATAAGCAATGGCGTCAGTAGTTTTCTCTCTTACCTGGTTTTCTGCCACAACATGGTTTCGGCTAAAGCTATGATTCAGCAGCAACCTAACTGAAAACACACATTAAAATGAACACCCAACACTTGTTCAAAGTGACATTAGTATGTTATACATTGTTCTTACCGTTACTTTTAGAGTATGAAAATTTTCTAGAGAAGTTATCTATGAGATCTAAGATAAATTTTGAGTATATCTTTGGAAACTGAAAGAAAATTGTTACATTATTTGCATAATGTGTTCTGTCTTCAGATGATTCTTTTGTAGAGTTTTTGGACAGTTTTGTTGTTGGTTAGCTTCTATTGGCTGAGTGTCCCTAATGTGCAGACTATAAATGCTGCATCACTTCTTGGCTCTTTTTCATATCCTATATCTTTTTTTTTTTTTGATAAGATATTCGACATCTTATTTAATTACAAATAGACTTCGTATTCAAATTGAGATGTAGAAACTCATTGGTGTGCTGCCAAGTGATATGCTTAGCAGGTAGTGTGATGAGTTTAAAAATGTGAAATATACCTCTGTACAAATACACATAAACCCGTGGCAACTTTATTAGGATCCTTTTAGAAGCGATCTTGCTTGGCCATACGGCTTTCCTACCACTCCATCATGCTTAATTTCGTCTTTTGTTCTTTTCTCAACATTCAGCATAAAGTAGTAGCTAAATGGAGGAAACTAGGCGTCATGTACAACATTCTTGGGTGATGATTATTTCACTATAGTTTAAATGGACCAGCATGAATGTTAGATAGAACTTAGAAGCACAAGGAACCAAGAACTGTATGTAGTTTGGATCCAAACTAACAAAAAAAATTCTTCCTAATGATCTTCACACACTAATCTATACAAACTAAAACAGAGAAACTGTTAAGACATTGTATGAAACTGGTAGATAGTCTCTAACTTCATACAAATATTTTCCCTTTTACTCCCTCTGATAGAAGAGTAGCATATAACTAAACGTGCAGATTAAGAAAATGGTTTGAAGATATACTAATTCTCTAAATTGTCCCTTAAAGCATGTGAAAATTTAAACTTGGGAATAATATTTGAATTCAAACTATGTATGAAAATTGAAATTTAGTTTTTAGTCAATCTGCTGTATAAAAACATCCTTGAAGGATCTGTTACATCTCAATCTTCTTGGGTTGGGGATTGAGTATTTCCTCGCTTATGTTTTTGTGTATTTTGAATTTGTAATATCATGACCACAAACACAAACGCTAGGAGAATATAGGAGCAAACGCAATTGTACGTCAGAACCCAGACCTACTTTGCACATATCTTTTTAATACTTACACATATGCTAGGCATGTTTGATTAATTTGTATTTTTGTCAAGTTGAACATGACCTTGTCAAAATATTGACATTTGGTCATGGTCCAAAAAGA
Source organism: Adenophora triphylla var. japonica (assembly GCA_022495995.1). Classification (NCBI taxonomy): domain Eukaryota; kingdom Viridiplantae; phylum Streptophyta; class Magnoliopsida; order Asterales; family Campanulaceae; genus Adenophora; species Adenophora triphylla. The sequence goes on along the minus strand of JAFEMH010001106.1, from coordinate 240,980 downwards.
TCTCTATCACCCGTAATTCCGGTTATGTGGTCAAATGCATTCAGTATGACCCCCCCTTCTATTTGAAGAACTAAATCTCAAATTCCACAGGAGCGTCGGTGTTTGAATATTTCTCTTTTTGCTAGCAGGCTGCTTTTGCTTTCTTAGACCTTACCCAGTTAACAATCTCAATTTGCCTTGTGTCGAGATGACTCCGTCCGAGCAAATTCTTCCAATAATGCGCGCGAAGTTCACTGTTTGTCTAACCATGTTTTATTTATTCATTCTTGCACATGCTACATGATAATTGGTATTTTTAGATTCCATGGATCATTTCTTGGGTAATCTGCCTGCAAAGGATACTTTTGATAATTCTTCAAAAAAGTTTATCCTTTCTGCCACCAAGTGTTGTACCGTTTGTCTTTTTCTCCTAATCTTTCATTTAGGTTTTTGGTGGCGTGGCTTTGCTAGAAACTCTCATACTTTTCCTCAATTGCTGTTTTGCCTTTCCTTAGGTGAGCAGAAGAGGTTTGCTTGAGCAAGGTATTGGTGAGCATGATAATACTGCAAGTCGTCAAATCTCCAGAAAACACAAAGAAGATGTTTCATCCGATGATGAACAGCAAGACTCAAAGAGGGGGCGTACCAAGTTCGAACGATGGACAAGCCATAAGGAGAGAGATTTTGGTATTGGCATCAAGTCATCAACTTCCGCAAATGTGAAAGAATTAGACAATTATCACAACAATGGTGGGCCCTCCCTAGACGGAAAAGTTACTAATGAAGTTTCCAAGGCTGAGGAGATAATTGAGATTTCACAATCCCAGGTTGAAAACATAAATGTGGGTCCCCCGGAGCCATCTGAGGATAAGCGTTTGGACACAGTTGAAAACTTGAAAAAGCGAAGTGAGCGTTTCAAGCTTCCAGTGTCAGGTGAGAAAGAAGCTGTAGCAATAAATAAGATAGAGAATGAGCCATTGCCTCCAGGCCTGCCCGAGACTTGGGCAGACCTAGAGATCAAGCAGGAACGACCTACCCGAAAACGGAGGTGGATTAGCAGCTAAGAAGTGAAGTTAAATCTAATACTTTTGGGTGTATGACTTTTGTTTACATCTTTATTAAAATGGAACGACGATGAGGCCATTGACTTTTGTTTCTTTAAAGCTATATGTATATACCATGAGGAAAATGTAAACATTAACAGAGTAGATTTTTTGAAGACGTGATTTTTAGTGTACGATTGATAGAATATTGTATGTTAGGCGATTGACGTCATAGGGTTATATGACTGCCCTCAGAGTTGACCAAGATCTGGCGCTTGTGGATCGCAGTTGACTTCGTCTGAAGGACTTCATTGTGGATTCATTATCTGAGAGCAAAGTAGAGAAGCTGGAGAAGGAATTTCAACTTCAGTGAAGGTGGATTGAAGTTTATTATCTAGTTCAGAATACATAAATGTTGTACCTTAACAGGTTTTTATTTTGTCACTGGTACAGAGCTCTGGAAGTATGCTTTTGTAAAATCTAACTGTTATGCAGAATATTATGCAGTTTTCGAGCATCAATTACTCGTGTGGCCTGGCCGGCCCAAATACAGCACAGGGTAAAGCAACCGATCTTCATTTCTCGTCTTGCTACCAGATACACGGCCAACTACTCAGACTACCGTGATTTCCTACTTCAGGTGAGTTCAACGACCAACTATAGGCTTTTTCTCTCTTGTACGTCTTGACATATAAATAAATGCACGGGCTCAATGTGATTTGTGCTTTTGTGGTCGGTCATCGGAACTACTTGTTGGCAGCCGCCACCTGTTTGAGTAAATGACCCAATGAACTTGGCACGTCGTGTAGTTGCTATCAACTCTCTTTTCTTATTTTCCCAGTTGATTCCCAATTTTATTTCAAGTTCATGATTGAAATTCGGTTGGTTCTTGTAGATTGAGCCTAACATTTTGCAATTGGTCTTTTTGTATACTGATCTTGCTGTTCTAACAAGCCCTCACCTTAAATATAAATCTTTATTAGTACCATGAAATTCTTTTATATTGTGTTCGACTTGTTTTTGTCATGTAGACTACATGTTTGAATTTCATATGAATTGCAAGCTTAATTTCGAAATAATACTCATTTAATGGAGCACCCTATGTGTGTTGTTTAAATTGCTGAGGAGAAACAACAAAGCCTTTAATCCCAAAAGTAATCCCTCCATCCCAAAAAATAGTTTTTATTTTCGACTTTTTATGGATGATACTTTCTATGCTTATCTATTTTTTAAATTGCACTAAAATTATTGCCTTTCTTAGAAATGAGACTATTCTTTTTTAAGAGAAACCAAAGTGAAAAGTGAGACTGTCTTTTGGGATGGAAGGAATAATTTTGTATTTAGTTTGACTTGGATTGGTTTAGCTGTATGTTGAGAATACTGAAACACCCTCTTAGTGCTTTTGGCACTCGTGGAAATGAGACCTCTTCTGATACTCAAGACTTTTTGGTTTATCCTGTCGTACCTGTGTTGGACACTCGTATTTTATTCTTGTTGACAAGTGTCTGGCAGGGCAAACCAAGAGTCTGAGCATCATGGAATGAGACAATTCGTTTAAGACAAACCAAAATGAAAAGTGAGATTGGCTTTTTGGGATGAAAGAACATTTCTGTATTTAGTTTGACATGGATTGGTTTAGTTGTAAGTTGAGAGTACTTTGAAACACCCTCTTAATGCTTTTGGCACTCATAGTACAACTTCAAAAAAAATCCTTTGATTTGACAACACCACAATAGAAAAAGAACCCTCAATCGCAACTCCAATAATTCTTCTGTGGTTCATTTTACTCTCTAAACCCTAACAATGTCGAACCTCCCGTCAGGTGAATACCGGTCAAATCCCTTCTTTGGTTCAGGTTTGTATCTAAACCATGGTGTACTTTGATTAACAGCCCTGATTTCATTAAAACTCATCATAATCATTCCCTGGAAAATAAAACTAATGCGAACAGCTGCTCTTATCTTTACTTAGTAGATTTTGAATTACTTGACATTGCCGTTAAACTTGATCACCCGGTAAATAGTGAACTAAGTGGGACTATGATTTTGGGTTCTTGTAATGGCCTGCTTTTTTGTTTGATTTGGAGGATGATATTGTTCTGTGAACCCCTCGACCTATAAGCATTTAAAAATTACCCGCTACGGTATCGAGACTTCTGATACATATAATTAAATCAACTTAAAAAATTATTGCTCAACGTACCTTCTCACAAAAAAAGTAGGAAGATCATTTTTGGGACGGAGGAAGTATTTAAGACGATTGGCTTTCTTTTAAGTAGATGTAGACTACAACTTTGAATTTCATATGAATTGCATTTCATTTTAACAGCTCTTGAGGATAGCTTAGCTCATAATGTGTCTACTTGTTAGTAAAACTATGGAGTCTATAAATTATATGTTCTTGATAAATTCAATGTTCTTGAATAAAATGAAGAACAAAACACCATGCTTCTCTTTTATGGATTTTTTTCTACTTCAACTTGGCTAATCCTTATGTCTACATTATATGCATGTATATGCAAAGATGAACAATCATTATATCAGAAGTAACTTCAGTTTGATCATTTAATACCTGAACGTAATATACCTGCAAATATAATTAAATTTTTGGGAAACAACAATATGATACGAGAATGAGCTGTCTCCAAAATGGTAGCAGGTTCACACGCTAAATCTACTCACATGTCTGATATCACTTGCGGGTCTGTTACATTAGTAGGGAATGTAACCTAGGATCAGTGTTATACATCTTCCACTTGAATGACCGGCTTGCCCGCTGTATCATATACTTGAAACAAAAGGTCTCCCTCAGTCCCATAAAACTAGGATCAGACTCCTTTTTCTCTATCCTTTTATAGGGTTTAGGGAACACTAGTGGCGAAGCTAGAAAATTTTCACAAGGAGGTCAAGAAAAAATTATAGTGTTATTTTTACATCAATTGAAGGGGGTCAAAAGCATAATTTTTGGAGATACAAAACTATTTTCTCTAAAATTGTAGGTACTAGAGTGCTACATTTCAAAATTCAAGGGGGTCATGTGACCCCCCACGACCTTGTTGTGGCTTCGCCCAGTCGCCACTAGGGAACACTATACTTTAGAACTGTCAGTTTTGAAGTAGATATTAGTATTGAGTTTCTATTGTGGTGTTGTGGTTATTTCTTTTGCTAAGGAGTACTTTATCGCCCCTTTGTATATGGTTATTTTTCTCATGGCCAGGAAGGTCTTGGGCTGAGAAAGCCCCAACTTCCTGTTGGACGGCTTCGACGTGCTGCATAAAGCACACACAACCCATCACCGTTGGACATCTGCTTCTATCCTGAGCCAATAATAATGCCTTTCCAGGTGAGCCAGAGTTTGATCAAGTCCAAAGTCGAATCCAAACGGCCGCCAAGTGAGAGTCCTCCCTATTTTTGAAATAAAAAGACTGATATGATATCCTTACCAAGAATCAGATAATGTGTTCTTTCCCTGGGATCTTTGCTTGTGTTTATAATGCTAAAGCTTGTTCATCAGTGTCTGTGCATTACTGAAACCCAGCACAATAGTTTCCTATGAGTAGGTCACAAGGTTTCTTTCATTACAGGGATTCGCTTGGTCGTGACTACAGTTGGGATACTATGCATTCTTGAAACTCTCCACTAAAGTCCTTGCCCTTGAGGCCTTGATTGTGTTCTTCATATCAATCATATTAGAGATTAGCTGTTAATTATGTTGTGATTGTGAGCCCTGCGCCATCGGATCACAACTCCCATAATTCCTCTGTAGTCCATTCCACTTTCTAAACGCTAACAATGTCAAACTTTATTTACATTTTCAACGCTAACTTTAATAAAATTTACTTATTACTCATTATTCTTTGTTGGTCGACTCTTATCCTCTCGACAATTTAAGAAGTTTAATAATTTTAATCTAACAAATTTTGAAAATGAACCATTGAGATGAACAAAAGTGATAAATTAAAACGTCAATATGAAACGAAGGGAGTATGAAGTTCTGAATCCCTCGTTATTTCAAAATACTCGCTCCGTTTAAAATAAATTATATTTGACTTATCAATAATTATAAAGAATGTGTTTTTATTTCTCGTCTTTGCACGGCCAACTGCTCCGACCACCGTGATTTCCAGCAGTTAGGTGAGTTCAACGATCACTTATAGGCTTTTCTCTCTTTTCCCTCTGACATTTAAATGTACGGGATCAATGCGATTTTTGATTTTCTGATCGGCCATGTTACAATGTTTGCCGGCCGTCACGTGTTTGAGTAAATGCCTCAATGGATAGTTGTTATCAACTCCTCTTCTTTCTTTTCCCAGTTGATTCATGATTTATATTTGGTTGATTGAGCCTGAAGTTTTGCAAGTGGTCTTTTGTATACTGATCTTGATGTTCTAACAAGTCCTCACCTGAAGTATCAATCTTTACTAGCAAAATGAAATTTGTTTATATTGTGGACTTATTTTTGTCAGGTAGACCACATTTGAATATGTGAGGGTAAAAAGTTAGTGGATATGACAAGTGGACCCCACAATTTAAGTATGTGTGAGAAAAAAGTGAGTGAGATTAACAAATGGGGCCCACATTTATTACCATTTTAGGAAATGTGAAGCTTCTACCGGAACACCCATTTGGGTAAAAGGTGAAGCTTCGGGCGGGACAGAGGGAGTATTTGACTTATCAATAATTATAAAGAACGCGTTTTTATATACTCCCTCTGTCCCGGAGAAATATGCACTTTTTTGCTTGGCGCGGGAATTAAGGTAAAAGGTGAAAAAGGTGATGTGTTGTGAGTGTAGATGGTTGGGTAGGAGAGAGAAAGTGGAGTAAGTGGGTAATGGTTGTGAGTAGAGAGAAGTGGATCCCATTTCCATTTTGGGAAAATGCAGATTATTGTGGGACGCCCAAAATGTGTCTTTTTGCAGATTATCGTGGGACGGTGGGAGTATTTGCTTATACATGATTTTAATGCATATTGCTCCTACTTTGTATTTTTTTATTCTTATTTAAAATTAAATTTTTATTTTTGTACAAACAAAAAATAAAATAGAAAATGAGAAATGAGACATTAGTAATTGTCAGCTCGGGCGAGATACAGCACTGAATCCAACTAAATTACTGGCATGGCTCATTGGCTTGGGCCCAAATACAGCACAAGGTAAATCAACCCATCTTCATTTCTCGTCTTTGCACGGCCAACTGCTCCGACAACCGCGATTTCCAGCAGTTAGGTGAGTTCAACGACCACTTATAGGCTTTTCTCCCTTTTCCTTCTGACATTTAAATGTACGGGATCAATGCGATTTCTGATTTTCTGATTCGTTACAATGTTTGCCGGCCGTCACGTGTTTGAGTAAATGCCTCAATGGATAGTTGTTATCAACTCCTCTTCTTTCTTTTCCCAGTTGATTCATGATTGATATTTGGTTGATTGAGCCTGAAGTTTTGCAAGTGGCTTTTGTATACTGATCTTGATGTTCTAACAAGTCCTCACCTGAAGTATCAATCTTTACTAGCAAAATGAAATTTGTTTATATTGTGGACTTATTTTTGTCAGGAAGACCACATTTGAATTTAAACATCATAATAATTGCCAGTTTAATTTCAAAATGATGCCCTTTTAATGCAGCACCCTATGTGTAGTTCGAATTGCTGAACAAATTGTTGAAACTACAATTCTAATCTAAAAGTTTGAAGGGGAATGGATTGGTATGCTCATTGCAACTTCTGCAGGCATTCAGTTATCACCCGCTTTTTCCTTTATTCAAATCGCTTATGAGGATAGCTTACTTCATAACTTCTTCAATGTGTCTTCGTGATAGTAAAAACTATGTAGTCAATCAAATCTATGTTCCTGAATAAATTGAAGAACAAAGCACCATGCTTCTCTTGTATGGATTTGTTTCTACTTCAGCATGGCTAATCTTTGTGTCTGCATGTGCTTGTGTATCTACTATCTATGTGCATGACTTCTCTTGGTATGGATTTGTTTCTCAATTGTACCATATACTTAAAACAAAAGTAATCCCTCTGTCCCAAAACATTAGTCCTGACTTTAGACTTTTTTTGTGACTGGTGCTTTACATGCTTGTCGATTTTTGAAATGTACTAAACATATTACTTTCTTAGAAATTAGTCGGAGTATTCTTTTGGGACAAGCTAAAATGCAAAGTGGGACTAACTTTTTGGGATGAAGGAGGTATTTTTGTATTTGGCTTGGATTAGTTTGGTTGAGCTGTAAGGTGAGGCTACTTTGAAACACCCTCTTAGCTAGAACTTTTGGCACTCATAGTGAAACCTCACATCTATTTTTCCTTTGATTTGACAATGGGCATGAACAAGTCATCATCCTTTGTTCTTTTAATAACAGATTAAACCTTATATGGCCTCTTGAAGACCCTTCCCTAGCAATGCCATTCTAACTCTTTTTCGTACATTATTTTACTCAATTCGCCTCCTGAGTCCTGACTTCCAATTTGGCCTCATAAAAAGTCTGACCAGAGATCAGACTCTCTCTTATCTACATTTTTATGACTACGAGAACACTATATTTTAGCACTGTCAAATTTTGAAGTTGATATTAGTATTTAGTTTATATTGTAGTGTTGATGTTATTTCTTTTGCTAAGGAGTACTTTATCGCCTACAGAAAAGATGTTCTTTCCCTTGTGTCTTTGCTTGTGTTTTTTTCTATGCGAAAACATGTTCATCAGAGAATTTTCATTACTGAAACCCAGCACAATAATTCCCTTTGCTTAGGTCACAGGGTTTCTTTCATTTATAATCATGGGAAAGTCACTAATAGTTGTTGCTTTTTCATTACAGGGTTAGCTTGGTGGTGACTACACTTGGGCTCCTATGCATACTTGAAATTCTTCCAAGGCTTCTCCTTGATGTCTTTACACAGACCACCTCTTCCTAGGCTTCTCCTTAACAACGTCTCTTGCATGAGAAATGCCCAACAAATTCTACGCCATGTAAATGCCTCAATTCATGATGGGAGCGCACTTGTACTTACCGGTACAAACGGCTCAGGAAAAAGCACATTCTTGCGCATGTTAGCTGGCTTTTCTAAACCTTCAGCTGGCGAAATCCTATGGAATGGCCACAACATAACTGAGGCAGGAGTTTTTCAGCAGTACAAACTCCAGCTCAACTGGCTCTCACTTAAAGATGCTGTAAAAGAGAAATTCACAGTGCTTGACAATGTTCAGTGGTTTGAAGTTCTTGAAGGCAAGCAAGGAAAATCTCTGCCTGCTCTTGAGTTTATGGGACTAGGAAGACTAGCTAAAGATAAGGCAAGAATGCTTTCAATGGGTCAAAGAAAAAGACTACAGCTTGCAAGATTACTTGCCATTGATAGACCAATTTGGTTGCTTGATGAGCCTTCTGTGGCATTGGATGTTGAAGGTGTGAAGTTGCTTGAGCAAATTATTGCAGATCACCGGAAGAAGGGCGGAATAGTCATTGTGGCAACTCATCTTCCCATTGAGATTGAGGATGCTATGATTTTAAGGTTGCCTCCTAGGTTTCCGAGAAGGATAACTTTGGTAGATATGCTTGATCGCGGAGGGTAGGATATTTTTACGCCGGCCTCTTCTTTTCATGTGGAAATAAAGAAGTTTGTGCATTGGAAAAGATACAGATGATGGTTTGAGGTCCTGCATTGTGTTAGTTTTCGGTGAGTAAGAAAGGATTCTTATTGCTTCAAGTTCATATTGCTTAGTTGCTTACATATAACTAAAATTGTTCTTTTGTTTGACCAAAATAGTTACTGAACATACCAAAAGTGTCGAATTGGGCCAAACGAGTAAAGCCCAATCTCAGATAGCGTTGGCACCCACATTCTCAATGAAACTAATCCAATCAGATCAAGGCCCAAGGCCCATCTCACCCATCAGTCGACTAAGCCCATGGTCCGACTTACAGGTCCCGACCTAACTTAGCCCGATCTCAGGATCCATGATACTATTCGGGTACGAACCATGCTCTACCCGACAGTCAGGTCGACCATTCCACGAGTGGCGACCTCGACCTAAATCAGCAAGTGACGACCTGACACTTGCCGGCTTGTTTGGTCAATCAATGCTCACAACTACATCCCTACAAATCAGGGACCGTTATAGACACGTGCCCATGACCAAGTAACCGCCGCTATAATCTCGGAGGACATGCTGCCTCCCCAAAAATACATCACTTTTGCCTATAAATACTTCATCACTACCAAACGGTGAAAGGTAAGCGCCATTTTGTATTACGAGTTCATTATTCAATACATTTTGAGCTATATACAATCGTGATCTTACTCTCACGCTCGAGCGTCTTCGCAGGAGACACATCCAGGCTAGTCGTGGGTTACATTTTCGGAGTCAAGGAGCCGGGTGATCGGTCTGCCACGTGGAGGAAGATTGATAAGCACAATTCTGCGGACATCGGTTTGGTTCCATTGCGGAAACGTGCTTCAACTTGACCTTAAAATTTTTAACAACCTACAACAATGGTGACTTCAGACGGACACGTATCTGAGGCGTCACTTGAGCATGAAGAAGTGAACAACAACAACAACACTAATGCAAATGCAAATGCAGAAAACTTGAATTTGCCTCCTCCCCCACCAAATCGTCCTCGCTGGTAGAGCCACGCGCTCTACCGGTGTCGTTGATGGCGGGGTTTGCTCGACACAAGGAGAGGCAAAAGGCACATGGATGGGCCAGAGCTCCACTTCCTAAACGTCCCCACCGCTCGGGTGAACGTTGGAAACAGGCGAGTCCCTCCACCAACCACATGAGCAAGAAGGAGATGATGTTAGAAAGAGCCCGGATTTTGGGCGACTTAATAGCTATGGAAGAGGCGGAAGCGGGCCGATGTACGCTACGAAAGAATGGATCGTACTCGGGTCTCTAATGGACAACAGGCTCGGAGTATGAGGCGAAATGAAGGTGTGGGACGAGAATGGAGACAACGGGATAGTTCGAGAGCCCCTACTATCGTGCGTGTGCCAAGTAGCGACCTAAGGGCCGGCCTCGAGCGAAAGCTTGAGGAGCGGGGAGGCTCAATCCGATTTGAGGACTCGGCTAACGGCCAACGAAACAGGCATGTTTCTCAGGCCCGAACGCAAAGATCGGGATCTCGAAAGAGACGGGAATGGGCGCAGGTCGCCTATAAGAGAGGAGGCGCAGGTCGCCACTTGGATATGACGGGCGCAGTCGCCGCCATTCTTGAGGCGCAGTCGCCTCAAAGAAGTAACAGCATAGATCCCCGATCGAGATCGAGAGAGGGACAATTCCCGTAGAGACGGGAGGAGTAGGCGGGTGACTCCTCCCGGGAGTGAAGGCCGGAGATCGAATGTTCCCCTCCAGAGACGAAAGACCCGATGCAAGTGGAAACGGCCATTGATGAAAAAGAAGTTCGAACAATGGGAGGAGGAGAAGAAAAAGGAGATTGGAAAGGTTGAACGAATTGACTTTACTCTTCGACCCTTCTCCAAAGAAATCGAGATAGTCGACCTCCTCCTGCCTTCAGAGTGCCTCTTACGGAGAAATATTCGGGATCCACCAATGCAAAGAGTCACATACAACATCCGGAGGCCACTATGTGCTTTGTCGCCAATGAAGATGACAACATGTGCAAAGCTCTCTTAAGCACACTTCTTGGGGCGGCTTTAACTTGGTTGAATGGTTTGGGCTGGCGATAGCATCACCACTTGGGACGAGGCTTCGGGACAAAGTTCTTAGATCGCTTCTCGGCATTGCGGGGAGCTCGGAAGACGAGCATCACAGAGACTTGAATAACTTGGTGCAAGCGAAGAATGAAAGCTCGATGAGCTACTTCACCAAGTTCAAAGAAATGGTGGACAAGATAGAGGAGGACATCACCGATAGGGAAGTCATCAACTTCGAAACGGTATTTCCTCGGCAGACATGGATTATGAGCTTACGGTTCGTACGGTGACAACTCGACGGGAGTTGTTCGAGAAGGTATACAATGTCGCTCTTCTTTGAGGAGAGGAAGGAGAAAAAGAATGGTAAAAGCCCCGAGGTGGAGGTCGTGATGATAAAAGGACTCCAACAAGAATGGGGGAATAATAAGAACGGAAAGAACGAGAACTAGGGCAACGAGAGAAGGTGCCCGAAGCTTTCACTCCCCTTACGGTGAGTCGGGCCGAGATCATGAATGCTTTGTCGAGCTAGCTCCACCTGCCCCAGTGAACCCGGGCAACAAATTCGGAAGGGACAACAGCAAATATTGTGACTACCACAAAGACACCTGGTCATCTTACGAGAGGATTGTTTGGGTTTGAAGCGCATTATACAAAGAATGGTCGACCGGGGAGACTCGACGCTTATGTGAAGAGACCTCGGCCGGAGGAGGAGGTGAGCGGCCGCAGTGGGCAACAAGGGACCTAGACGACTGGGGCCCGGACTGGGGGTCATCGGCTTGAACAAGCGAGCAACACGGCCATCAAACACAAGATATTCCGGCTCAATAAAGCTCCCACATGTGCCTCGAGGAGAGAAATCGAGAGATGAGGCAATCGGCTTCTACCCCCACGAATTGGCAACTAATATGGCGGCTAGGGAGCAAGTTCTCGTCATCCCGGGTCTCATAGACGGATGTACGACGAGCGAGACTCTTAGTCGACACGGGGGCTGCAAGGATGTGTTGTTTTACAAGACTTTCAAGGAGATGGGTCTTAATGACGAGCGATTGGAAAGATATGATGGTAGGTTGGAAGGCTTCACCAACCATCGAGTAGATGCTAAAGGCCGAGATAGCGCTCGACGTCGACCTAGGCGGCCCCTCGGGGGTTGTCTCGAAGGTACAATTTATTGTGATTGATGTAAATAGTGACTATGCGGCCATCCTTGGAATTCTGGACGGAGTCGCTCTTGGAATGGTAGCCTCGATTCCTCACCGGCGAGTAAAGTTCCCCACACTTTCTTTGGAGTGGGTTGCGTACAAGGCGCGGCTCGAGCATACCTGGATCATGTTCTAAGAGAAAGAAAGAAAAGGGAGTTAGAAATTGAGACTGCGATGGCTACTTGAAGTTGTCCCGATCAGTCACCAAGACTACTCGATTATCAACAATCACCGAGGTCGTGGAAGAGTCGACCTATCGCTCGAATGACGAGGTCATGCTTGAGTCGACACGTCACTCTAACACCTGCGAGGTAGATTCGGATGTAGTTATGGTCGATCAAGTCCTCATAGGTGACCTATGCCTCCCGGATCGACAATAACTCGGGGGCCGCCACCGGCGAGGTTGCGGACAAGCTCGATGATATGATAGCGAGAGGAAGCTCCGCATTTGGGAGGCGAAGAAAGACAAAAGGTCGGGAAATCATAGTAGAAACTCTGCGGTTCGAGAGATGGACTGAGTTAGAAGGCGTAGATGAGCTTTGAGTCAATCATCACCAACTCTTCCTACCCAGACCAAAAAATTCAAATTGGAAACGGTTATCGGTTGAGGAGCGAGCGAAATCATCAAGCTACTCAAAGAAAGCGGTGATGTCTTCGCGTGGAGAGTAGAGGACATGAGGGGAATCAAGGAGGAGGTCATTGTTCATCGACTCGAAGTCAACCCGACCATTAAGCCTAGGCCCCGAGAAATTGAGAAGCTTTGCTCGCGACAAGGAAGAGGCTATAAAAGGCGAGGTACAAAAACTTTTGAGTGCGGGTATAATCAAAGAGGCCGTTCATACAACCCGGGCCGGCCAACGTGGTCATGGTGAAGAAATCAAACGGCAAATGGCGGATGTGTGTCGACTTCACCACTTTGAACCTTGCATGCCCAAAAGACGGTTATCCCCTTCCAAGGATCGACAATTTGGTGGATTCTATTCTTTGGGCACTCCACCCTCGGTTTCCTCGACGCTTACTCGGGATACCACCGCATTAAGATGCACGAGGATGATATAGTCAAGACGGCATTTCAAGCGGTGGAGGCATTTCTTGCTACAATATGATGCCTTTCGGATTGAAGAATGCAGGAGCCACCTATCAGCGTATGGTGAACAAAGTCTTTGCCTCACAAATTGGTCGAAATATGGAGGCTTACGTTGACGACATGGTCATTAAAACCAAGACCGGGAGTCACGTAGTCGACCTAAAGGAGACATTCGCCAATTTACGAGCAAACGACATGAAGCTTCAATCCTAGCAAATGTGTATTCGGAGTTGCGGTGGCAAGTTCTTGGGATTTATGGTATCTCGGAGGGGCATAGAGGCTAATCAGGAGAAGATCGAGGCTCTAGTCGACATGAAGGCTCCCACCACTATCGAAGAGATGCGGCGACTTAATGGAAGGGTAGCGGCTCTTGGCCGTTTCATATCAAAGTCGGCGAGAGAGGTCTCTCCCTTTCTTGAAAGCATTAAGGGGACGAAAAGCTTTGAATGGACGACCGAATGTCATTCGTCGTTCCAACAATTGAAAGATTATCTCGCTACTCCACCTCTCTTGAGTAGCCCGACAACTGGTGAGACATTGTTTGTTTATCTATCTGCGGGAGACAAGTCTGTGGCAGCTGCCTTGATTAGAGAGGATGAAGGGTTTCAAAAGCCAGTGTACTACATCAGTAAAGCTTTGTCGGATGTGGAGAGCGGGTACTCTGGCGAGAGAAGGTAGCTTATGCTCTAGTCGTGGCTTCAAGAAAGTTACGAGCTTATTTTACGGCTCATCCAATCGTGGTGCTTACCAATGCTCCCTTAAGAAAAATTGCCGCACAAGGAGAGTTCGGGTCGACTACTCAATTGGTCAATTGCCCTCACGAATTTGACATTGAGTATCGACCTCGAAGGCGTTGAAAGCTCAAGCTCTGGCGACTTCTTGGTCGAGCTTACGTTCGCGAAGGAAGATGACGAGCGGCGAGCTCCAAAAGAAAAGGCAAAGGGAAAGAGCCGAGTCACAAGTCGCCATCGCTCTGCCCGTCGATTGTTGGAAGGTCTATTCGGACGGGTCGGCAACCAAAAATGTCGGTGGAGCTGGAATTGTCTTGGTCGAGCAGTGCGGGGCTGTTTACGAGGAATCGCTAAGGTTCAAATTTGACGCTTCCAACAACCAAGGCGAATATGAAGCCTTGATTGCGGCTATCGAGTATGCCAAGTGTTTTGGAGCGACTAAGATCATGGCTTCTTGTGATTCGCGGTTGATAGTCAACCAGGTCGAGGCGAGTATGAGGTGCTCGGTGCCACATTGATCAAATCTTTGCGACTGGTGAAAGAACTAATAAAGGACTTAGAATGCAGGAGATTGAAAGGATTGGAAGAGAGGATAACGAGTGGTGATCTCCTTTCGAAACTTGCTACTTCGGATGAGCCACATGGCGAGCCTATCTCCTTCCTCGAAAATCCGGCTTATGAGAGGGTAAAAATTCGGTGCATAGATGATCCCTCAAGAAATTGGACTCGGGAGAAGTGTTGGATCGAGGAAATGAAAGCATACTTACAAAGTGGCGAGCGCCGATGACGAGAAGAAGGCTCGAGCTATCAAAAGAAAGCTCAGAGGTATGTGATTCGGGGAGGCGAGCTATTCGGAAGATCCTACACTCGACCATTGCTAAAGTGCATCCATCCCCAAGAGGTCGCCATATTGATACACGAAGTGCATAGTGGAATTTGTGGTGGACACCGGGGCCGGGACTGCTGGCGACAAATTAATCACGTTGGGATACTACGGCCACACATGAGGCGACACTCACAACTTTGTTCGGCAATGTGATCAATGCCAAAGGTTTGCCAACCTTCCCCGTGTGCCTACAACGGAAGCGAGACTCACGTGATCGCGGCTTGGCCATTTGATATGTGGGCGTCGACACGATTGGACCCTTCCCTCCCGCCCAGAAAGCTGCAAGTACGTAATTGTGGCCATAGATTACTTCACCAAATGGGTTGAGGCCAAACCACTAGCTCGCATCACGAGAGGAAAATGCTATCAATTTCATTCATGATTTTATTTGGTGTCGATTTGGTTTTCCTCGAGCCATAGTATCGGACAACGGACACCCGATTCTCGAGCTTTCGAAGCGAGAGATGAACAGAGTGGGAATCAAGCATTGGCAATCTTCGTCGCTTTACCCTCAAGGAAATGGGCAAGGCAACGGCGAATAAACTTGTCCTATCATCACTCAAGACGGGACTCGTAGGTCGGCGCAACAAGCTGGTTGGACGAACTCCCACTTGCTCTTTGGGCGGTTCGCACAACCACTCGGGGCTACGGAAACCCCTTTCGCTCTCACATATGGATCGAGGCCATGGCACTGCGAGCTCGAGATTCCCCAGCTGCTAGAGTGACTTTCTTCAATCGAAGCAAAATGATAACAACAGATTGATCGACTGGATCTAATCGACGAAAAGCGAGAGACGGCTACCTCCGAATGGTCAACTACAAGCGGCGAACTAAGAGTTACCACGACAAGAGGGTTAAAACAAGGTCATTCCGGGTTGGAGATTATGTGTTAAGAAAGATTGAAGCAACGGGTAGAAGGACCCGTGAGAACAAACTATCTCCTAATTGGGAAGGTCCATATGTGGTTACTCGAGTCGTCGAAGAAGGAACCTACATGATAGCTCATCTGGAGGTGACGAATTGAAACATCCTTGGCATGCTACTCACCTCATCAAATACTACTTCTAGTTTTTGGTTTCAAAGTTCAAGCTTGTATTAAGTTCTAGCTTCAAGTCGATGTAAGCATATTTCCTACTTCAATAAAAGTGCGGTTCATTCCATCAAGCATAAGGTTACATTAACATCAACAAGCTCGACTCTTAGTCAGCTTCGTTCCAACAAGCTCGATTCTTAATCAGCTTTGTTTATTTAACAAGCTCGACTCTTAGTCAGCTTCGTTCCAACAAGCTCGATTCTTAATCAGCTTTGTTTATTTAACAAGTCCGACTCTTAGTCGACTTTGTTCTAATGAGCTCGACTCTTAGTCAGTTCATCTTAACTCGACTCTTAGTCAGTTCATCTTAGCTCGATTCTAAATCGGCTTTGATCATTTAACAAGTCCGACTCTTAGTCGACTTCGTTTCAACTAACTCGATTCTTAATCAGTTCAAAGGGTGAACAGGTTTGACTTATGGTCAATCTCGTTCACAAAAAAGTTAATTAAGCAGAGGTCGACTACACCAACAAGATCAAGTCGCCTTTAGGCTCAAACTAACTCACTTATATTATCTACATCTAGCTCGACATACAATATGGAATGAAAAGCATACGACATTCTGGAAACAAAAGTCAGCTACGATAGAAATAAGTCTCCCAAAACGGGCTAAGACTTAAGCAAAATTAATTTACAAAAATATTTTGCCTCCCAAAAACTGGGCCAAGGCATTCGAATAATGTTGAAGCAAAAACAAAAAATATTGTTTGAAACTTGTTCATTACAAATAATTTAAGAGCTCTGGCCGATATCAGTTTGGTCGTCAAGGGAAGCTTGGCCTTCACCATTTTCTTGTTCTTGAGGCTCCAAAGGCTTACCCGACTCAGAATAAATTTGTTCATCCATTGTCTCCGTGGCTTCGGCATCCTCAAGTTCGGCCAAGACTACATCAAAGTTCCTATCGGCTATAGGGGAGCTTCCCATTTCTCGCAATGGTCATCCTCGTCCTCTGGGCTATAAAGGCCAAGTCATTCTCGAGATAAGGCACTGGCGAATGACCTTGGCGGGCGGCATATCGTGCTTGGGACTCGAGAAAACCAACGAGCTAATTGCTCGATGGTAGCTGTGGCCGTTGGATCTACCGGTGCACGGCGAGCCATATGCCTCTTCCCTACCTCAAGGAAGTCTTGAGCCTTGGACACTATAGCGTTGTAATACTCATCCCCTTCCTTGAACTTCTCGTGGCGGCTTCGGGCGTCCTTAGCGGCCTTCTCTACGGCGGCATGAAGATCTTTACGGCCCTTCTCTCTCTCAAGTCGATGCTCCTCACTGCGGCTCGAGCAATAGGGCATCTTTATCCTTCAAGAGCTTGTTGATGGTGGCTAGCTCGGTATTGGCCTTCTCCGGGTTCTTCTTTCCGGTATCTCTCTCGACTCCACCTCCTTGAGCTTGGATTTAGCGGCCTCCGAGATCGGACAAAGCTTTGGTTTTCACCATCTCGTTGGCCTCACACGAGTTGTCCCGGATCGTTGTATTTTTCTCTCAAGTCGGCCGGCTCTTGTGCCTTTTTGGCATAATCGCGCGAGCCCGCTTCTCCCTCTCAATTGACGCCCTCCGGGAACTTTTAGCTTGCTCGTTCATGGTGAGAAGCTGCATTAGAGGAGCGTTGAAATATTAGCTCGACCAAGAGGAGGCGACGAACTAATATAATAAGCGATTAAACGAAAGGGAAAGTAAAGTTTTACCTCGGCGTGCACCAACCCGGATCAGTGAAAATTCCTCTGGAGTCGTCCCCTTCTCTTGAAAGTGAGCTAGGAGATCCACATCGGGGCCCTTCTCACCACCACTTGACCCAAGCGCCACGTCGGGATAGCGCCGAGTCATCTTGTTGACTCCAATGAGAGGGGGAACATCGGCGAGCTTACGAATCAAATCATCTACGAGACTCTTGGCTCCTCGGAGGGGGCTAAAGGAGGGAGTGGACTTGGGGAGACGGCCTTGCCCTTCCCGGACCTTGATCTTTTCCTCGTCCTCAATGCACGATCATCTTCCTCTTCAACAATATCATCAATTTCAACTACATTCATTGAAATTTGGAGCCCGCCATCTCGGCCCAGAGGTCGCGGCATTGGCCTCTCGAACAAGATCGGAGCTCGGACTTGGCACAGGCGACTGCTGAATTCCTCCCTCCCTCATTCACATTCAATGGAATGGGAACCACTCTGATGAAGGTCCTCTATAGCGACCTCCTCCATTGGAATTAACCCGACATTGTCCTTGGGGAGAAGGTTATTCCTTGCGGCGGCATCCCTCTCTCTGCGGCCTTGGCGTTCGCGGCACCGTGGGCCCTCTTAGACTTCTTCTTGTCGAAACTCCAACAATTCGAACCATGGCGGCTTCTTGTTCGGGAGTCAAGCGCACGACATCAAAGTATTAGCTCGACAATTGGCAAAGCGGTTCTATGTACGAATTGAATAACTCTACATACGAGCGAGGCAATTTGATAAGGAGTTGCTATTCGAAATAAGTTCTATGTACGAATTAATTCTACATACGAGCAAACCATCCGATAAATACGGAGATACGATTGCGGGCGGTTCTATGTACGAATTAATTGATTCTACAAGCGAGCAAGTAAGTGTCGAGTTTGAAAGTTAAGTATGCGAGATCAAAGCAATCCTATGCGCCTATAAAAGGCACTTATGCAAGTTAACATTGGACGAGCTAATGAGAAAAGGCGAATAAACCCTTACCACCGATGTGTTCTCCATTGTTCTTGCAATAGTCAGCTTGCTTCTGACAAAATTGACAATTCTCCTCTAATCTACCCAAAGAGTGGGTTACCCAATCGGGGTACACACAGCCTCTCAATACCGGTGCGAGGGCGCTCTTGCGCCTCATCTCCGGGCATCATCCTGCTAGAACATAATTGTACTTGGTTGTCACTAATGACTCCCAATCAACGGGTCCATCCTTGACCGGGGCACGCGGCTTTCTATACAAAGTTCTACGCGAGGAGGCTCCCGGTAATTCTCCTCGCGATAGCATCAGATTCATCGTAGGGGCAACGGAAATTCCCAACCCGGCTGCTCTCGGCTAAAACTACATGTGAGTTCCGGCAATTGTGTTTATTTGGAAGGTTGGTAAACAACTTGGGAGAGTTGGGCTTGGAGGGAGTGCTAATTCCCCGATCGTGCTTATCTAACTTGGCACCAAAAACTCTTTGAAAACCTTCATGCAAGGCTCGTCCCAAGAGCACACGCACACCATCAAGAAAAGCACACCGGACTCGCAAGTGTTAGCCCCGGATTTGAAGGGGAGGGCATCCATACATTCCGAAACTCATTAATGAAAGGATCCAACGGCGGCCTCAAACCCGGCCTCAAGCTGTCAGTAGAAGAAAGCTACCTAGTAGCATCTTTAGTGAAGGTCGAACGGTATTTGGCTAAAAATTGTTTACGAGTAAGGATAGTCAACCTAAAGTACGCCCTATCTACCCACGAAGTTGTAGATCACATCATAACGAGACTCCAAGTTCTTCCTCCCACGAGTAGGTCGTTGAGGTACATAGCCCCTCTCATTCTTGCTGGCACCACATTGGACCCAAATGCATTAACAATTCGAGGACCGAGAAGAAGTTGAGGCGGCGTTCCCTTCTTGAGTCGTCATATACGTACAAGCAAAGAGGAAGCGGGGAGTCGGTCCTATGATCATGATCGGTCGACCTACCTAAGGACGACCTAGACTCCCTGGAAACCTATCCTATTTCTAAGGAAGGAGGGCTTTTGGACGTCCACTAACATAAAATAAGGTGATATGGTCAAGCAATTCATGGAATAAATGAAAAGCGACAAACATTTGAGTCGTCAATCACCACATTATCAGTTTCTCCTACAATGGGCGGCCCTATCTCGGTGTAATTCAATCCCCAACTAGTCAAAATGGAGGCACGCTCATCCAAGGACATCACTCTCCACTCGCCGTTCACATTCTTACATGCCACTACGATTAATAGTACGGTAGCCATACCAAGCTCTGGTTCGCTACTAAAGGTTCTAGCCGTGGCGGAATTAAGCACCAAGCGAGAAATTAAAGTCCTAAAACAAAAATACAAGGGAAATACCTCAATTGATTGGAGAAAGGAAGTTCGTTCTTTGGAGCCAGAGCCGAATTTAAATCTTCTTTGAAATCCCTTGATTATCGCCGGAGAAGAAGAAGTTCTAGAGCGGTAAAAGTTCTAAACGAAGAAGGATCTCTCTATTTATATTTTCCTAAATTTGGAAGGGAAAAAGAAAATCAAAATTAATTTTCCAAAATTAAAAGCTGAAGCGGTTTCCGAGAAGGAGTTCAGAGTCGAATTGCAATCATTACTAAAACCGGCGCTCCTTCGTCTCCAACCGTCAGTCACCAACGATCGGGATGTTGCCACGTCATCATGGTCGACTGCTTCAAAGACTAGTACCGAGCTTCGAGTAAAGCAATTTTTGGCAAAGAAATCTTCTTAACTTCCAAGTCGACGAAGTCAACTCGAAAGTTGGGGGCTGAACATACCAAAGTGTCGAATTGGGCCAAGCGAGTAAAGCCCAATCTCGGATAGCGTTGGCACCCACATTCTCAATGAAACTAATCCAATCGAGATCAAGGCCCAAGGCCCGTCTCTCACCCATCGGTCGACTAAGCCCGTGGTCCGACTTACGAGTCCCGACCTAACTTAGCCCGATCTCGGGATCCATGATACTATTCGGGTACGAACCGTACTCTGCAGAGCGGTCGGGTCGACCATTCCACGAGTGGCGACCTCGACCTAAATCAGCCAGTGACGACGACACTTGCCGGCTTATTTGGTCAATCAATGCTCACGACTACATCCCTACAAATCGGGGACCGTTATAGACACGTGCCCGCTGACCAAGTAACCGCCGCTATAATCTCGGAGGACATGCTGCCTCCCCAAAAATACATCACTTTTGCCTATAAATACTTCATCACTACCAAACGGTGAAAGGTAACTGCCATTTTGTATTCTGAGTTCATTATTCAATACATTTTGAGCTATATACAACTGTGATCTTACTCTCACGCCCGAGCGTCTTCGCCGGAGACACATCCGGCTAGTCGTGGGTTACATTTTTCAGTCGAGGCCGGGTGATCAGTCCTGCCACGTGGAGGAAGATTGATAAGCACAATTCCTGCAGCATCAGTTACCAATTGATAAAGTCTGACCTCATTCTCGGTGATCGTTAGAGCTTTATCCTTACTAGTAAAAGTCGGTGTCCGAGGACACGTGGTATTTTTATTTATTTTTTATTTAATTTTTTTTTTTTATTTAAAAAAAAAAGAACAAAATGGAAAAGAGACAACTCAGTGAGGGCAAAATGGAAAAAAAAAGTTTTGGCACTATTCTGTTCATGGCTGAGATGGACAGTTGCCATTTATACTATAGATTATCGCCTTCTTGCGTGGACCAGTCAAATTTTTATTTTATTTTTACCAAAATAACACAAAAATAAAGAAATCACATTTGATAGTGCAATAGCATGCAATTACAAAACTATCCTTAAAAACACCCTTGGTCAGTTGAAACAGTTGGGGTCAAAACGGGGAAGCAAGCTAACAAATGGAGACACTATAAAATCAAGTAGAAGACATAAATTAGGGTTTAGGGCAAACTCGAAAAAACAAACTCAGACGGCGAGAATGAGGCTGACGGAGGGACGGGAAGTTTCTAAGGGTGGTTACCCCCTTCCGTCGCCGATGATTCCTCCGATTTGCCCCCTCAATAATCAACAGCCCTGGTAGATGGAAGTATGGATTATGGATAGAGCTACGCTAATCACACCCGCACCATTTCTGGTTTCACCCCTACTTTTGCTTCTTCTTCTTCTTCTTCTTCTTCATGAACAACAACAATCAACAACAACTATCGCCTTCTCCATCACCATCATAATCATCTTCTTCTCTAAGAGGCAATTACCATATAGTCCCTCTGTCCTCTAAATGAATGTGCAGGCTGTGATGATGATATGAATGTCGTCTGAGTTGAATCAGGGGAGTGAGATGGTTCGTATCTTGGCTAGGTAACGTCCGGACGGCTTATGAATTGCAACCGATGTTGCAGCCATGGCGGATTCATCCTCTCCTCTTGATCTTTTTACAAATCTGAGCCTTGCTTTTCCCTAATTTTCTTCTTCATAAATTATTATTCCGTAATATTTAGGTTTAGATTTAGATTTTTAAACCTAAATAAACGTAATTTTTAGCTGAAATGAATAATAAAATTAATTTTGATTTTTGCTGTTAAATCAATTCTATTTATTTAAAGCTGAAATGAATAATTTAATAATCAATCACTGTACAATTAGAGTTAGTCGAGGTCCTTAATTAGCTGGGATTGGACCGCATTTTTTGGAAATTGTTCCACTCCTTGAATAACCATGTTTGGAAATTGTCCCACCATTTCTCCTTAAGACTATCCGCAATGCGGAATGGGGGATGAAACCCATTTCATCCCCGTTGAATTGCTGCAACGGGAGAATGAAATTAGGTTGATTGAAATGGCTGAATTAAAACTTTTATCCAGTTGAAAGTTTTTATTTTATTATTTTTTTTTTAATTCGACACGTGTGTAATTGGCCGAGGCATGGTGCGTGCGCCTCACGCCTCGGCTAGGCGCGTGAGGCACAGGGGTTTTTGGTTTTTTATTTTGATTTTTCTTGGTTGTGCCAAGTGTCAAGCTTTGATAGGTCAGTTGGATTTTTGAAAAAAAAATTTATCCCAAATTTTTGAGCTTAGTTAAAACCTAGTAAATTAATTTTTTTTCATCAAAATTCATCATTTTTTTCCCCTACAAAATGATATGAGTTTCATTTGATTTGGACAAAAAAAAAAAAAACACTCATTTCTCAATTATCCTTTTTTATTTTAGCCTTTATTTTTAAAAAAAATCATTATTTTTTTTCCTATAAATTGATGCAATATTTTTTTAATTAAGTGTGAAATATTTTTTTAATTATAAATAATAATAATTATTATTTTATTAATCATAAAAATAGAAAATATAAATAAAATAAAAGTTGTAGGGTATAGAATGATGAGTTGGAGAGAGTTGAAATTTAATTTAAGTAAGCCATTGTAGGGTAAATGAAATAGGTAGATAAAATATTAGCTGAATGAGAAAAAGTGTAAAAAGTGTTAAATGAAATGAGGAGGGGGAATAAAACCATTGTGTTTGGTCTAATTAGTCTAATCTATAGTATAAAACAAACCTCCCTTTTGAACAGTAGTATGAACAGTTATATGAGCGGAATTTCCCATTTTGCCCTCATACATTTATCCCTTTCTCATTTTGTTCTTAAAATTTTTTTTTTTTTTTAAATTTAAAAAAAATTAAAAAAAAAACGTGACTTTGAACATGGGCTTAGGCCAGTGATTTATAAGTTGTGGGAAATGGTGGGTGACTGGGTGGGGATGGAATAAATTGAGTTTGGGAGCCCTTTTTTATTTCACTAGTTTAAAACAATTATTAAAAACTTTACCTTCTTCTGAGCTTGTTTTTTTTTTTTTTTTTTGGAATTAAACACCAAAATAGGGTTTTTGTGTTTTTTATAATGGGTCGGAAGGAGTAATTCTTTTTGGGTTGAAAATGAAAATTAAGGAAAAGGGTTAGTAAAGTCGTTAGTTTGCTCTGTTTGGGGAAAAACATTTTTTGGAAAATGATTTTCCCATTTTTTGGTGTTTGATAAATATCAAAAAATGAAGTCAACAGAAAATATTTTTTGGATCAATGGAAAATGAGCTTGATTTCTAAGGAAAATGACTTCCTTACCTCTACCTAGGGCTGTACAAAAAATCCGTAGAACCGGATCGGACCAGACCAGCAGAACCGGATCAGACCAGTAAAAACCGGACCGAAAAAATAGTATTGGTCTGGTTCTGGTTCCAAATTTTTATAAAACCGATTATTTGGTCTGATCCTGATTTTAAAAAATATATACGTGGTCCTGGAACGGAATCAAACCGGACCGAATATATATATATATATATATATATATGTATATATATATATATGTATATATATATATATATGTATATATATATATATGTATATACTCCCTCCGTCCGCTTACAAAGTTCACACTTTCTATTTTGGGCGTCCGTTTACAAAGTTCACACTTTGTTTCTTTCCCTAAAGGAAACCTTAAATCACTATTCTCTCCACTCATTCTCTCTCCTACATTATTTTAATACTCACAAACCATTATAATTTACTATTCCCTCCACTCATTCTCTCTCCTATTTTATTTTCACACTCACAACACTTTCAATATACTCCCTCCGTCCCACCCGAATTTGGACAAATTTCCTTTTTGGGCGTCCCATCCGAATTTGGACAACCCAAAAAGGAAAGTTTATAATAATAAAAAAATGGACATACCCCACTCACTCATTAACTCCACTCATTCTCCACCATACAATTTATTCAACCAACCACTATTAACTCCACTCATTCTCTCTTTTCATTTTCTACCACACATTTTTATTATCTTATTGTTATTTCTTAATCTCCGTGTAAAGTAACTTTATCCAAATTCGGGTGGGACGGAGGGAGTAATACTCTCTCCTTAATCCCCGCGCAAACAGTAAGTGTGAACCATGGTCCTGGACGGAGGGAGTATATATATATATATATATATATATATATATATTAACTTTCTTACCAAGTGGTTGAACATGAAATTCTTCTTTCCTAACTGTTGATTTTGTTATTGTAAAAATTTATACTCCCTTCGTCCCGGTAGTAACTTCACACTTACTGTTTACGCGTAAATTAAGGAAAAAATTAATGGAGAAAATGTTGTGAGTATGAAAAGTGAGGTTGGAGAGAGAAAGTGGGGTAGAAAATAATGATTTGATTGGTGTTGTGAGTATAAAAGTAATGTAGGAGAGAGAATTAATGGGTGTATGAAAAGTGAAGTTTGTAATGGGACACCCAATGAGGAAAGTGTGCAGGTTGTAGCGGGACAGAGGAAATATTATATTGTAATTTGTAGAATCGGTGGAACTGAATCGGAACCGGACCATTAGAACCAGACCGATGGGACCGGTCCTATAATGTAAAGGTCTGGTCCTGGTCTTAAATTTTTACAGAATCGAAGTACTGGTCCGGTCCTAATTTTCTAACATTTTGACAAAAATCGAACCAATCCGAACCGTGAACACCCCTACCTCTACCTAAGGAAGTTGTTTTTTTGAAAACATTTTCCTCATTTTTCTTTGTTTGTATTGATTTATCTTTAGAAAGTTACTTTAATGAAACTACCAAACATCGGAAAAAAATTTCTTAATATTCACCAAACATCGGAAAATGTTTTCCGAAAAACAACTTCCTTAGATAGAGGTAAGGAAGTCATTTTCCTTAGAAATCAAGCTCATTTTCCATTGACCCGAAAAATGTTTTCCGTTGACATCATTTTCCGGTGTTTACCAAACATCGAAAAATGGGAAAAATGTTTTCCGAAAAATGTTTTTTCCCCAAACATTTGGAGCCTAAATGAAGTTGTTATAATTGTGAAAGTGGGTCCCATTTTGTAAAAAACTATTATATTCTTTTAAAATTGAAAAATACATCAAAATCTTACAAAAATATGTTTTTTCTTAAGGTTAAAAAAACGCGTTTTGATTCCCCCGCTAGTGTCAGTGTTAGAGTAACAAAGTGCCAGTTTAAAAAGTGTCTGTGCATGTAATATTAAGTGGCAATGTAAAAAAGTGACAGTGTCAGTGTAATAAAGTGCCATTATAAAGAGTGTCAGTACATGTATTATTAAGTGCCAGTGTTAATGTAACAAAATGTCAGTGTTAGTGCAACAAAATGACAGTGTAAAGAATGTCAATGCATGTATTATTAAGTGTCAGTGTAGGGTAAAAAAAGTACCAGTGTTAGTATAAAAAAGTGTTAGTGTAAAGAGTGTTAGTGAATGTATTATTAAGTGCTAGTGTAAAAATGATTTTTTTTAAGCTTAGAAAAAAAATGCGTTTTTATAAGAACAACTCAAAATATAGTTTCAAATGAAACAATCTTTTGAAAAAAAAAAATATACTCCCTACGACCCACTGCAAACTACACACTTTTCTAATCGGGTCTCATTACAAATCACACACTTTCTAAAATTGAAATGTTTAATTACTTTTAGACCCACATGTCATACTCAAAACAAAAATTCAATTATTATTTTCCACCCACTTTCTCTATTTTACCTCACTTTTTATACTTACTAGTACATGCCCGTGTCCAAGGTCACGTGATTTTATTTTTTTTAATTTTATTTTTAAAAAAAAAAATTTAAGAGCAAAATAAGAAATGGACAAAATAGTGAGAGCAAAATGATAAATTTGGCAAAGAAAACTATTCATACCACTGTTCAATGACTTCCCTCATTTATACTATAGATAACACCTACTCCCTCTGTACAGCTATAAACCGCACAGTTTCTATTTTGGGCGTCCCATTACAAACCGCACACTTCCTAAAATGACAAAGAATCTTTACTATTTCCTCCGCTCATTCTCTCTCCTGCATTATTTTAATACTCACAATATCATTATAATTTACTATTCCCTCCACTCATTCTCTCTCCTATTTTACTTTTACACTCATAACATTTATATCATTATTTTTTTCTTAATTCCCGCACAAACAATAACAGTGCGATTACTAGCGGGATAGCGGGACGGGGGGAGTATTTCACTACACTTTTTAAATTTTTTTTAAACAGTACTCAGTTACACGGAGTCTCAGTATATGAGAAAGCTGGGGGTAGAAAGGGAAAGTAAATTGAAAAAGGGAGCGAGTCGAGTATAAAAAAAAGGCTTGAGCCAAAACTAGGGATTACTGTTTAATGAATCCCACAAAGGAATGAGGCTGCAGTCTGCAGAGGGAAGGAAGGTTTCAAAGGGTGGTTGCCCTCCCTCTGTTCATCAGCCTATGATTTCCTCCAAAAATCAACAGCCCTTCTTCTTGTAAAACTGAAAATTATGTAGCTTTCAAAGAGAAAGCTGTTGTGTCTGTGCGTATATATATATATATGAGTAATGTTAGGGCCAAGGGTTAGGGTGTAAATGGTTCGGTTTAGTTCGGTTTGGTAAAATTAAGAAATATGAAAATCTAGAGGCTGTGATGATGAAATGGGTTCTGGGTTGGATCGGGCGAGTGAGATTCTCCGTATCTTGGCGGGGCAATCATCGGAGGAGGCAGAAGTAATTGCAACCTATGGTGATTGCAGCCATGGCGGTTGTTATCCTCTTGGCCTGAGATCATTAAACAGATCTGAGCCTCCTTTCTCTACTTGTAATATTTTCTTGATTGCAAACGAAATTAGGCTTTAATTTAGGTTTGCTGCTTGTTAAATCAACAGCCTTTAATTCTCTATTGTGCCCTTAAATCAACATCCGTTATCTTCCTTGTCTTCTGAAGAAATATTTGAGTTCATGTATTTTCATAAAAACAACTGAGAATATATACAACATATTGAGACTATTCTACTTCTAAGATACACACGGTAAACATATAATACATTAACACAAGAATGAACTGAAGTGGAACAGCCAAAGGACTGTTGGATGTGAGGCGGGCGCCTGGCGGGATTGGGGCGCACGCCTGGGAGGCCGAGGTACCAGCCATGACGAGAACAAAGTGAGGCGGGCGCCTGGAGAGATTGATGCGGGCGCCTGATATGTTAACACTCCCCCTCAAGTTGGAGCGTGAAGGTCTCGTACGCCCAAATTGGAGAGGAAGGACTGCAAGCGAAGGACACCGAGACTCTTGGTGAGAGCATCGGCCAATTGCTGAGACGTATGAACATATGAAGTAGCGATGTTTTTATTTCGTATCTCGTCACGAACAAAGTGACAGTCGATCTCAATATGCTTCGTACGTTCATGGAGCACGGGATTGGCTGCGATATGCATGGCAGATAAACTGTCGGACCGAATTAGCATAGGACCATGTTGAATAACACCAAGTGACAAAAGAAGACCTTTAAGCCACTTCAATTCGCAAGTGGCAGCTGCAAGTGCCCTATATTCGGCTTCAGCAGAGAGGACCGAGAAACGCTTTGTTGTTTCTTGGTTTTCCACGCAATAGGCGAAGAACCCAAAAGAATCAAGTAACCAGTAATAGATCTCCGTGTAAGCGGACAGCTAGCCCAATCGGAGTCACAGTAAGCCGTCAACTGCAAGCTAGAATCAGACCGAAGCATGAGTCCTTGACCCGGACTCGACTTTAAGTACCGAACAACCCGTAATGCCGCCTCCCAATGAGCCACACGAGGCGATGCATAAATTGCGCAAGAATATGAACGAGTAACTAAGCTCAGGTCGAGTAATAGTCAAGTAAATCAAACGCCCAATCAACCGACGATACTTGTCGGGTGCATGTAGAAGAGGACCATTATCTAGAGCAAGGCGATGATTTTGTTAAGTGGCGGCCACTGACGGCTTGGCACCAAGCATACCCAACTCCGAAATAATATCAAGCGCATACTTGCGCTGACACAAAAACATCCCATCTTTATTTCGCGCAACCTCGATACCCAGAAAATACTTTAAGACACCCAAATCCTTCATACGAAAACATTTTCCAAGATATGCCTTGAATTTACTAATTAATTCCGAGTCATTCCCACCAACAATTAAATCATCAACATAAACTAAAACAGTTAATATTGACCCATTCTTCCGGTAAGTGAAAAGAGAATGATCCGAACTCGATGTTGAAAACCATAGCCTCTTAAGAGATGACATCAACTTAAAGAACCAACATCGTGGTGCTTGTTTTAAACCATAAAGAGACTTACGAAGTCTACATACCTTACCCGAATCATCACGAAATCCTGGTGGCAATCTCATATAAACTTCATCTTGCAGCTCACCGTGGAGGAATGCATTGTGCACATCCATTTGATGAAGTTCCCAGTTGGAGGCAACTGCAACTGTCAGAAAAGTGCGGACTGTCACCATCTTGGCTACCGGGGCGAATGTCTCATTATAATCGATCCCCTCAACTTGTCTATTTCCAAGAACCACGAGTCGAGCTTTATACCTTTCTACTGTCCCGTCGGAGTTGTATTTGATTTTATAGACCCATTTGCATCCTATTGCCTGTTTGCCTTGTGGTAAGTGTTGCAAGGTCCACGTATCATTAGACTCTAAGGCCACAATCTCATCATGCATGGCTTTCCGCCATTTGGGATCCTTTACCGCCTCATGATATGAGGTAGGTTCAACACCCGTACTAACTGCTGCCAAGAAAGCACGGTGATGCACAGAAAATCTATCACAGTTCATATATTTGTGTATAGGATAGCGAGTACCTTTAGACTTTGAAGGAGATGAAGCACACGCAGGAGGGTATATTTGAGCTGTGTGCACAACGTAGTCTTGCAAGTAAGCAGGTGCCTGTTTTGCCCGATGACCCCTACCCAACTGTTCAATCCCCGGAGTGTCAGATAAATCCGGAGGGCTGCTCCCCCTCAAATCCGAACCATCACCCAAAGTTGAAGAACCTGATGTCTCAGCCAAAGCAGTGGCAGGTTGCGGCATCAACCTTTCTCCCTCACTTGGCATGGCAGCCTTTCCCTCAACAGAATCGGCACCTCCACATTCGGTCGAGATACAAAGGTAGTATCAAGTGGCTGAACCTCATAGGGAGAAGACGGAACTGGTGCCAAATTACTCTGCACATCTTGCACTGTATCCATAAACGGGAATATTTGTTCAAAGAACACAACATCTCGGGAAACAAAGAATTTTCTTTTCTCTAAATCATACACTTTCCACCCCTTTTGTCCAAAAGAATAACCAACAAATATGCAACGGCGTCCTCTTTCACCAAACTTGTCATGATCTCTCCGTTGATCATGAACATAACAAAGACACCCAAAAATCTTTAAAAGACTATAAAGAGGGGGTTTGCCATGTAGAACTTGATACGGGGTCTGTCCGTCAAGTAGACGAGTAGGGGTACGATTAATTAAATGACAGGCAGTAAGGACACACTCACCCCAAAACCGAAGAGGTAAGTTGGCCTGAAAGCGAAGAGCTCGAGCAACATTCAATATATGGCGATGTTTCCTTTCAACTCGTCCATTTTGCTGAGGAGTACCTGTACACGATGATTCAAACAAAATCCCATTGTCACGAAAATAAGGTCGTAAAGGACGTAGTTCAGTACCATTATCACTACGAATGGTTTTAACCTGTTTGCCAAACTGCCGTTCTGTCATAGAGCAAAAATTTTTAACAATACCGGGTACTTCAGTTTTCCCAGCTAATAAATAAACCCAAACCGCACGAGAATAATCATCAACAATAGTCAAAAAATAAGATGCACCACAAGAGGATTTAACACGGTAATCACCCCATAAATCAATATGAATCAAAACAAAAGAGTCTTTTGCTCTATTATTACTTAAAGGAAAACTATCCCGAGTTTGTTTTGCTCTTTGACAAATGTCACAAGGAGATTTCAAACAATCCTTCTCCTTGCTGCTCCCTACACCAGGAATATTACTTAAAACAGACTCAGGGTGACCCGTGCGCATGTGCCAAAGATGACGAGTCGTCGACAGAAACATTATTTGCTTGTGCACTACCAATAGCTCGAAACAAATATACCCCATTGCGTTGCTCACCCGCTCCAATCAAAGTCCTCGTGACTCGGTCCTGTATAATACACAAATTAGAAGAAAATGTGACAGTGCAATGTAATTGCATAACAAGCTGTGCAACAGAAATAAGAGTGCAATTCATGGAAGGAACAAATAGGACATCTTCCAAATAGAGATTTCGGCCAAGGGAAAGTGACCCTTTTTGTTTTGCCAAAGCTATTTCCCCATTTGGCATCCCAATCTCACAGTTGGGAATAGAAGACAAATTAGTCAGAAATTCAAGATTACCCGTCATATGTTGCGAAGCTCCTGTATCTAACAACCATTCATAATTCTTACCAGAAAGTTTGTCGGAGGAGGTCGGAGTACAAGCATTGAGAAGATTCACCAAAGTAGATACTTGATCGTTGCTCAAGCCGGAAAAATTACTGCGAATATTCTCCGCAGTCACATGGTTACCATTCGAAGAGGAAGAGGATCCACCCTTAATGTCAACTGCATTAGCCCTACCTCGATTACCCTGTCCACGGCCTCGAGACCCACTGCTACGACCAACTCCAGCCACTCTATTCCTCTCCTCCCACCATTCTGGATACCCATGAAGTTGAAAGCAATCTTTCACAACATGTCCAGTTTTCCCACAATGAGAGCACGTACCTGTCTTGTCTCGGAAAACCTTGGTAGTGGCGAAGGTTTTGGTCCGGGAGCGGCGACATCGCGGACTGGAATATCCCTTTGCAAAGAAAGGCAACAGCTTCTGCCTATCTTCGTTTCCCTTAGCTACATCGTGCCTGCTTTCTTCTTGGGTTATCAAGGAATAGGCGCGAGTAATGGGTGGAAGAGGATCGGTACTCAAGATGTTGGAGATTACCGTCCCAAATATGGCTGAATTCAGGCCCATTAAAATCGATGAAGCTTCTCGGCTTCTGTTTCTTCGTCAAAGTAGTTGCCATATCGCAAGTGCACCCTTGACAAGAACAGCTAATCGGAGGATCATAATTAACAAGTTCATCCCACATCAATTTGAGTTTACCGTAGTACTCCACCACCGGCAACCCTCCCTGTTTGCAATTAGCAATCTCGGCTTTAAGTTGGTGAATGCGAGGTGCATTACCAACTGAAAATCTTTCTTGGAGATCATCCCAAAGAGTCTTAACCAAGTCGGCATAAGTCAGTGTTGAGCGTAGGGTCGATTCAACCGTATTGAGGACCCATGCTACCACCATGGAATTCACCATAAGCCATTCTTCTGTATCACTTGCATCGGTGCGATCCACCGCACCAGTGATGAAGCCAAGTTTTCTTTTAGCCCGGAGAGCATTCCTCATCGATCGAGCCCATTCGTCGTAGTTTGAACCTTTTAGAATCACCGGTGAAATTATCAAACCAGGATTGTCGGAGGGATGTAAATAAAATGGAGAGTGAGTCGGATCATCCTTCTTGGAGGATGATACCTTGGTTGGATCAACTTCATTAACCATAGCAGCAATCGGCAGCTTGGTTTCAGGTGAGGATCAGTTTTGATGCTCTGATACCATGAAGAAATATTTGAGTTCATGTATTTTCATAAAAACAACTGAGAATATATACAACATATTGAGACTATTCTACTTCTAAGATACACACGGTAAACATATAATACATTAACACAAGAATGAACTGAAGTGGAACAGACGAAGATTGGATGTGAGGCGGGCGCCTGGCGGGATTGGGGCGCACGCCTGGGAGGCCGAGGTACCAGCCATGACGAGAACAAAGTGAGGCGGGCGCCTGGAGAGATTGATGCGGGCGCCTGATATGTTAACATCTTCTTCTGCTAACTAATGCAGGTATCTATAGCATAAATGGAAGGGTCCTTTGGAACAGTTCTTTGAACAGTTTCAATGGCCGAAATTACCATTTTGCCCTCACTATTTTGTCCCTTTTCCATTTTGTCCTTAAAAAAAATATTTTTTTTTTTAAATTTAAAAAAAAAAATTAAAAAAAAATGCGTGATCTTGGACACGAGCATGTGCTAGTAATTGTATAGAGAAAGGGGGATGATAATACTTCATAATAAATACTCCTATTTTTTTCAATCCGTTTTAAAATAAATGTATTATTTTATATAAGAAAACAATTTTTTTTATAATTTTACTCCGGTACAAATAATATATACTCCCTCCGTCCCACAATAATATAGACTTTTGCCAATGCACGGGAATTAAGGAGGAAGTATTATATTGAAAGTGTTGTGAGTGTGAAAATAAAATAGGAGAGAGAATGAGTGGAGAGAATAGTAAATTATAATGATGATGTGAGTGTTAAAATAATGTAGGAGAGAGAATGAGTGGAGGGAATAGTAAAAATTCCTTTCCATTTTAGGAAAGTTATATATTATTGTGGGACACCCAAAAAGAAATTTTTATATATTATTGTGGGACGAAAAAGAAATTTTTATATATTATTGTGGGACGAAGAAAGTAAACAACTAAAGCGTATACATTAAATTACTAATAAGTCAAAATTTTCAAAATTAATGACAAGTTAAATACAAATTTATTTTGGTATAAAGGTAATATAAATCAATGTTGTAAAAATCGTTATGCAGTGATGAGCGTTTGAGTTGTGTCTAGCTAGAGCGTCCAGGCGAAGATTAGTCGAAGTCTAGGTGAAGTCAAGAAATTAGACATGATTTATAATATACTTGTGAAATAACTTGATTTGATTGTGAGATAAAGGAGAATGACAAAGCATCTAAAACTTTGACTCGTAAATCGGTGTCGAAAATAAACCGATGAGGATGAAGACGAAATTGAAGATGGAAAGAGACCTAAGATGGAAATGGAAATTGGAACTAATTTAAGAATTTCGTTTGTAAGGGCAAGATTGAGATTTGAGATTTCAATAATTCACTACTCAAGTCTTTAGTGTGAGGATTTTTTCGCATTTATACGGATAAGAAACGATTAATAAATGACGTCGTGTTAGAAATAAGTGTTTTATTAAAATAGCAAGGCGGATCTCACGGTAGGCGGTTCATGTGTCTAAACGACGATTTATTGACAAAAAGCGATTTTTAGGCGAATTTGAAGTTAATCACGGTGTTAATGGACACCTAGCACCTATGCAGGTCTTAGGCTAACGATTTTTAAAACATAATTATATACTCCCTCCGTCCCACACCAATTGATACAAAAAAATTGGGTACACAGATTAAGGAATACTAATAAAATAAGAAAAAGTTGAGATAAAGTACAAAAATTAGGAGAGTGGACAGTTCTTTAATTTTTGGCTCCAAAGTCTTAATCTCCAAATTTCAAATATTTACTGGACTGATTACAGAGAAGTGACTTCCCTCCAAATTTCAAATTACATCCAAAAAGTTTAAATCTCCCACTAATAAATTACAACCTTCCATAAATAAGACCCACCATTTTAATGTTTGCTTAAACTGTTCACCAAAGCAACAACAGA
Organism: Adenophora triphylla var. japonica; assembly: GCA_022495995.1. NCBI lineage: Eukaryota > Viridiplantae > Streptophyta > Magnoliopsida > Asterales > Campanulaceae > Adenophora > Adenophora triphylla. Next base: position 207,250 of record JAFEMH010001106.1, on the reverse strand, counting down.
AAAAGAAAACCAAAATGGCAAAAGATGAAGACATTTCCAAAGACAAAAGGTTGTTGATTGGCCAGTTCATAGCACTTTCAACAAAAAAGGGGATGCTTCCAAAAGGCAAAGTTGAAGAAGCTATGCTCAACTTTGGAGTCAGCAGACCAACAATCTTCAGGTTCTGGAAGACGGTGAGGAATCAGATGCGCCTTGGATTGCCAATTGCTTTGCCTTCAAGAAGAGGAGGTATTAGCAATCCTAAAAAAATTAAAGTTGATCTTTCAAAGCTCAAAGCAATACCTTTTCATAAAAGAGGTACAATTAGAAATGTAGCCACTGCAATGGGGGTAAGCAAGAGTACAATTTTCAGATGAAAAAAATTTGGAGTGATCAGACCACATTCTAATGCCATAAAACTTGCTTTAACTGAAACACACATGATATCTATGCTTTTATTCAGTCTAAAGCAACTCAGTTATGATTCTTCTACATGTTCTCCAAAGTTCAAAAGCATGACACATGTTATACATGTGGATGAAAAGTGGTTTAACTTGACCAAATGTACAGAAAAATATTACATTTGTCCCGAAGAAGATGAGCCTCACAGGTCTTGCCAAAGCAAAAAAATTGTGGTAAAAGTCATGTTTCTATGTGCTGCTAGTAGACCAATTTACAAAGAAAATAATGAGCTTTTATTTGATGGAAAAGTAGGATTGTGGCCATTTACAAGGAAAGAAGCTACAAAGAGAAACAACAAAAATAGGGATGCAGGGAGCATAGTTACCAAACTACTTGACTCCATTAACAGAGAAGTGACAAAAGAAATGATGATCAACCATGTTAGTTCATAAACTTTTCTTATTTTCATGTTATTTTTTTTATTTGCATTGTTTTAATGCACACAGTATTGACTTGATTGCAGGTTCTCCCTGCAATCAAGCAAAAATGGCCAGCTTCAGAAAGTAAAAACATAGTGATTCAGTGGGACAATGCTCCACCACATGTGTCCCTAATTTTGGCCAATTCATGGCCTCAAGTTTTAAATTTTCGCATGTTAAGGGCTTTTTGACGGAACTCGTTAGAAAAATCAATTTAGTGACATGTGTCGTGCACGTGATTAACAAATTGATTCAAATTGAAGTTGATTTTCCATTTAAGACAGTTTAATGAAAATTTCTAAATTAAAAGGATTGAAATACAATTTATTTTAAAAATACTAAATAATCAAAGTTGAAAAATAAAGTATAAAATAAAAAACAAAGCAAGTTAATATAATTTTTTGTATCATCTATATTTCAATAGAGCTCACAAATAACTGTCAAATAAAGAACGACTGAGATTTAATTTGAGAAAAGACAAAGAGCGACTGAGATTTAATCTGAAATATCAATTTCAATTGTGATATAGCTCCCTATCCCCAATTACACCGACAGTTACTACCTCTCCTTGCCTAATTCTCAATAGGCGCCCTTTTACATTGTCAAACCCAACTGCTGTAATAACCCAAAAAATTTCGAGGATTATTTGGTAAATTGTTAAATTTTCAATTAGGCTTTTAGATGGACTAATAATTATATTGATGTCCTAGGAATTATATTATGTGGGTTAAAGTATTTAGATGAGTTGGGCTTTGGTATTGGGCTTAGGTTTAGTAGAACCCTTTTATAAATAATCATTTTTAATAAATTTATTTAATAATTAAATTGTTTTCTTAAATTAATTTATTTGAATTACCTTTTTAATAAAAAGATTGAAAGTAATGGGTTAAGTTATTATTGGACTAGACATTTTGTGCTTGTTTTAATTGGGCTTGAATACCTTGTGGGCTTAAAAAATCAAATTAGACTAAGATTAGAAAATCCACATATATAAATCACTTCTTAACCTAATATCCTCATAAACAAATCAATTAAATAAAGAAAAGAAATAGAGAGGGAGGGAGGCGGCACCTTTGCCGTGAACTAAGAAAAGAATTGCTGTGACTTGTGACTTGGAAGAAGGATTGGAAGAAGGAAAAGAGAAAGAACAATTGTGGTAAAAGGTAAGGATTCTTTCGTCCAATAATTATTGTTCTTAAATTTAAAGTCTAGAAAACCCTAAAAATTCTTGAGATTAGATTGGGATTTTTATTATGAATATTGTTGATTAATTAATAATTAATTTAAGGACATTATATGGATCGGATCATTGATTAATTAAAAACCTAATATTGATTAAGATAGAAAAGTATGTTAAGCAAATTAGGTTGGACCTAATATGCATGCTAGGATTTATGATGATTGAAATTAGGGTTAGTGTGTATTGTGTTAATATTTTTGATGTTAAAACTTGTTTACAAAATTGTTTTGGATAAATATTTTAGTATCAAAAAGGTTAAATTTTGAGTAAAAGTGTTTTTGGTTAGAAATCTAACCAAGATTTAAAAGCTGAAAATCAGTTTCCAAAACCCTAGTGACGAAACTGAAAATCTGGAAATTAGGGGCTGTTTTGTAAATCCTGAAAGTCAGGGGACTATTTTGTAATTTCTGAAAGTTGAGGGACTGTTCTGTAATTTTTGAAAGTCAAGGGACTGTTTGATAATTTTTGAAAAGTCAAGGGACTGTTCTGTAATTTTTAAAAGTCAAGGGACTGTTCTGTAATTTCTGAAAATCAAGGGGCTGTTTTGAAAAATCTAAAAGTTGAGGGGCTGTTTTGCAAAATTCAGAAAACTTAAAGTTGAGAGTAATGAAAAGTCAAAAGACCTTTAGAAAATTATTTAAAAAAAGAGAATAAAAATGTTAGAAACCTAAGGATAGTTGGGTAAACCCTAGGGGTGTTTTGGTAGTTATATGAAGGGTATTTTGGGAAACTCTAGAAGTGGAAAGCAACTTGAGACGGAATTAATTAGAATTAACTCATAAGTTAGTGAAGTAAAATAAAGTTAAGTTGAGACGGAGTATTAAGTAGTTAATCCGTACTTAACGGATATTATTTATTTGTGTAGATCCGATCGGAGTTAGCAATTGTTCGAGTACAAACAATCGAGGTAAGGGATTATACATCTTTAAGTTATTTGATTTCCGTTCCGTTTCATTTTTAGGCTTCCGCATATTTCTTGGCGATGTACGTTCCTTTGATACGTAAAAGCTGACCTTGTGTCAGTATTTGTTTTGACTCCCTCGGTTACCGTTATTTGCTAATCTTTTGCTATTCGTTTGATAAATCGTTCTTTTGGTTTCAAAAAAATACGAAAATTTTATTGTCCTTGTGAAAGTTCGTATTTTTGTATGCAATAAGTCGTATTTTTGTATGCAATAAGTTTTGATATGATATAATTTTGTTTCATTAATGATCACTAAGTTAGACAACCTGCTTCGGCGAGGTATATTTGATATTTTGGCCTTCGGGCAAACTTAGTTCACCGCTTCAATGTAGTAGTGGTGGGGTGTTCCGGATACACTGTTTAGGACTCTGCGGAGTCAACCTTAGTGCTCCTTGTGGGCTTTTGTTCCCTTTATGGGATTTTGGTTTGATAAGGTCAGTGGACCACTTATGTGATCATGATGTCAGTGAATGATTTGATTATCTACAGCTGGTATGGGACAGTTGTAGATAACTAGATCATTCGAGTCAACTTTGTTCAGCTTATCAGTCCTTTGAAATTCCTAAAAATCTGTGAGTGGTTTAGTTAGTTAAGGCTGGTATGGGACAATTTTAAATAAGTAAACCATTCAAGTCAATTTGAATCGATTTCGTCATCATTTGGAACTCCAAAATATTTGTTAACTCAGTTCGTGAAACCATTGAGATTTTGTAAGACATGTGATTTGAGAATTTGTTAAATAATGATTTCGAATTTGTACTTCGTTATGTCTTCGATTGTTATTTGAAATTTGTATCGTTTGATATTCCTTCAGGTCAACTCCTCCTTAGTAACTGGAGGGGTTGTATATGAACTTACTGGGCATTGTTCGCTCACCCTTTCATCTTCTTTTCTTCCAGATTTTCATATAGGAAGAATGTGAAACGGTTCGGGAGCACTTCATAAGGAGTTCAAGGATCGTTTAGTTTATTTCATTTTAGTCTCTTTAGTTAGTTATTGCAGTTATTTGAGAGTTGTAAGACTTTAAAGATTTTGTTGAGCTAGTGGATTGTACTAGCCGTTGAAATTGTTACCGTTATCCGCATTTAAGTTATTTCAAATTGTAGTTAGTGTTTGAATTATGATTTTAGTAGCTGTTAGAGGTTATTTTATTATCAATTAAGTATTATTATTGTTGTGAAAATTTGGGGTCGTTACAACTACGGTCTATCTCTTTAGCCAAACTCAAATGTACTCTTTAGATAAACAAACTTAGTTTATGTGTGTTCAGCGGGCTTGGAATTGGGGTTCATGGATTCAAAATTTTATTTTTTATTCACAAATTCCTTGACTAAGCTTTAATTGGAATTGGAGTTTAATTCATTTTTTATTTTCAAACCCCCATTTCTTTCTGTCTTTTCCTTTTGTTCTTCTTTTTCTCATGCCCCAACTGTTTGAACTTTGGTCTCATAGATAATAAATTAATTTGTTCAAGCCTGTAATCCAGTTTAATTCGGCCTATATTTTTAATCTGGTATCTCCTTCAAGTAAATAAACACATTTTTTGTTCATAACTTTTAGGAATACAATGTCTTTTTTTCCTTTTTGTGAAAGTAAATTAATTTCTACTTCTTCGGTGCACAGACCCGACCATCTTCTCCTGCACGTTCCTCCCTTCTACAACTTAACTCACCTGTACGTTCTTTCTCTTTCGGTGTTGGACTCCATAATCTGTTTCAATGGTTCAGGTTTCAGATTTTTGGGCTTGGCTGTGAATGAATTGTGCATCAGTGGTATTACTATTCTTACGTCTTTAATAATGAATTGTTTGATTAGTGGTGGTTTATTTACAAATATTTATGCATGTTATTAATGTAAATTACTTAGATTCTCCAATACTTTCTTCCTCCCATTCTCCATATATTTAGCATGCACATATAATGTAGGTTTTTAATAGGTGTTTAATCCTTTGGAGTGGAGACTCACTGACTGTAGTCAAAACTTTACTTGCCGTCATATGATTCTCCAATAGCTTTGCCTTTTCACTTACCCGTTACTGCAGGTAAAACTCTCTTCTCTCTAATCTCTATCTCTAACTTTATCTATATGACTATCTCTAAATCTCCATTTATGTTTGTGTATTTAGTGATTTTCTTGGTGTTTTTTTCTTCAGGTTGGTACATACGCATCGACCTTTGGTGTTTGTAAGGTTACTGCCATCCGGTTAATTGTTAACAAGCAGTTCCAATTCTCATAGCCTTGATAAGCCTCCGTTATTGCATCCATATTTATATATAAATAAAAAAATTGTGGAGAGGAAGCTTTAAAATGCACATGTGCACTTTACTATAGAGGAACACTCTTTATTTTTGTTCGATCCAAACTCTAAGTATTTTCCTATATTCTTCTTATAAAAGTTCTGTTAGAATTTCAGATAGTTATAGTACTCTTTTTTAGGTGAGAAGTTTTGATTTCAGTCTAGAAGAGATTGAAATCTGTCTTTCTATGTCTCTGTTAGTGTTTGTCAATGTTCATGTGTGACTATGTTTTTGTGTGTGTAGTTCTGTAGCTTGCTTTTTCCATAATGAATGATGATAATCAGTAGCAAAGAGTCCAGAAGCTCTGCTCTGTAGAGTCCTTCAATGGAATCACTATTTTGTTTATGTAATACGTCTACATGATAATACTCCCTCCGTCCCAAAATGATCTTCCCATTTTTTTTTCGTTACTACGAATGAATTTTGAGCAATAATCTAAGATTGATTTAATTATCCAAATGAAAATCTAAAACTTAATATTGATAGTATTGTATGTATCATGTTTTGCTATGTTAACTTATTATTTTGTTATTTCTAACTTGATTTATAATTAACTATTTGTTGTTGAGATTACAATGTTAATACATGTAAGAGAGCAACTTAATCACTTGGTATATTTGGGCACAATTGCTGATTACATAGTATCAGTTTGGAGATGTCGAGCCAACAAGTGCACCCAAACTTTGATCTTCTTCATTGGGTTAGGGATTTTTCCATTTTAAACGTATTCAAGGAAATAAGATGCGAAGGAAAGTAAATATTGTGTGTTTGGATGAAGGTGTTCAAACATCATGATCTTCTCAGATGGAGAGCAGTGAAGAAAAAAAACTGGTACCGGAGAGTGGAGAGTTGAGAGCAATGAAGAATGAAGCAGGTACTGAAAGAAAGAAATCCAAGAAGTAGGGATAAAGGGAGAAACACGACTTCTTTGTGTGAAAATAAAAGCTAGAATGAAATGATATTGAGTTGATTCTCAAATTACCAACCCACTATTCATAGAAGATATCTTGAGAGCTAAAGGTGAGTAAAGATTTTTTTTCTTTCTTAAAACAGGAGTTTCTTTTATCATGATGTTTTAGCAACTAATACTATTGGAAATGAGAATACGAGAATTTCAATTTTGGTGGGCAAAGTGATTTCTATTATTAGTCGCTCTTACCTTGCTCTTCATTAGTTAGAATATGAAGATACCTGCTATTAATAGTAGGTTGGTCATTTGAGAATCAAAATGTGTTTCAATATTAATGGTTGATCTGGATTAATATATGTACATAAGTTTAATGTTAGTAGTTAGAGGTGAATGACTCAGTTTAAGACAGCAATTATATTCATGGGTAGCTCATTTCAATGAAGTTTTGAATTAGAGGATTTCTTTTCTTTCTTACTGCTTATCATTTGCATATTGTTACCGTGCAATCGGTACGGGTACGTGTACTAGCATTTTATACAAAAATAAAATATTCTAAATTAAAAGATTCAAAAATATAATCTATTTGAAATATATTAAATAATAATAAATAATTATTTTATTGATATAAAAAAACTTAAGCCATTTAATATTATTAAAATATCTTTTGGAAACAAAAAAAAAAAAAACCACCATGAAGCTCTTCTTCCATTTCTTTTCTCTTCATTTTCATTTTGGCCGTCGTTGTCTTCCCTAAACAAAACATCTTTTCCGGCCAGCCTACCCCTTCTTCCACTATCTCCTTCCGTCCTCCCACACTTCGGCGCTTCCACTGCCTCTCCCTTTGCCTTTAAAGCGACGACACTATTGATAATTTCAACTTTCGAAAATGCCCACCAAAAATTTAATTAAATGGGTTTTTAGCTTTAACCCCCACTGTTGATTTCAACTTTTTTCTTTATTTATGGGAAAGAATCAAATAAAAATCACCAATTTCAATAAGAACAATTTGATTAATTGGGGAAGATTCGATAAGGGTAAGGAGATTGGGAGGCGAAAATGTGTATGTATAGTGATTGAAGAGTGGGTGAGATGATTTTTGTGATTGTGGCATGGTGGTGGCGGCGGAGGTGGTGGCACGATAATGGTTAGGGTGATCAGAGGCGGAAAATGGTGGTTACCGGAGGATGCGTTGGTGTTGATGGTGGTGGTGGGTGGGATAAGTAAGGGAAAAGAAGAAAAAGAAGATAACTCTTTCTCTTTTAATTCTTTTAATTTAGAAATTTTCCTTTAGCCTGTTTAAATGGAAAATGAGCTTCAATTCGAAACAATTTGTTAATCACGTGCATGATACATGTCGCTTAATTGACTTTTGTAAAGAATTCCGTCAAAAAGCTCTTAACGGGCCAAAAAAAATTGTGAGACCCTCCATAAAAGACCTCCGTCCGTTAGAATTCAATCTCTAAATTGTAATTTGCCCTATAATAAAAAGTACTTTGTCTAATTTATAAGGAAATCAAACTCGTTCACTATTTTCAAAATAAAATAAAATCATAGGCCCAAATATCCAATACCAAAAGCCCAATGTCCCCACCCAGTCCCATAAACCTTAATGACCAAACTATCCCTTTGTAAAAACTTGCACAGATGCTCTATTATAAAATCCATGGACAGAGTCGTCAAAAAAACTAGGGCAAAAATCAACTGTTTAATCAACTCAAGAATGAGGCGGCGGAGGAAAGGGATGTTTTGTAAAGGGCGGTTGCCCCCTTCCGCCGCCGATGATTTCTCCGATTAGCCCCTTTTAAAATCAACAGCCCTTTTCTGTGTAATGTGTATACAGAGAGAGAGAAAGAGAAAGTGGAGTACATTGTTTGTTGTTATAAACAGCATCAGTAAAAGCAAACAAGGAATAGTAAGAAATTGTGACGTCCATTTTTGGGACTGGAGGGAGTATATAATTATGTTTTTGAGGCAGTGATGATAAGATTTGTTCTGAGTTGAGTCGGGAAAGTGAGATTTACCGTATCTTGGCGAGGCAGTCGCCGGAGGCATGTGTGGAGGAGGCTGAGAATGTCTCTTTCCCTCACCACAAATTGCAACCGGAGTGGATTGCAGCTATGGCGGTTTTATCCCTTTGTCCGATCGTAAACAGATCTGAGCCTATTTTATTTTATTTTATTTTCCTTGATTTTTATTTTTTGTTTATTATTTATCTTGATTTTCTCAGTTTCAATTTACTTTAAAGTTTTTTTCAGTCTCTAATTAAATGCTCATTTATAATATTTAGGTAATTTTATTAAGATGATTAGATAAATGTCAATAAAGTACGTTGATATTGCTTTTAATCCTTGAAACTGATTTCTCAAAATTGATTATAGCCAAGATCAATCAAAATTTTCATTACAAATTTAGTTGGCATCGATTGATAGTTGAATAATCTTTTCCCGCTTCATTCGAAAAAGGTATAAAATAATTTTTACATGAAAATTAAGGTATGAGAGAATGTGAGTTAGTAAATATTAAATGGATAATTATTGTGATTATAACGAATAGGTTTCATAAATAAATAAGTATTAAAAAAAAATTATTTTTTAAGTGTTTCGCTTTAAATGGAATACACGTAATGAAATTTTTTATCCTTTCGAATGAGACTTATAGAGTACTCCCTCTGTCCCGCTCGGAAAGTCACAAAATGGATCTCGCACGCAAATTAAGGAAAGTGATGTAGGAAAGAGAAAAAATTTAAATGTTGTGATTATAAAAAATTAAATAGGAGAGAATGAGTGGGAGGAATAGTTAGGAGAGAGACTATTGTGAGTGTAAAAGTAAAGTATGAGAGAGAATGAGTGGGTGGAATAGTAATAAAAACTTTCCTTTTTGGAAAAGTGTTTTTTTAAATGGGACGCTCAAAATGAAAATTTGTGGCTTTTCGAGCGGGACGGAGGGAGTATTTAATTAATGGGTAGTTGGACCTTTGGACCTATAATTGAAACATCAGAATAAATATTGTCAAATTAGTTTGTGATCAAAATTTTGTGAATTTTTTTGTGACTTAATATTATTCCCTCCCAGAATAAATATTTATATCTATTTTTAAATTTTCATGATGATATATAATTTATGATAAATGTTTATCAAAATTCAATCTAATTGATAAAATTCAACATCTATCTATATATTAAAGGAGGTCATCCACTGAATAGTCTAATCGTCAAAAATTTTGCCAAAATTTCAGGGGTACTTTAGTCATTTCCTTCTGGGCATAATTGAAAATATGATACGCAAATTACACGTAGCAGGTCGTGATTGAGAGAAAAATTGCGCGTGCAATACACGGGCCGACAAGGCACGTGTATGATAAATCATTGACATGGTGACCGGTCAATAATAAGTGGATGATCGACCAATCCAAGGTGACCGGTCAATAATAAGTGGATGACCGACCGATCCAAATCAGGCACAACTGATCCAAACCAAACCAAAGAGGTACAAATCCGTCTCACTTTAAATTACAATTAATAATTATTAATAAAGAAAACTAAATAGAAATTATTTTTTTTATCTCAAATAAATACTTTAAAAATATACTTCTATAAAAAATTATAATCTTCATTTCAAAAATAAATATTACTTTCGTGTGAATAACCAATTTTAAAATGTGAGTTACTTTGGGATTTATAATTTAAAAATGAAATTATTTGAGAAAAAAATCAGTAATTTGCCGGTATAGGATCAGTCGGTTTCTTCTTTGGCTCAGTCGGTTTCATCTTCTTTTGATTTACTGGTGCCACATCATCGATCCAACGAAAGCATAAAAGAAATCTAAATTGCAACAGTGCAATTTTTCTACACTTGATTGTTTGAGTGAGACCCATATTTGGACTGTAGTCAACTCATATATGTCAAAGCGGGTTGATAGCAATTAGTATAATTATGGAAAGTAAGAGGGACGTTTGTGGTAAAAGTGTAAAAAAAAAAGATCGGTAAATTGATGACCGGTCAATAGGATGACCGATCCAAAGGATTTACCGGTCAATAGGATGACAGATCCAACACGCTAAGGGGGCGTTTGGTTCGGTGGAAAAAAAGTGAAGGAATGGAATTGTCAATGGAATTGAATTCCTTAAGGAATTGGAATGGAAAAACTCAACCCCTCCGGTTTGGTTGGCACGGAATGGAATGGAATTGTCATTCAATTACTTGGCAAATCATGTTTGGTTTGAAAATACAAATTATAGAAATGGAATGAAAGCATATAAAATGACCAATTTACCCTTTAAAAAAAAAAAATTTGGAGGGGGTGGGGGATGGGGGGTAGGTAGGGGAGTATGCAAAATGAGTAAAAAAAAAAAATTTCGTGGGGGGTGGGGGGGTGGGGGTGGGGGTTAGGGTGGGGTGGTGGGGGGGTGAGGTAGGCAGAAAAAAAAATAAAAATTTCGTGGGGGGTGGGGGTGGGGGGGTGGGGGGTGGGGAGTGGGGTGGCGGAAAAAAAAATAAAAAATTTCGTGGGGGATGGGGTGGGGGGTAGGGGGTAGGGTGGGGGTGGGGGTGGAGGGTGGGGGTAGGGGTAGGGTGGGGGGTAGGGGGAGGGTAGGCAGAAAAAAAAATAAAAATTTCGTGGGGGTGGGGGGTAGGGGGTAGGGTGGGGGTGGGGGGTAGGGGGAGGGTAGGCGAGAAAAAAAATTAAATTTTTTTTTTTTTGTGGGGGTGAGGGAGTGAGGGGGTGGGGGGGAGGGTAGGCGGAAAAAAATAAAAAAAATTTTGTGGGGGTGGGGGGGGGGTAGGGTAGGCAGAAAAAAAAATTAAAAAAAAAATTTCATGGGGGTGGGGGGGGTGGGGGGTAGGGTGGGGGTGGGGGGTGCTGGGTAGGGGGTAGGGGTGGGTAGGGTTTGGGGGTATTTTGGTCAAAAAAAAATTTTTTTTTTCCATTGCCCAAAGGAATTGAATTTTTCATCACTTTTATGAAGGAAAGTTGAATTCCTTCATCACTTTTATGAAGGAATTCAACTTTCCTTCGGAATTTTTTTTTTTAAATTCTATGAACCAAACAGGGGAAAGGAATGGAAAAGTGGGAGTTTTCCATTCCTTTCCCCCACTTTCCTTCCAACCAAACGCCACCTAAGGATCCAAACCAAACGAAAATATGTCAAACCGATCCAAATGATTTACCGGTCAACTTATTGACTGATCCAACAGGCTATTAACCGATCCAACAGTTCAAGGATCCAAACCAAATGAAAATGAAGGGTACAAACCTTCGTCTCATTTTAAATTATAAAATAATAATTATTATTAAAAAAAACTAGATAGAAATATTATTTTTTTCATCTCAAATAAATACTTTTAAAAATATAATTTTATAAAAAATTATAATCTTCATTTCAAAAATAAATATTACTTTCGACTCAAAATGAATAACCAAAAAATAATACTATATTTTTGTCCAAAAAAATGAACATTACTTTCTTCATCCTAATGCATATTTAAAAAAATAATACTGCTTCATTTGCCTCAAAAATTGTTGTTTGTAATGTTAGTGCCTTTGTTTCAATATATGTCATTAATTTTTTTAAACAAATGAAGTAATATTTTATAAAATATTAATTGGAACGAAGATAGTAATTTATTTTTTTAGACGATGTAGTATTCTTTTGTAAAAATTAATGTTTATAATATTAGTGTCTTCGTCTCAGAAAATGAATATTAATTTTTGAGACAAGTAAATAAGTATTCTTTTTTAAAATATTCATTGAGACAAATGAAGCAATTTTTTTTTTGCATATAGAAAATAGTATTAATTTTGGGACGAAAGTAATATTCATTTTTGAATTGAAAGAATTTTTTTCTTAAAAAGTAGAATTTTTTTCTATGTCAAAAATAAAATAAAATGAATATGACTTCTTTCGTCTCAATGAACATTTAAAAAACAATACTACTTTATTCGTCTAAAAAAATAATGTCATCTTAATGTCATATTTTGAGACGAATGCACTAACATTACAAACATGAATTTTAGAGGCGAATGAAGTAGTATTAATTTTTAAAATATTCATTGGGATGAAGGAAGTAATGCTCATTTTTTTGGATAAAAAATATAGTATTATTTTTTGGTTATTTATTTTGAATCAAAAGTAATATTTATTTTTGAAATGAATAAGGAGTATAATTTTTTATAGAAGTATATTTTTTAAAGTATTTATTTGAGATGGAAAAAATAATATTTATATTTAGTTTTCCTTTTTAATAATTATTATTTTATAATTTAAAGTGAGACGGAGTTTGTACTTTTGGTTTGGTTTGGATCGATTGTGGCCCAGTTTGGATTGGATCGGTGGTTATGGTCTGCTTTGTTAATTTGAACTCGCTACACTGTGTAGCGAGTTCAAAAAAAAAAATTTTTGAGAAAAAACCGAGTTATTTTTTGGATTTATATTTTTAAAATTGAATTATTTGAAAAGAAAATTTGCTAAATACAATAACATGATTTTATCGTGCATCGCACGGGAGTACTGCTAGTTTATTTTAAGACTGGAAAACAAGTATAGTAAATTTAATTTTGCATTTTGAATATTTTTAAATCATGTACCCGAAATTGATTAAGAAAGATTAAAAAAATGTCACAATATAATAAACACATATTCTTTCCGTTTCTTTTTTTTTTTTTTTTTTTTTAAACTTTTTTTTTTTGAGGCTTGCCCATCTCGAGTCAAACCCCTTTTTTGTGTAAGTCAATTTTTACTAACAAGTCCCTCGAATCTCTGAAATTCCCTTAAAACCCCCCAGAGGCGCCTAATATTAACTAGGGAGGGATAATCATCCACTCTAACCACTGGAGGAATCGAACCCAGGACCTCCGTGTTGGTGTCCCAGTGCTCTGGCCATCAGGTCAAGTTAAAAAGACACAATTCGTAAGATTGATTTGTCATATTTATAATAATTATTTATTAACTATTCTTCAATCAATTTTTTCTCTCTTATCTTACTTTTCATAATCACAATATTTAATTCGTTATATATATTTTTTTAATTTTTGTGCAAGATCAATTTAAATCTTTTCAAATGGATGAATAAAATAAAGTATTTTTATGACGGTTGTCAATGGCAAACACAATAGCATCAAGACCTCGGGGACACAAATATTACTAAAGAGTTATAATGAGCACCCAAAAAATATTAGACCCACTTTTTGATATCAATATAATAAGGTAAAATTACTCGTCGGTAGAGCCGTCAATACGAGACGGGACAAAAGACTAATGCGGCGGAATGAGACGAGACGAATTTTTACGGGACTAAAATAGTCTGTCCCGTCCCAAATCTACTGCGAAACGCGGGACAATGCGAGACCCGTTGACTAGAACGGATAAACTTTAAGGTCACGACCGATTGATGCTTGCTATCCCAGCTTCAGCCTCATATATATAGCCACATGCCACATTTTAGTTTGTTTTTCTTTCGATGTGGGATAAACCTTCAACTAGCCACGGCCAAGGCTATGGCCGACCAATGCCAAGGCAAGGCCAAGATCGGCCGAGCCAAGGCAAGGCATTTTACTTTGTTTTTCTTTCGATGTGGGATAAACCTCCAAGGCCACGGCCAAGGCAATGGTCGGCCAATCCCAAGGTCAAGGCCGAGCCAAGGCAAGGCCAAGGCCAACCGAGCCAAGGTAAGGCAAGGCAAGGCTAAGTGCGGCCAAGGCAAGGCAAGGTCAACTCATCAGGAAGCCTACTTGACGGGACGGGACAGGATGGGCGGGACCGCACTAGTTGTCCCGCGACTAATGCGGGACGAAACGGGACGGGACTAAAATATTTCGTCCCATCGCGTCCCATTTGTATGGCGGAACGGGACCGTCCCAACTTGACAGCTCTACCGGTGGGTCCTCCAACTCAACTCAAGTCAAAAGATCAATTAATACGAAGATTTTAAAATTTAACAAACTAATTCGACATCATAATCAAAATTTTACCTAATTCTTCATTACCCAAACTATCCCTTACCCCAAAATATAAAACTATCCCTCTCTCACTCTCTTCTCTCACTTTCTCTCTCTTCCACCCCTTTCGACGACCCTTCCCCTCCGGCGACCCTTCCCTTTTCAACTCCGGCCTACCCACCTTACCCTCTCACACGACACTCTCTTGCTCTACTTTATCTCCAACCAACATCTCCTCCCTTCGATCCATCCTCTCTGACGTCAAATCACAGTCAACTCCTGGTTCCGTCCTCATCAGTGTATCTCAAGGAAGTTCTTCTCCAACTGCTTCGATCTCACACGGGCCCAATCGTCCGGATCTCCTTTAGAAGCCTTTAACTGTCACCGACTCATGGTCAATCTCTTCAAGCCGGTCGTTGCAGACTTGATGTCCCTCTTGATGCCGACAATCGCCGCGATTATCGATCACGCTGTCGCCGCCGGCTTGTTGTTCGCTTTGAGCCACAACTACGTCTTCATGAGGCAAGATAGGGGTGTTTTGTACATGAGCGAGCTTGATATAGGGTTGACGTTGCCGAATTACTTTGCGGTGTTGTTCCGATCGAAATTGGCTTCACCGGTGACAAGGAGAGCGGTGCTGTTGAAGGGAGAGAAGGTGAAGGGGGACGATGCTGTGGCCATGGGAAAAGTTGACTTGGCGCATGATAGTGAGGAGAAGACGGTGGAGGCTGCTATGCGCCTGGGGGAGGAGTTTGGGAAAAGGAAGTGGAAGGGTCCGATGTATGCGGAGATAAGAAAGTCTTTGTATCCAGAGCTAGGATTGTTGGAGTGGACATGAGATTTGGAATTCTGGAACTGTTAGTCTCAATTCGAGTTCCTCCGATGACTAGTTACCACTTTGTCTTCAACGAACAACTTGGTTTCTTGAGCAACTTTGATTCAAGATTATGTTAATATAATTGCTAGTTACCACTTTGTCTTGCTTTTTTATGAATCAATTAGTTCCAATACCCCTGACTTACTACGGTGGTCTATTGGGTTTATTTGGGCAACTCTAAAATTCATATGTATTCTGTTGGTCATATAGGACTTTGAGCTTCTATTTGCTGATTTTGTACATGTGAAGTAAGATTAAAAAAAATCTTATCCTAATTCTAAAATACTAAAAACAACTGTGAACTTAATTAAAAACAACTGTGAATTTATATAAACTTATATAAAAACAACTGTGAACTTAACAAATATGTCAAATAATCACAAAAAAATTGCAAAAATAGAGACCATAAAAGACTAAAAATAATTGTAAAATTGACTAAAACCAACTGTAAACTTATCAAATATGTCAAATAATCTCATAAAATTGCAAAAATAGGGGTAATAAAGGACTAAAACAACTGCGAACTTAACAAAAAACAACTGTAAACTTAACAAATAGGTCAAATAATCTCATAAAATTGCAAAAATAAAGGCTATAAAATACTAAAAACAAATGTGAATTTAACTAAAATAACTATAAACTTAACTAAAAAAATCTGTGAATTAAGTAAATAATAGTCATTTTCATGCAGAAATTATAAATTTAGCTAAAACAACTGTGAACTTAACAAATATGTCAAATAATCTCATAAAATTGCAAAAATAAATGCCATAAAGGACTAAAACAACAGTGAACTTAACAAATAGGTCAAATAATCTCATAAAATTTCAAAAATAAAGGATATAAAAGACTAAAAATAACTGTGAACTTAACTAAAACAACTATGAACTTAACTAAAAACAAATGTGAATTTAAGTAAATGGTAGTTATTTTCATGGAGAAATTATGAATTTAGCTAAAATAACTTTGAACTTCTCTTAGTTGTTTTTAGAACAAATGTTAAAAATAGCAAAATAACTATGAACTTGAAACAACTGTGAACTTCCCAAATTTGCTCTAAATTATATTTATATGTTGATGCTACTAGTTGGATTCGTATTGACGATACGAAAAAAACGGTGGTTTCAGATTTTTTTTTTACTTCTAGATTTTAAGATATTTCATTTTAAAGTTTTGAGGGGGAAAAAAAGAAAGAGAGAGAAAGAGGAGAGAGAAAATGTAGACGAGCATAAATTCCTTCACGTACATTCGTCCATGTCATTTAGTTGAGTGGCACAAGCGTAATTTCATCAATTCACCAAGGACACGCGTGTCCATCAATAACTACAGGACCTGGTGGTAAATTTGCAAATTATGCGTCCTTAGCGATCATTTTTGTTAGGGTGGGGGATGATTTGATAATTGCACATATAATTATAATAGTATACTTGATGCGCCAGGGCAAAATATTATTCCTGTTAAATGTTTACCCGGCCCGATTATATGGTCTTTGGGGGCCCTACTTTATGAGGATAGGGGGGCCCTATTTTATGGCCTATAGGGGGTCCACATTTTATGAGAATATTGTCAAAGTTATATTTATGGTTTGGTTTCCCCGTGTTATATTCTATATGCCGCATATTATATGTTATGTGATATATGTCGCATATTATATGTTATGTGTTATATGCTGCGTATGATGTGTTATATGATATACGTCTCATGTCTCATGATTGTATGCTGCTAATGTTGTGATTGTTAAGTGTTGAATGTCTCAGGTCGCATGTCGCATGTCTCCTATGGTTGTCGCATGTCGCATGTCTCCTGTGGTTGTTGCATGTCGCATGTCTCCTATTGGTTCCCGCATGTCGGCTGTTGGTTCCCGCATGTCGGATGTCGCATGTCGCATCTTGGTTCTCTCAGCAGCATGCTGATGTCTCCAGGAGAGATCCGGGCCTTGCCAAGTCTAAGGGCCTTGGTCTTATCCAAATGTAATCTCAGGAGAGATTTCCCTCCAATGACGGCGTGACACGTGGCAAGTGAAATTGATGATGATAATGATGATGTCACCTTTGGCATAAAATTGATATAAATATTCCCTCCTTCCATGGTAAAGAGGTATGTTTAATATGCTTTCTCTCTCCTCTCTTTCTCTCTCTATAAATTGTAATATATGTTATGAATCGGATTAATGATTCTCACACCGGAGGGTTTTTGGGGGAAAAATCCCCCCACCCTAACGGTGTTTTATCTTGTAGGTCCCGCATTATTTAGGATCTCGAGGAGCGTGTTTATCCGGATCGGTCACCGTTGCTACCCCGGTCAGTCCCTGTGCAACCATTTTTTATGGCAGCATCAGTTGGTTCCGTTGCCGGGACTGACATTTTTTCGACGATTCTTGCCGGAATAGAGGAGCCAAAGGTATCTGTTAGACTACAACAGTGAGGGGTAGCAGTCAGATGCTCAGATCGGAGTTGCCGGAGTCAGCCGGAGTTTTGGAAGTCACCATTTTCGTTTTTCTTTAGCAAAGGACCGAAAGTCAACATTTTCCAGTTCATCTCCTTCATAAACAACGTGGGTAAGAGCAAAATAGTGGATTAAAGTCGGAACAAGCATTTCAGAAAAGAGGAATAGCAATTTTGGAAAAAGCCGTCGCCGGAGAAGATGAGTTCGCTCGCCGGAAAGTTAGAAAGAGAAAGTAACAGTAGTGAACAGTGACCGAAGACGCGTGTCAACGGGAGAACAGCCGTGTCCGACGCGTGTCAATTCACTAGCCACGTTATCCGGCACGTGTCAGCTCGTAAAGGCTCGCCGCTGTTATCTCGCCGGTGCGGGTTTGGCAAAATCAAGAAAAAATCGAAGAGATGGAAATATCAAATTAATGTCGCAGATGGTATTATCGCCGGCAGAGATTGAAATTGCCTTAGTAGAATCGGAAATTGAAAGCGGAGATTACAAGATTTAAAGTCATTTGAAGAGAAATCGAAATACCTTGAGGTCGCCGTCGACCAGGGGAGGTTTTTTCGCTGAGGTTGAAGCCGTTTTGGGTGTCGCTGTTTTGAGAATTGGAATTGAAAATTGGAGAGACGTCGCCGGTTGGTGATGTCGCCGTCGAAGGAGGGTATCGCCGCGGGTTCAGGTCGCCGCGGGTTGAGGTCGCCGGTGGTTGAGATCGCCATTGGTAGAGGTCGTCAGGCGAGGAGCTCGCCGGGAAATAGAAGTAGTCGCCGGTTGGGAAGTCGCCGGTGGTGGAGTTAGAGGCGCCGTGATTGTCGTTGGGGGCTGCTGAGTGAGGATAAAGGGAAAAAGAAAATAATAAAGGTAAAGAGGAAAGAGGAACGAAGAACTGGAAAGGGAAATGAAGGGATTTGAAATGAAAAAGAAAATTAGAAATTGAATTGCTATTTCTCTTGGTTTGAGAAGAAGATAAGGCAGGAAATTGGTTGGCAAAGTCAATGGTGATTCTCAGCCACAAATCAGAATGGAGGGTCAGCGCGTGGGTCTTTCCTCTTGGTGCGTGAGTTTCGTTAACTTGGAAGCTATATCAAGGGTTGGCCGTTAAGAATTTCGTTAAATTTTGACGGGTTTCGTCAGAATCACCGCAAACTTCCATCAGGTCGCTTCTTTCCATCTTTGTCATTTATATTGAATGAATGCTTAATGGTACATGCTTAGTAAAGTAATGGCAAGTATATGCAAATGCGCTTTTGCTAAAAATATGAATATGTTTTGAAATACGATTATCATGTTAAGTAGGGGGCTTTAACTTGATATTATTTTAAGTGATAATTAAATCTTGAGGCCAATTACTAAGAGTCATTAGATGAAAAGGGAAGTAAAGCACGAGGAAAATAGTGTGCCAATGAATATATGATTAGAAATTCTGGTGCGTAGTAAAGTCAAAAATGCTCTCTATTTACTATGCTAACTTAATAGAATAAATCGGCTTAATGCGTTACTAGCCTATTTCCTGCTCCTAACTAGAGATAATGGGATATAGAAACTTGAATATGAATGGTTACAATCTAGCGGGGATAGGTTCCTTGAAATAATTAAAGTATATTTTGAAATAATGTTTTGACAATTGGCAATTTCATATGAAAAAAATAGAAAGAAGTGCTTGGAGACATATGAAAATTTATGTTTAGTTCTATATTCAAGATAGTTTGCCAATATTACCCTTATGCTTTTTTAAATGATGTATTCTTGGGTAAGAAATAGCGAATTGTATGCCTTCTTGGGAGTCTTTGTTATCTGTAGGGCCGTGAATTTGGTTCGGGAAAAGGGAAGCCGCCGGAGACAATGATTGCCGGCCAAATAAATCAGGTCAACTCTTCCTTTTTTCATGGTAGCCTTTACTTTGATAAAACAAAAAGTAGAAAAAATGGTATTGTTATTTGTTGGGCTAAGAATTTGAGACAGGAAAAGTGGATGGAGAAAGTTAAAAGTTAATGGGAAGGACAAGCGTGAGACAGCCTTGATGTTGAATCCATCCAGAATATCGTTAACCTCCGTCAGGTCGTCTTTTCCCATCTTTTCTATTCATGTTAAATGATTTTTACACGAACTCGTTACGTGACAATATGAATATATGCTTTGAAACCCGTTACATGGCAAAAATAAATGTGTTCTCGGTTTTCTATGCTTGCTTGATAGAATGAATTAATTATACGATGAATCCCTTAGACGAAAACTGGAAGTATGTTAAAGATGATTAGAATATGAAATTCTTATAAGACTGTCTGGGGCTTTATTTAATTTTGGGAATGTGAATTATTAGATTTTAAATAGAGTTATCTAAAGTAGTAACCATCGTTTAGAATGGGATTGTGAAAATAAATTCTCGTAGGAGGAAATTGGTTAATTGAACATGTGAGTCAAAATGCGGGTATAAGAAATATTTAAATGTGGCGACTTTTTAGAAATGAATGTCGGCGTAGGTAATGATGTATGTGTGAAAATGCTATTGTCTTCACATATTAAGAAAGAAAGCAATTGTAATTTTAATAATTGTGATTTTGACATAAATGAGACAAATCTAATGTAACTAGAATATGTGAAGTCTATGATTCGCGAAATTGATTATGTGATCTTATGTTACAAAATGTTGCTGTTATGATAAGAGGCATGCTCGGCCGCTAATGTAGAGCGTGCTTTATAAATATGAAGATGTAAGATCAATAAAGTAATGCTCAAGCAAATGATTCACATAAGGATTTTTAATATATGCCCCTCAGAACGTGTAATATGATGTGAGAGCACTTGTTGTTATTTGCTAAAAATGAATGCTGATATATTAGTATTATCTTGTGGTAGCTTGTGTCAAACCAATCTTTAGACAGTAACCTAACTTGGTTGTTTAATTGTGAAAGTCGTCAAGTTAGCGAAATATAGATCTTGATCGAATTAAATGTAAAAGAGGTAGGGTGCAAGAAAAATGATATCTCATAAAGTAAAATATGTGAGTTTTATGCTATGTGTATGTGCAAAATTATATCAGTGTTATGAAAAGTTGTGCTGATATTACAAGTGAAGATGAAAGTGTTATGGCATATGGGTACGTTGACCCGCTACATTTTTGAAATCTTGAAATGATGAATAGTGAAAAATGGCAATCGCAATAATATGTTTGAAATTATAGTATGCTCAGTAAAATGCGAAAGATAGTGGTGGATCATTATTTCTCTCATTTGTATAAAAGTTGCATAATATTTGCTTATTGTGTTAAATATAAAGAAAATGTTTACTTGATTTGCAAATGAGTACCTCGCGTCTTTTGTAGGGACTCTGTCACATGTGACAAAGTTGATAAAGATTGTTGCCGCTAAAGCTGCGACAAAGTTGATAAAGATTGTTGCCGCTAAAGCTGCGACAAAAATGATAAAGATTGTTGCCGCTAAAGCTGCGACAAAATGATAAAGATTGTTGCCGCTAAAGCCGCGACAAAGTTGATAAAGATTGTTGCCGCTAAAGCTGCGACAAAAATGATAAAGATTGTTGCCGCTAAAGCTGCGACAAAGTTGATAAAGATTGTTGCCGATAAAGCTTGAAGATGGATTGATAAAGCTTGAAGATGGATTGATAAAGCTTAAAGATGGATTGATAAAGCTTAAAGATGGATTGATAAAGCTTGAAGATGGAGTGCGACCTGGGGACATTGAGGCCCAGGCGCGGCGTCTGGAGATAGTGGTTCCAGACGTCTAGAAAAGTCCCAGCTTTTTTATGGGCGAGATAAAAGGGGCGGTGACCTAGAAGAGCGAAATGCTAGGCACCAAACCTTGCGACCTGGAAGAGTGAAATGCCGTGCGCGGCGACCTAGAAGAGCGAAATGCTAGGCGCCTAGAAAAGTCCCAGCTTTTTTATGGGCGAGATAAAAGGGGCGGTGACCTAGAAGAGCAAAATGCTAGACACCAAACCTTGCGACCTGAAAGAGTGAAATGCCAGGCGCGGCGACCTAGAAGAGCGAAATGCTAGGCGCCTAGAAAAGTCCCAGCTTTTTTATGGGCGAGATAAAAGGGGCGGTGACCTAGAAGAGCGAAATGCTAGGCACCAAACCTTGCGACCTGGAAGAGTGAAATGCCAAAGTGCGGCGACCTAGAAGAGCGAAATGCTAGGCGCCTAGAAAAGTCCCAAATTTTTTATGGGCGAGATAAAAGGGGCGGTGACCTAGAAGAGCGAAATGCTAGGCACCAAACCTTGCGACCCGGAAGAGTAAAATGCCGTGCGCGGCGACCTAGAAGAGCCGAAATGCTAGGCGCCTAGAAAAGTCCCAGCTTTTTTATGGGCGAGATAAAAGGGGCGGTGACCTAGAAGAGCGAAATGCGAGGCACCAAACCTTGCGACCTGGAAGAGTGAAATGCCAGGCGCGGCGACCTAGAAGAGCGAAATGCTAGGCGCCTAGAAAAGTCCCAAATTTTTATGGGCGAGATCGGGGCGGTGCCTAGGAGAGCGAAATGCTAGGCACCAAACCTTGCGACCTGGAAGAGCGAAATGCCAGGCGCGGCAACCTAGAAGAGCGAAATGCTAGGCGCCTAGAAAAGTCCCAGCTTTTTATGGGCGAGATCAGGGGCGGTGCCTTGGAGATAGTGGTTCCTTGGCACCAAACCTTGCGACCTGAAAGAGCGAAATGCCAGGCGCGGCGACCTAGAAGAGCGAAATGCTAGGCGCCTAGAAAAGTCCCGGCTTTTTTACGGGCACATAAAGTTTTAAAAATTGAAAAGTGTTTGGAAAGAATTTGAAAAGTTAAAGTGTGGCGAGATGCCACTGTTTTAAAAAATGAAGGTTGGCGAGATGCCACCATTTGAAAAGTTTTTGAAAAGTTAAAGTTGGCGGGATGCCGCAGCTTGAAATGTTTTAAAGGGTTTGAAAAGTTAAAGTTGGCGGAATGCCGCAGCTGGAAATGTTTTAAAGGTTTTGAAAAGTTTTGAAAAAGTTTTTGAAAAGTTAAAAGTTTGGCGGGATGTCGCAGGTTTGAAAGGTTTTGAAAAGTTAAAGTTTGGTGGGACGCCATGTTTTGAGTTTTTTGGCGAGGAAAATGTTTTGAAAAGTTTTGAGAAAAGAGCATAATAAAGTATATAATGGGCTGACATCCCGAATTGGCTGGCCGACATCCATCTTGGGCCGACATCCCATCTTGGGCGAACATCCCGAACTGTTGGGCTGACATCCCATGCTGTTGGGCTGACATCCCATGCTGTTGGGCTCGCATCCCGAACTGCTCATGTCCCAAAGTTGATAAAGCTGCGACAAAATTGATGAAGTTGTCCCCAAAGTTGATAAAGCTGCGACAAAATTGATGAAGTTGTCGAAAAGTCCTGGTTGAAAAGCCAGCACAGGATCTGCGTTGGCGGACTGGGAGTCTTAGCAAAGGCGAAGGCTCGGTAAAGTCCCGAAGATATTGGTTTCGAGCCTGACAGGATCTGCGCTTGCGGACTCGGGAGTCCTGGCAGAGGCCTGACTCAGCTCCTAGCCTAGCCTGAGTGGCGAAGTTTGTGTGATCTAGCCTAGCCTGAGTGGCGAAGCTCCTAGCCTAGCCTGAGTGGCGAAGCTCCTGCGACCTGGAGATATTGGTTCCAGGCGCGTCGACCTGGAGATAGTGGTTCCAAGCGTCCAGAAAGTCCCGGCTTTTACTGGCGAGATCAGGCGGCGACCCTGGGATATTAGTCTCAGTGCGCCAAACCTTTGACCCGGTGACATTGAGGCGAGATGCCACCGTTTGGTGAAAGTTTGGCGAGATGCCACAGTTTGAAAAGTTAAAAGTGAAAAGTTTGCGAGATGCACAGCTTTGAAAAGTTTTGACGTAAAAGTCCCGATTTTTTAACATGCGTAGAAAAGACCTGGCTTAAAGGTGTCAGGCAAAAGTTGAGCAACGATGGAACTAGTTGATTTGGCCAGGTGGTCTAAGGCGCAAGATTTAATTTAAGGCGATTTGAGTTTTATTCGGAATGATTGAATGCGGTTTGTTAGTGATGCGGTTTAGCATCAAGTAAGGTTTTGATTCGCGCGATTTGATTAGTAAGTTTTTGATCAGCGCGGTTCTGATCAGCGCGGTTTTGATTCGCGCAGTTTTAATTAGTAAGGTTTTGATTCGCGCGATTTTATTAGTAAGGTTTTGATTCGCGCGGTTTGATTAGTAAGTTTTTGATCAGCGCGGTTTTGATTCGCGCAGTTTTAATTAGTAAGGTTTTGATTCGCGCGGTTTTATTAGTAAGGTTTTGATTCGCGCGGTTTGATTAGTAAGGTTTTGATCAGCGCGGTTCTGATCAGCGAGGTTTTGATTGTCGCGTTTTAGTTAGCGCGTTTTTTAGTTTGCGCGTTTGTGATTGGCGCATTTTTGTGCTTTGATCAGTGTGGTGTGGCCTAGTGTGGCCAAGTGGGTTTGGCCGCGAGGTTTAGCCCAGATGAGGCTGTGGCCTAGGCGTATTTTTGTTTTAGAGTTGGGTCGAGAAAGACCTGGCTTAAAGGTGCCAGGCACAGATGGATAAGGAATAGCAAATTGCCCCGAAGCTGAGTAGAGCTGAAGGGCGAGAAGCATAGTTAGGGAGTGAGGCTGCCTAAAGACAAGCCTCACTCTTTTGAAGGGAGTAGTATGTATATAGAGATAAAGGTCGTAAAGTGAATCTTCGATGAACTATCGAAGCAAAAAAGAGAACTATTGAAGCAAAAATAGCGACATATTAAAGGTAGAATTTAAAGCAAATTACAGTAAGCAGAGCAATGACATTTAAAGTATAGAGTTGAAGTCGCACCGCGACATTCAAATAACCGAGATAGGCATCAAAGAAGAATTTATGAAAGAAAATTAAAGTCAAGGCAAGGTGCCAATCGCGGCATCTAAATTATAGTAGAGCAAAGGTTAAAGAAATCAGGCATAGAGGCGGAAAATAAAGTTAAGATAAAGTCGCAACCCGCGACAACCAAAGTACGAAAAGCGAAGTTAAAAGATATAAAAGTAAATTGTTTTAGTATAGACCCAGATCAGAGTGAATTGTTGAAAAGATGTCAAAAGTCAGCGGGATCGAAAGGTTTTTGGCAGAATGGTCGAAGCAAATTGTAGGGAAGGAGAGTTATTCGAAGGTCCAGCGGCCAGGGTTCATGTCGCTGGCATTTATGGATCTGAGCCTTATAATGTTGGCTCTCGTATGATTGGTTTTCGCATATTTTTACCAGACAAAAATTTACAGAAATGATTGAAATGGGAAAGAGAAAGTGCAAAAAGTTGAAGTAAAATGAGAAGTCAGTAATGAAAGTGTTGGAAAGATCACGGAGCGGACCTATGTTCTGTACCGTGAGAGTTGACTCGATGTGATAAGAAATATTTTGTTATGAATATTGTTTTACTCCTCAGCTCGATCATGAATAATCGAGCTAAGGAGTCGGGGGCTTCTGATGCGCCAGGGCAAAATATTATTCCTGTTAAATGTTTACCCGACCCGATTATATGGTCTTTGGGGGGCCCTACTTTATGAGGATAGGGGGGCCTATTTTATGGCCTATAGGGGGTCCACATTTTATGAGAATATTGTCAAAGTTATATTTATGGTTTGGTTTCCCCGTGTTATATTCTATATGCCGCATATTATATGTTATGTGATATATGTCGCATATTATATGTTATGTGTTATATGCTGCGTATGATGTGTTATATGATATACGTCTCATGTCTCATGATTGTATGCTGCTAATGTTGTGATTGTTAAGTGTTGAATGTCTCAGGTCGCATGTCGCATGTCTCCTATGGTTGTCGCATGTCGCATGTCTCCTGGGTTATTGCATGTCGCATGTCTCCTATTGGTTCCCGCATGTCGGCTGTTGGTTCCCGCATGTCGGATGTCGCATGTCGCATCTTGGTTCTCTCAAGAAGATGCCGATGTCTCCAGAGAGATCCGGGCCTTGCCAAGTCTAAGGGCCTTGGTCTTATCCAAATGTAATCTCAGGAGAGATTTCCCTCCAATGACGGCGTGACACGTGGCAAGTGAAATTGATGATGATAATGATGATGTCACCTTTGGCATAAAATTGATATAAATATTCCCTCATTCCATGGTAAAGAGGTATGTTTAATATGCTTTCTCTCTCCTCTCTTTCTCTCTCTATAAATTGTAATGTATGTTATGAATCGGATTAATGATTCTCACACCGGAGGGTTTTTGGGGGGAAAATCCCCCCACCCTAACGGTGTTTTATCTTGTAGGTCCCGCATTATTTAGGACCTCGAGGAGCGTGTTTATCCGGATCGGTCACCGTTGCTACCCCGGTCAGTCCCTGTGCAACCATTTTTTATGGCAGCATCAATACTTGTAAGTACTCCATCCGTCCTGGGTTAAGCTTTATCATTTTGGTGAAGCACGCAAATTAAGAAAGCAATATATATATTTAAAAATAATGGGAGTGGAAGAAGGGCTGTGAGATGAAAAAAGTGAGTGAATATGACAAGTGGGACCCATAATTTAAATGTATGAGAGAAAAAAGTTAATTGGTATAATAGAATATTAATAAATCTTTTCCATTTTAGAAAATTAGAAAAGGTGAAGCTTGTAATGAATCTTCCTTTCGGGTAATTGGTGAAGTTTAAGCTGGGACGGAGGGAGTATATTATTAGTAGTGTGCGGGATGGAATGGACGGGTACGGAATCAATAAAAGTAAAAATAAATGAAATTCTAAATGATAAAATAAAAATTAAAAAAATGAAATACATAGGATTGAAATTTGGAAAGTGAGGAAATAAATTTACATCAAGTACTTTTTAATTCATCAAACAACTTTATTTTAATTTTAACATCAAAATCGCTTAAAGCTAATGCAAAACTATGCGATTAATAGTAACTTGCAAGTATATATTCTTTTGTCCCAATAATAAGCAAAAAAATTATAAATATTAAAAAGGTAGTTAAATTAATTTAGTTATTTTGGGATAAATCTTTTCCCTCAATTTTTTCGTTAATTTAAATGCTTCATAAGTTTTTACGTAGTATTATATTATACTGCATTCTATATGTAGTACTTAAAAAATTATGATACAACATCCTTTAATGATCTTCGGTTACTGGAATCTGGCCGTTGAATGCCCATCGGAATTCGGTCTCCGATAACCGAAACTCGCCGAAATTCGATCAACGGTCGCCGAAATTCAGTCAACGGTCATCGACACCAATTGTCATCATCAATATTGTATTATATGAGTATTCAGTATTATATATAATCTTATACTCTCTCCGTCCAATTACTTACTTCACACTTTCTATTTTGGGCGTTCAAATACATACTTCACACTTTGTTTTTTTACCTAAAATGGAAACTTTATATTATTAAAATATTAACCCTACCTTACTCATTCCCTCTCCTATATTATTTTAATACTCACAACACCATTATAATTTACTATTCCCTCCATTCATTCTCTCTCCTATTTTACTTTCACACTCATAACACTTTCAATATAATACTCCCTCTTTAATAATCGTGTAAACAATAACTGTGAAGCATATAAATGGACGGAAGAAGTATACAATATTATTACAGAATAATACAACATAAAAATAAAATATGAAAAAATAATTATGAGGCATTATGGATGCTCGGGGATGCTCATAATGACCAAACTAGCCCTTGGAATAAACTCGCGCTGCTGTCAATTGTCATTCTAGTGGTGAACAGCTAGGTGGGTAAAAGGGTGAAGTCAATTGAAATGTTTCCAATATAAAAGCCATGGAGTTCAGTGGACAAAATTAGGGCAAAAATATCTGTTTAATCAACTCAAGAAGAATGAGGCGGCAGAGGGAAGGGATGTTTCCAAGGGTAGTTGCCCCCATCTACCGCCGATGATTTCTCCGGTTTTGCCCCTCAAAAAATCAACAGCCCTTTTCTTTTCTGGAGAAACAGATAGAATGATTCTGGGAACTTAAGGTTGTTTGTTTGCTAAGAAAGCAGCTTCAGCAACAGCTAGCTGAATCATATCCTGAACCAAACCAAACCCTTTCCGAAAAGGAATATATAAATAAATTGTTGAGGCGGTGATGATAAGAAGCGTTCCGAGTTGAATCGGGCGAGTGAGATTGGCCGTATCTTGGCGGGGTAATCACCGGAAGGTTTTGTGGAGGGGTAGAGGAGACTGAGAATGTCTCTTTTCCTCGCTGCAAATGGCAACCGGAGTGGATTGCAGCCATGGCGGTTTAATCCACTCGTCCGATCTAAACAGATCTGAGCCTCCGTCCGTTTTTCTAATTTGGTTTTTATTTCTTTTATGTTTCTATTCTTTTTAAATGTATACTAAAAATTAGTATACATTTAAAAAATAAAAAATTACATCACATTAATAATATTTTTTTAAATGTATACTAAAATTAGTTTTTATTTAAAAACGTTGTATTTATTTGGAAAACAAAATATTACTGCAACTATTAGACTGAGATAGGTAAAAGTAAGTGAAGTATTTGTTTTGAATATTATGTCTTAGTATTAAATAAAAAATATTGAAATATTTTTTTACTTTAAAAATATACTCCCTCCGCCTCATTAATAACTTCACCTTTTGCCATTTTGAGTGTTCCATTTAAAGCTTCACCTTTTCTTTTTTGGCAAAAAATCTTTACTATTTTCTTCACCCATTCTCTCTTCTATTTCACTATTACACTCATAATACTTTTCAAATCTACTATTTCATTCACTCATTCTCTTTCCTATTTTACTATTACACTCACAATATTTTATTCACCCTTAATTTGCGTGCTGAGATCAAAATGGTGAACTAAATATTGGGACTAAATATTGGGACGGAGGGAGTAATTATTAAAGGGACATTAAAATATTAAAAAGAGTAACTTTTAATAGAACAAGAGAGGATATATTAATAACATTAAAGAAAATTAAAAAATTCCTATGCAATAGATATCCTTATAACTAATAATGGTTGTACGGGTTTAATGTAAGGGTGGGTTTAAGACCATCTCCAACCAACACTATATTTTACACTATAACCCTATTTTTGACACTATTCATCACTCCAACCAACACTATATTTTACATCAAATTTGGTGTTTTGAATAGTATTACACCAAATTTGGTGTAACACTATTCATCACACCAAATTTAATTTCAGACATTTTTATTTACAATATAGTCCCTCTATTTTTAAAAATTACAAATGTATATAAATTGAAATAATACTTTCTCCGTCCCAAAATAAATATTCAATATATATATATATATATATATATATATATATATATATATATATATATGTAAAATATGTTCTTTTTAGTGCAAAATTTGGTGTTATGTAAAATAGAGGGATTAATATGTAAAGAATAATAAACTTTGAGTATTATTTGAGAAATAATGAAAGTAGTATAAGGATGAGGTGGAAGGAAATATGGTAGGAATATTCTTTTTAGTGCAAAATTTGGTGTTATGGGTTAGAGAGGAAAAAAAAAAATAGTGTAAGATATAGTGCAAAATTGCACCAAATTTGGTGTAATGGGTTGGAGATGCCCTAATGTAAGGGTGTAATGGTACAGTTTGGTTCGGTTTGGAAAAATTTATGAATCAATCCACTAGTTATCAGTTATCAGTTTGATAAAATTTGTTTAGACCACGATTTAAAAACCAACTCATTATTAGATTTGTTTAAATTATTCGTGATCTGATTGGAAGAGCGAAAGATACGGGTGTATAAAAGGAAAGTCAGAGGAAGAAAGACGAGATGAAGAGAGAGACCGAAAAAAGAAAAAACATTTTAATGTCGATCGTGTAGAGAACTTGATTATTTATACTCCCTCCGTCCCACAATAAGTGACACAGTTACTGTTCCGCACGGGAATTAAGGAAAAAGTGAAAATGTTGATGTGTTGTGAGTGTAGATAGTTGAGTAGGAGAGAGAATGAGTGGAGAGAATAGTAAATTATAATGGTGTTGTGAGTATTAAAATAATGTAGGAGAGAGAATGAGTGGAGGAAATAGTAAAGATTCTTTGCCATTTTAGGAAGTGTGACTTATTAGTGGGATGCCCAAAATGGCAAAGTGTGTCACTTGTTGTGGGACGGAGGGAGTATATCGCAGCGAAACAGTAAAGATAACAAATGATGAAATTAATATTAAATAAGTTACGAAACATAAGTTATTACTAGTCTATTTAATGTAGTTTTTTTATTGATTTAACAGTAAGTATAAATAAATAAACGTAAATATTAAATGAGGTACGAAACATGGTTAGTATTAGTTTATTTAATGTGGTTTGGTATGTATGATTTGGTTTGGCGATTTGGTATCGTGTTTCGATTTGATGGTTCGATCACGCGGTCTCAAACTGTGATTTTGTTGGGTTTGGTCTGGTCTGTTAGGGTCAGACCACAAAGCAATCAAATCGAATCGTATGGTTTGCCAATATTTGATACCAAACCGAACCATTTATGCTCGGTTCGATCTCAAATCGCGGTTTGAACTGAACCATTTGCACCTCAGTTTAATGTCAGTGATATTATTTTTGAGAAACACTGGATATATACCATAATGTCGTTGTAGTGTTTTTTAATGTCATGTACACTAGTACTCAAAAGCCCGTGGCAATGGCACGGGTCAGTACAAAAAGGTAAGCAGTGGAAAAAAATAAAAAGTAGAATAAAACAGCTTCTCCATGAATTGTCTTATGTCTGACTATCAATGTACATCAATTATGCCTTACATCCTTGGTTACCCTTTATGTAGAATCTATTATGATTTTCTTTTACCTAAATACATTTATATCTAAGTCCATTCAACTACTTTAACTCTTGACACTTTTATCTCATATGACTCCATAAGATACATTAACTCCTAAACAGTCCA
Organism: Adenophora triphylla var. japonica; assembly: GCA_022495995.1. Taxonomy (NCBI): domain Eukaryota; kingdom Viridiplantae; phylum Streptophyta; class Magnoliopsida; order Asterales; family Campanulaceae; genus Adenophora; species Adenophora triphylla. The sequence continues at coordinate 176,865 of JAFEMH010001106.1, read as the reverse complement.
TTCACCTATTCTCACATCTATCAATACCTATCCCTTTCTCATGAAAATAACTGCACATTTACAAACCTGAATTGAGAAACACAGCAATGTTCAACTTTTCACGAACAAATGAAAACTCACTTCATTCCATGTATATAGTAAGGACTTTTCGGATCCCTCAAAATCAACCCCTATTTTTCTCCAAAATGAGCAGTAATATATTGGTACACTACACCAATAACTTAGTTTGTCTTATCTTTCATCATTAAATAGATGCTTACAGATGCTTAGCATGAAAACACTACTTACATCAATTTCCAACATATAATGAATCTATCAGCCATCTCCTTCCATGTTTGATAGAGCATTCCCAAATCCATTTCCCCCAAATTTCTCAATCATAAGTTTACATTATATTTGGAAATTTAATTATGTTAAAGTTTAAACCCCAAGAGCATATATAGAGATGCATTGTATGAAACTAAGGGCACAGTTGCCTCTCATCCTCACATGTTTGTATAACTTATCCTCACATTATGCCAAAATCTCATTCTTACACAACTAATTTTGATCCATGATATCCTTCACTACAAGAAAAAGGACTATTTACGGCGGTTAAAATCCGCCGTATATAAAACGCGCCCCGCCGTAAATACTATTTACGGCGGACTTTCCGCCGTAAATAGTCCAACGTATAAACCACCGCCGTAAATACTATATACGGCGGTATAAACGCCGTAAATACTATATACGGCCGACACACCACCGCCGTAAATACTATATACTATTTACGGCGGACATACCACCGCCGTATATAAATGAAAAACGTACGTATATTATAGTGTATTTAAGTGATCTTTATACGGCGGTATAACCGCCGTAAATACTATATACGGCGGACACACCACCGCCGTAAATAAGAGACGAGTCGTCCGCTCTGTAACGAGTCGTCCCAATTGAACCCCCCACTGGTTCCCTCGTCCCCCTTTCAGACGAGTCATCCACGGTTATTTTATACGGCGGATTTAGTCACCGCCGTAAATAACTTGATAGAGACGACTGGTCCCACACGGCACGAGTCGTCCCATTTAAACCCCTATCGGTTCCCTCGTCCCCCTTTGGGCACGAGTCGCCTAGGTGCTTATTTACTACGGATGAAGGGTTCCGCCGTAAATAAGCCTATTTTTTTTCCCAGCCCGTATAATTCACTTTCCCAAAAATACGTTCACAAAAACCAAATTCAACCCGTACACACACAAATGCAACCCGTATATAACCAAAAATACACAAATGCAATCAATGTTTACAATCTACACATTAACACAAAATTAATGTTGAATGTATCCAAACATAATAACCATTATACAAATAACGTTTGTCGTTTCCAAACATAATAACCATTAATGTTGAATGTATCACAAAAACCAAATTCACCACCTATTGATTACCGTCTTTTCCACGCTCCATCAAATGACGTTTCAACTCATCAATTTGTTGTTGTGAATCGTTGTTGTAATCGTTGTCGTTGCTCCTCATTTTGTCCGCGTTCCTCCCGAAGTTGGCTTTCAAAATCGCTCGACGGATGCCACCGCCTCCAATACAAATTGCCCGAGTAGTGGGGATTTACCAAACACCTTAGTTTTGTTAACACCGCCTCCCATACATCGCACTCTCCCGTGGTCATCGCGGCCCATCATACCAACAAAAATCTTTTCACGCGCCGTGGGAGAGTTTTGTTGCTCCTCCGGCGACTCATCAATTGCATCATTAAGCGTTTGCTTGTAACAAAAACAACATGTTCAATATAAATGTTTTAACTTTAATTAATATTATGAAAATGAAGTTAGAAATGAAAAAGTATTTTATAGAATAACAAACCGAAACGTAAAAGGTTGAAACTTTAACTTACAATCATTTGAGTGGTTTCTTGATCTGCAGTGTTTTGCCCGTGCGGCGTAGCTATGAACAAGCTTACGCGATCGCTTGGTAAACCCTTGTCGTCTCTCTACAATTTATAATAGAATCATTTGACCAAAAAAATATATTTATATACGATACAAAAAGAAACATTAATTGACAACTGAGAACTAAATTGAACGATGACAAACCTCTTTTATGAGTTTGGGATGGGATGTTTTTCCGGTCCGGTTCAGGCACGCTTGCTTTTCTCGATTCAATTTATTTGTTTCGATATTTCCCTGAAAAAAAGAAGATAATATTAGTATTAATTTGACTACTTATATAAGACATTCACGATAATAGATTGAGATTAATTTGAAATATATCCGAGCCTTGTCCGTACCCCACATCGCAACAAGTGCAGCCTATTGATCCGCAACGTACCCACGAGGTGGGTTAGCCAATGCGTCTTGGTCGGATTCATACATCTTATAATGAGATTTCAACTGAGTAATATTCATAACTCGAGTCATATAACCGATATAATATTCATAACAAAGTCATAACCGAGTAATATTCATAACCGAGTAATACTTATTATATGCTTGTCTCACTGGTATTTCCAAATACGCCACGCTTACCGAGAGAAAGAACCATAACTTAGGGTAATACTCCTGGAGGAGCATTTGTATTATCCTATATACACAATTCAACAAAGAAAAAAAACAATTGTTAGAGAATCATAAGACTTTTGACTACGTACTAGAGATTTATGTAAGAAATATGGATTACAACTTACCAAAATGTCATTCCATACGGCGTTTATGCACTCGCGGTCCATCCGAGGCCACTCTCTAGTTAATGGGAAATGTTCCCCATTTCTAGCAAAAATTCCTATACGAGTAGCTAGTTTTGCCATTTCCCACCAACGGGTCGGTACTATATTTATTCCATATTATATCCAATTTCTCGATTTTTACCCCATTTGTCAAGTTGTTTTTGCCAAACTTCTCTTCCTTTTTAGGGTTCGAGCCCCGACGTTAATAAATTTTTCTTTTGGCGACATATCTCGTCCATATGACAATTCAATTATAGCACAAAAATTGGATAAACCAAGTAAAGGACCCAAAAAACAGTCTTATAATATATGTATAAGACCTATAAATTTATTATAGGTCTTACGTATCTTATATAAGACCTATAAACAGCAACAACAACACCCAAAAAGTATTTACATGAGTAGTTGCAACTGGGCGAATATGGAGGAGAAAGAACAGGCCATTCTTACCCTCACCCTAGTTTTTCCAACAAATATTTCCATGTACAACAATAATTGCACAAAAAATAGTAACACACATATAGGCAAGTCATCAAGTTTAGGATACTATTAATATATAAACAATCCATAATGTAGTTTCTATCCCACCATATAACTCCAAATATAAGTAACAAACGACTTGCATAACGCCCATATCAAGGCCTTGGACGTCAATAATATCAAGAACAACAAAGAATGTAAACAAAGAACAACAATGTAAACTATTAAAACAACAAATGAAGAACAACAACAAAGAATAGAACAAAGAACAACAACAAAGAATGTAAACAACAACAACAATGTAAATGTAAACAAAGAACAACAACAACGAATAAACAACAACAACAACAAATGTAAACATCAACAACAACAAGTTTCTAGAGACATCCCAAAGTAAAAAAGTGGCCTACGTCTTTGTCGAATCACCTATAACATATGTATTTCACCAACAACATATGTATATTTGGTTGAAATTGCTAAAAAGATAAGTGTCTGAATCACCTACAACATATGTATATTTGGTTGAAATTTAAGCTAGATATGGATCTTATATTCTCATCATAAAATAAAATAAAATTTTCAAACTTGATCCTATTTACAGTGTATCATCGTTTTGATGCTACTCAAATTTGCCAAATTCAACCAGACAAAAAGGTTTTGACTTAGTGATAGACCTAGGGCTTGTCAGGTAGCAGGATCAATCCTTCCCATGGTCCCGTTTTATGCCCCAAAAAAAGAGGAGGGGGGAGGGAAACTTCTTGATATGATTTGATGCCAACCAATAGAATTACAGACGCTAAGTATATTGTGGAACATATTTTTTCCCATGGTGAAATACAATGAGTATCCTATTTACTTTAGCCTGCTGTCAAAAAGTAAACAGAGCAGTTCTTGTAACCTTCTATGCAATTCAGCTGCAACAACTAGCTGACAAGCTGTTACTTTTTCACTTTCATTTTTTTTATCAAACAAGTATATTGTAAGAACATATTTTTCCTTCCCAAAACCTCTTTCGTTTTTGTGCATTTTACTCAAATTTTCTTTTATCCTTCTTTCAAAAAGTATTACACAGCAGCAAATCTCCTTCTCCAATGCGCCAGAGATCTGTCAATGCCATCTATATAGACACAGCTTAAATTTGGTTTAGATAGACAACAAGATCTAAAAAATCACCAGAATCAGATCTGAGAATTATAAGATAAGCCTCCCCTCCATCCACACACACATACCTCTTCCAAAACCGTAATGCATTTAAACAATGAAGTTCCAATTAATTTTATTTTTCGTTCTAATTTTGATAAACATATCACTGTGCTGTAAATATGACATTTGATTGATTGTACCACCTTCTTGTTCCATTTTCTTCCTTTTTGAAACCTAAAGGCTAAAGTAATAAGAACCTTATCAATGCCAAATATGGTGGCAGGAAGAGAAGAAATGAGAATTAAAGGGAACTCTGGTCTCTGCCATCTTAATTTCAATCAAGACAATCGTCATAATTGAAACAATGGCATTTTTTCCCATGGGTGAAATATTAATGAGTATCCTATTTACTTTAGGCCTTTGTCGTCAAAAAGTAAACAGAGCAGTTCTGTAACCTTTCTATGTAACTAGCCAAAAAATAACTAGCTGACAAGCCGTTACTTTTTCACTTTCATTTTTTTTTTTATCAAACAAGTATATTGTAAGAACATATTTTCCCTTCTCCTTAAAACCTCTTTCGTTTCGTGTGCATTTTACTCAAATTTTCTTTTATCCTTCTTTTCAAAAGTATTACACAGCAGCAAATCTCCTTCTCCAATGCGCCAGAGATCTGTCAATGCCATCTATATAGACATGCTTAAATTTAGTTTAGGATAGACAACAAGATCTAAAAATCACCAGAATCAGATCTGAGAATTATGGGAAGATAAGCTCTCCATCCACACACACACACACATTACCCTTCCAAAACCGTAATGCATTTAAACAATGAAGTTCCAATTAATTTTATTTTTCGGTTCTAATTTTGATGAAATATATCAGATTGTGCTGTATGTTGACATTTGATTGATTGTACCACCTTCTTGTTCCATTTTCCTTTATTTCTTTTTGAAACCTAAAGGCTAAAGTAAGAGGGTTTCAAGAACCTTTACTCACGCCAAATATGGTGGCAGGAAGAGAAGAAATGAGAATTAAAGGGAACTTCGTCTCTACATCTTAATTTGAATCAAGTACAATCGCTTAATTGCACTCAATGGCATGTTTAAACATGGTGTTATTACTTGTACAGGACCAGTGATCATGAAGCATGGATAAAGGGGCAAGGAAAGTAATGAGGTTGGTATGGTATGTATGGATGGCTAATCATCAAGGCGTACAATGTGAAATCGTGGACGAACGAAGGAGTTTTGTGGTCAATCAGTTTTACATATTTTTCAACCAGACAAAAGGTTTTGACTTAGTGATAGAACTGCTCTGTTTTGATCAAACATGGTGTTATTACTTGTACAGGACCAGTGACTGCAAGTATGGATAGCAAGTATGGAAAGTAATGAGGTTGGTATGGTAGTATGGATGGCTAATCATCAAGTATGCACAATGTGAAATCGTGACTTAACGAAGGAGTTTGTGGTCAATCAGTTTTACATATTTTTTCAACCAGACAAAAGGTTTTGACTTAGTGAGAACTGCTCTGTTTTCTTGATAAAAAAATGATTGTGAAGTCAGGACAAAAGGCCTTAAGTCCATGAAGTTGCTTCAAAAACTTCCATTTCTAATCACAGGCTGTTTATGCATTGCCAGATGAAAGGGGTTCCAATAATTAAAAAGGGTCTTCAACAAGATACTCATTGTATTTAACCAAACACTAGAAAACACATAAATAAACTGCTGCACAATATCTATGGTTTCTAGAATCAAGTGTCGTCCATAATGAAAAGAGTGCTACATCTCTAACTGCTTTGACTTTCCTCTATCATTCTGACGAATGACTTATGAGCATATATAAAGAAGCTATAACAAAGTTTGGATATGGAAAGAAACTACAACGGCAGAAACACAGACAACTACCCCCATCAAACCAACGGTTTCAGGATATATGGTTCTTCACACTTCAGGCATAAGAGGTAAAAAAAGAATAGAGTATTCACACTTCAGGCATAAGAGGTAAAAAATGTTAAATGTGATCAAAAACAACAAATACCATAAACCATGACATTACACTAACATTTCCAACGAATCAACAAAAAATTGGTGGGGAAGCGGGGCTCCGCGGGTACCAAATCGGTGGGGAAGCGGGCGGACATCCCAAAGTAAAAATTGGATATTCATTTAATATATTCAAATTTCTACAGGCATCAAAGGAGTGGCTCTCGAATGCATCGTAGTCAAATAATCCTCTGAAACTGGCTCGTAACTCCGGGGCTCTGTCTGCATCGCCCAAGCCTCCAGCTGCGTATACCGGGCTCCCAACATGGCAGTTTCATCTTCCAACCCTCAAAACGATCCCCGCACCTCCCCCATCTAGCATCCTCTAAAGTCCGCCGACTCGTTCCCGAGCGATAAACTCCCCCATCCTAGCATCCTCCAAAGCATGTCGGCCGCCTCCCGAGCGATCCTCGATCGCTCCCGCTTCCTCCAAAATGCCCTCATGGTATCCCACTCGATCAAAAGAACCCCGCCGCCGCTCGCTCCGCTCTCCTCCTCGACCACCCTATCTCTCCCCGATCCTCCTCTTCCCGCTCATCATCATCCTCCTCATCAACGGGATCCATTTGATCATCAACACCGGCATACGCCAATGCCCGGCCTGCTCACCACTCCTGGAAATGTGGCCCCTACCCCGCAATCGGACTGTCCTCCTGGGAGTACCATATTCAAACAATAAAGACTCCGTTGTCCTGTCGCCCTCCTGGCCCCTCACAAACTTATCATACCGCACTCAGCGCCCCGTAGAATAAAAACTCGTGCCCCCCATCAATCTCATCGTAATAAAATAAAAAAATTGAATGGGCTCATATCAATGACATTGAATAAATAGGTAAAAGTACACATAATCCTCGTTTAGTTGGTATGTGACAATGGTATTTCATTCCAAATACTCCCTCCGTCCCAGAGCTTAATTCACAAACACTGTTTGCACGGGTTTTAAGGAGGAAGTATTATATTGAAAATGTTTTAAGGGATCGGTCAACAAGTATTCGGTCCATTACCCAAAAAACATCAAAACTGAAGAATTAGATTAGAAAAAAAAAAAAGGCTCAGATCTGTATTAAATCAGGCAGTGGGAAAGAAATCCGCCATGGCTGCAACTTCAGGTTGCATGCAATGCCTTCCTGGTTGCCCCGCCAAGATACGGTTCTAAATCCACACTGCCCAGATTTCACTCAGATTTCCATTATCATCACAGCCTTGTAGAACAACAACAACCACCCAGAGAAGCCCACGCGCCACCACAACCACAACCACAACCACACGGAAGATTATTCTAGAGACAGAGGGAGTATATATGCATGCATGTATTAGAAATAGAGAAAGAAAGAGAGGAGATCTGGGGAAGATCAAAGTATAAATGGATGGAGGGAGTATATTTATGTTCTTTCTATTTTCTTTTCAAAAAGGGCTGTTGATTTTTCGGGTATGAAATCATCAGCTCATATGATCGGAATCAATATTGGCGGAGAGGGGCAACCGCCCTTTTTAAGGAAACTTCCCTTCTCCCCGGCCGGAGCCTCATTCTTCGAGCTCTGAGCAAACACTCGACCAAACCCTAGAATTTGGCCGGTCGGCATTGCTTTTATATCATCAGTATCCCCATTGGTTTATTATCAATTGCCCTGTTTTCAATAACTTATTTACGTATTTGCCATGGTGGAGGTGGAGACACACTTTAAGTGGTTGGCACGTGCTAGCATTGGCTATAAAACATTTCATCAAACTCAAACAATATAAAAACATTCGTATAAATGATACTTCATTTAAAATGGGCTGTGTCATTTTTATAATTAATTGAAACTTTTCAAAAAACAATAATAGTGTTTTTCAGTACTAAATACTAAAAAGTGTTAGTTTTAGTTATAAAAAGTGATAGAGGTGTTAATAAATTTCGATTATTCACGAAAATGCAACCATGTTATTTTGTTAAAAAAAATCGTTATTTAAAAAAATGTCACTGTGCATTTTTAAAAAGTTACAATTAATTATGAAAATATTATCACGCATTTTTAAAAACTAATTTTACCAAATTACTTGGAAAACAGGTTTTTCCTAATAGTTTGACTAAATATTTTGTATTTGTTATAGAATTTTCAAATTTATCCATAATTATTTATGAAAAAAACGCATAAGCAAAATCTAAAGGTAAGCGGTTCCAAATTTCTATACCTCTTTAAAATGTTTCTAGTTTTTTAGTTCTCAATTTAAATAAACTATCTAATATACAATAATGATCAGTCCTAATCGCCTATTAACTTTATACAAAGAGCAATCAAGATTAATAGATAACCGCCATGATCCAATGGCTTGAATAATTTTTGATTTTTTTTATTTTTTAATTCACCGGACATTTCAAAATTCACGAAGCATCCTTGTGCATTAGGAAGGAGCTGCAGTCATTATTACTGAAAAGTCCACTTACTATTTGAGTTAACGTTGCAATGAATAGAATTAATTTAATGCCAATGCATAGTTATGTAACGGTGAATCAATTTAAGATATCTTTGTGCTAATCTTTCATACATATGCTTCCCGCCCGCCTCAAATTAGATTTTTTTTGCATTTTCGTCTGTTTTACTTTAAATTAGATTTTTTCAAAATGGTAAAAAAATAATTACTATTTTCTTCACCAATTCTCGCTTGTACTTTAATTTTATAATCACAACACTATTCAATTTAGGAATTGTTTGGTAAAATTGAAAATTAAGCACTGACAATGTAGAGCTGAAAAATATTAAGTTACTGAATTTTAAAATTTAAGTTTATTTGATAAAGTCAAACCAATTATTTCTGAATTTAATCAAAATTTCAAATTGACACACGAAAATTATTTGAATAATATTAATAATTGCATAATAATTTAAAGTTATCATAAACATAATTAGATTATATTTATATACTGGTAATATTTAAATACTCCCTCCGTCCCACGTTAGTTGAGACTTCTTTCCCTTTTGGCTTTTGGGCTGTCCCACGTTAGTTGAGACTGCCCAAAATGGCAAAGGAATCTTCACTATTTACCCCACTCATTCTCTCTCCTATTTTACTTTTACACTCACAACATTCTCTCTCCTAACTATTCCTCCCACTCATTCTCTCTCCTATTTAATTCTTCATACTCACAACATTTTCTTTCATTTTTTCTCTCACTTATTTTTCCTTAATTGGTGTGCCCAAAAAGTTAGTCTCAACTAACGTGGGACGGAGGGAGTATTTATTATTGGTTTTTCCTTTGTCACATTATAAAAATTATCATGACTATTTTGGTCAAATTAACTAAACTTTAATAAAAAATAAAAAAAATTAATTATAATACTCTATTAAAAACATTATCAATAATTTAATATTAAGAACACTACATCTTAATACTTAGTCAAATATAATTTATATAAAACGTTAAAATATTTCAACAAATAAAATTAGCAAATGGGGCAATTGTGTCCCTACTTGAAGTCGGTGCAAATATTTTCAAAATATACTATTTCCTCCACTCATTCTCTCTCCTATTTTACTTTATACTCCCTCTGTCCCACCCAAATTTGGACAAAGTTACTTTACACGGAGATTAAGAAATAACAATAAGATAATAAAAATGTGTGGTAGAAAATGAAGAGAGAGAATGAGTGGAGTTAATAGTGGTTGGTTGAATAAATCAGATATGGTGGAGAATTAGCTAATTTAATGAAATGAGTGTGAGATGCCCATTTTTTTATTATTATAAACTTTCCTTTTTGGGTTGTCCAAATTCGGATGGGACGCCCAAAAAGGAAATTTATCCAAATTCGGGTGGGACGGAGGGAGTACTCATTAACACTATTCAAATTTACTATTCCCTCTACTCATTCCCTCTCCTATTTTACTTTACACTCACAACTCTTTCTTCACCTACCTTTTTTCTTAAAATTTACTATTTCCTCCACTCATTTCCTCTCCTATTTTACTTTACACTCACAATTCTTTCTCTACCTACCTTTTTTTTTAATTTGCATGCTACCTTCACCATCATGAAACTTGAAATGGGAAGGAGTGAAGTATGTCTTTTGTTAATTGATTTTATTATTATTAACAAAAAGGAACAAAAGCTAATTAAGTTAACTTTACCAAAAATTACATTTGTATAAAAAAAAATTCCCATTTTTAATCAGGTCAACTGACCCATAGTCAAAATTGATAACCAATCCGTACACAAATTTCAGATCAGAATCCCAAATATAAAACTAACAAATTCAACCCGTTAATTATTCATGCTGTTCTCGATATACAAGAATTAATATCAAGAATCTCTTGATTGGTTCGATAAATCATCAATTAACAGTTTACCAGTAACCCAAAAAACATCAAAAGCGAAGAAATAGAGAAAAAAAAAGGCTCAGATCTGTATTCAATCCAGTAAATGGGAAAGAAATCCGCCATGGCTGCAACTTCAGGTTGCATGCAATGCCTTCCTGGTTGCCCCGCCAAGATACGGTTCTAAATCCACACTGCCCAGATTCCGCTCAGATTTCTATTATCATCACGGCCTTGGAGAACAACAACAACAACAACCCAGAGAACCCAACGCGCAACCACAAACACACGGAAGATCATTCCGTAGACGGAGGGAGTATATATATATATATGTATATGCATGCATGTATGCAAGCACAGAGAAATAGAGAGAGAAAGAGAGGAGATCTGGGGAAGATCAAGGGTTATGGGACGAAGAGAGTACTTATTTTTCATTTTCTTTCTTTACTTTCTGTTCAAAAGGGGATGTTGATTTTTTGGGTAAGAAATCATCGGCTCATATGATCGGAATCATAATTGGCGGAGAGGGGCAACCACCCTTTCAAGGAAACTTCCCTTCTCTCCGGCCGGAGCCTCATTCTTCGAGCTCTGAGCTACACTCGACCAAACCCTAGAATTTGGCCGTTCGGCGTAGCTTTTATATCAACAACTATTTTTAATGAATTGCCCTATTTTTTTTATCACTTATTTACGTATTTGCCATGGTGGAGATGGAGCCCGCTGGCCGCTGCTATGTAGTTGGCACGTGCTGGCATTGGCTACCTAGTCTCTAGTACACAATTTGAATTTTGAACCAACATCTATGCATTTGTGTTGGTTGAGTAATTTGAGTTGTTCAATTCCAACATGGGTTTTGTGTAGGGTAATAAAATGGGTATTTCAATTATTTACTTGAGGTTATTCATTTAAAATACTATGTGATCGAGACAAAATTGTATTTTGATCAATCTAGTCGAAATTAAGGAATTGAATATTTGAATTTGCTTCAAATAAGTCTGAAACAAATGAACAAAGAATAAAACTAAGCTGAAGCTTTACCGGCAAAGGCACTACGACGCAAGAGTAAGTATTAATTTTTAAAGAACAAGAAATGAAAAAGGGGAAATGGAGAATAGAATAGACCTAATTTTGAAGATATGACATCTTATTTATAGGTGATTGGTGTAGTAATCCTCAATAATAAGAATTGTAGTTGAGTTGGATTAGAAAAATAAATACTATTAGCTAAGATTAGACCACTAGGAAAACTAGAATTATTGAAGTAGGAGTGCTTGGGTACAATCCTGCTCGTTTGAATGGTCCACGCCCTCGGCCTGGTCTGAGGATCAAAGTCCATTAAAAACATCGTTAGCAAAGTACTCTTCCTATAAGACGTGCTCGATTGACCCAACGAGCTCATCCTTGTAGCAATATCTTTTGTCTCGTATGTTCTTACAGCCCAACCTAGAGGGAACTGAACTCGAGTTTGGGGCCGTTACCTGGGGCCTTCATACGATCTCCCTCGAGCAGGTATATGGGCTTTCATGCGCGTAAATCGGAGCATGCACTTGGATTATTTCTTTCATTATGTTTTAAATTGTTAAATATAAAGTATAATGGTAAAATATAAAATGATAGATTTTTTTGTCTTCCGTATAATCTCAAATTTTCATATTTACCTTTTGTACCATCGAAACAACAAATATAATCTGCATATTACTGATTTATTAGTAAAACAAATCAAAATCATTAACAAATATTAATGAACGTTAAAGAACTTTATATCAAACACTAGTACATATGCCCGTGTCCGAGGATACGGGTTTTTTTTTTTTAATTAACATAAACATTATAGTTACAAATTATAGTGATGTATGAACATAAACATTATGCCTTTGTTTACAAAAAGGTAAGACATAAATTAACATCTAATTGACATATAGATTTTTAACCAGTTGAAGTAAAGATGTTGTCTCAATCGAAACAGACATTGGCCAGGTACGTTTACGTAAAAGCACCTGAAATAAATAAAAAATGAAATCAATATATTTTTATTAAATTAACAATATAATAATTAAAAAATAATAATAATTACCTTATTATGCCCATTCCAAGTCCTTGTCGTAGGTTTGTGCAAGCGTCTATATTCTTTCACGCACTCATCCCATGACTATAAAATTAAATTACATGCATCAAATTATAAATAAACAATAATAAATATTTAAACTGAAATTATAAATAAACAATACTAAATATTTAAACTGAATTGAATTAAATACCAGTGGGGGCAATGCAACTGTCGGTAAGTTGGTTAGTCGATTTTGATCATAATAATGAATTCTAAATATTAGTCAAAAAATCTATATATATTCGTTAATTAATGTAAATACAAAAAAAAAGAAATAAAAACTTAATTTAACATCAAATGTTTACCCAAATCATTTCATCGTGTTCAAAAGGTTCTCGCATGACAATCGAGACATTCTTTCTTCGCAAAATGTCAATCTAAAAATCACATTATTATTTATTAATTTTTTTTGATAAAAACAAATATTTACAATAAAATAGTAATAGTAAAATATTAACTTACTGTTTCACTTAGAGCCGAATCACCATATCCATAAATATTCAATGTTCCTTGATCGTTCATTTTTTTCAAACCTATAAAATTAAACACAACTTGTAAATCTATAGTATAAAACACTATCTAAATCAACATTAAAATTCAAATAAAAATAAACAATATCTATTTTGAAAGTCTTCAATTATAAAATTAAACACAACATAAAATTAAACACAATTTTTAAATAATAATAATTAAAAATCTATCTAATTTACATTCAAATAAAAAAAACTATCTAATCTAAAATTAATAAAAAATAAAAAAATCCATGGCTGGCCATTAAAAAATTTCTCTCTCTCTCTCTGACTCTCTCTATCTCTCTCTCTCACACTCACACAAACACCTACACAAAATTTCTCTCTCTGACTCTATCCAACCACGCCCTTCATTTTCCTCCTCAATTCCACCCCTTTCTCTCCCTCACGCCCCAGCCCGTCATCACCTTCTTCTCTTCCTTACAGCACCGCCTCGCCACCACTTCCTTTGTAACTGCCCTACCACTTCTTCTCTTCCTTTTTTCACAGCCCTAAAACCCCTCCCCCTCCATTTCCCATCCCCGAAAACTTCTCCCCACATCTTCCTCTAATCAATGGAGGAAGGCAACTACCCATCAAAAATTGCCTCCGGAGCAATCAATTTGGGATTTTTGGGAAACGAAGCCCTGAGTCACGCAATTCGCTCTCAATCCGATCGCAAACCGCTGAAATCCGTCCGCAATTCGCTCGAAATCCGTTCGCAATTCGCTCGAAATTCGGCCGCAAACCGCCTGGCTGCCAATGGGCGCGATAGTCTCTGCGCGGTGCCCCGGTGAAGACGATGGTGTTGAGCTGGATCAGTGATTCCGTAAATCTCTCTCTCTCTCTCTCTCTCTCTGTGTGTGTGTGTGCAATTGAGCAATTCAACATCTTGAACCTGTGTAGTTTCTTATTTTTGTCCGTCTTTCAATGCTCTGCTTTGCATCACCATGTAATATTTTTGCTAAAATTTCTTTACATATTTTTATCAGATACGCACAATTATGTTGACAAAACTGCTACAATGCAAGACAGAGCCTTTCATTTTAGGAAACAGTCTAAGCGGCTTCACATAGCTCTTTGGATGAAAATTAAGAGAAAAATGACAGTGGAGAAATTGAAGTTGAGAAATAAGTAAATACCTTTTTTGAAGTTTGAATGCTTTTTGTAGCTGCTTGATTGTTTATTGAATTTTTGGAATTTGAATTTTTGTAAATTTGAATCTGTAAAGTTTTGGACTGTAAAAAGTTTTGAAAAGTATAAAGAAGTGGGGTATATAAATGAGAAGAGGGTATGGATCTTTTTTTTTAAAATTCAAATTTTAGGAGGGAAACAGAGGACGGAAAAGGGACTGTAAAGCTTTTTTTTTTTTTTAGGGCAAAATGGGAAAGGGACTAAATAGTGAGGGCAAAATGGTAAAGTCAGCAAGTGGTACTATTCATGCTAAAGTGGAAGGACTGCTTCCATTTATACTATAGATTTCAAATTGCCTACATAACAAAACATATTTCTATATCGTTTAACTGAGCACTAAAATGACTTTTTTTTTATCCTTATCAAATTACACACAAATAATCAAAATTTCACCCCCCATTAAATCATTTAGTCAAACTTTTCTTTCTTTAACATACAAACTAGTGTAACTCCTGTGCGATGCACGGATAGCTATTAACACATATTGATAAAAATTCATACAAATATAACAGGAAATAGAAATGTTTGTGTACATTGTAAAATACTTTTTAAAAAAATATATTATTAGTACAAATATCAGATTGAAGGTCACAAAAATAAATACTCCCTCCGTCCCGCTAATATCCGCACTAACACTGTTTGCGCGGGAATTAAGGAATATGATATTTTAATAAAATGTTGTGAGTGTAAAAGTAAAGTAGGAGAGAGAATGAGTGGAGGGTGTAATAAATTATAATGGTGTTGTGAGTATTAAAATAATGTAGGAGAGAATGAGTGGGGTTGGGTGAATATTTTATTAATATAAAGTTTCCTTTTTGGGAGTGTGCGGATATTAGCGGGACGCCCAAAAAGGAAAGTGTGCGGATATTAGCGGGACGGAGGGAGTATATATTTAAGGCATAGTTAGTTTGTAAGAAGCGCATTTTATACGTAAATTCTCGTTCTATTCAATAATAATCACATTTGACATCCATTTTTCAATGCTATGGAATTGAACGCATATTTTTTATGTAAAACATATTTATTGTGTATTGAAAGTGATATGTGCGTAATTTGCCCACAGTATCACTTAATTTCGACAACGATTGGGAAAGCGTAATAAATCTACTTATAAGTCTCCAAATCTTTCTCTTCAATTGCAATTCTGAACTCTTGACTCTAGTGATTCTTCAAACTAACAAATTACATGAAATGAAAATTTTCAAATATCATCAATTTCTTTTTTTGAGAAGTTATTTTGTTCTTGAACCGTATTCAACTTCTACATCCCCGTATGATTTTTACATATTTCTTTAATGTTATTGTTATATAATCACGTTTTTTTATATCGCAAGTAATTAAATTTAACATTAGGAAAAATTATTTCACTATCAAATAAATAAATGCTCCATTCGTCCCATTTTAAACTTCCTTTCTTTTTAATAAAAGGTGTCCCATTTTAAGTTTTAAAAAAGTAAAATGAATTTTTTTTAATATTTTTATATTCAATGGTCTTATAAGTCATACTCACAACAACTATTCACTAATTACTTTGTACCCAACTTTTTATACTTTATAATAAAACCATTCATCTCTTTAATATCCTAACTAATTTTTTAACGTTTAAAATAGGTCAAAAGTTGAAGAAAAAAATATTACTATTTCTATTATAAAATGCAATTTTTTCCCTTTATTTCCTTATAAATGTAGAGATTAATAATATGACATAGAAATATAAGAAAACACAATAAACAATAAACAAATAAGTATATAATAATATACAAATATTATCAATATTTAAAATTTATTATAAAAAAAGATGAATACTAAGTAAGCGGGTTCGGGTTAAATGGGACGATTCGAGCTAATCTCAAATTCACCCCAATCCCACCCGATTTAAAAGAAAACATTTCCAAACTTTTTTCATTAGAAGCGGATCAATGCGGGTTTAGGAGGGATTCAAAAATTTTATCAACCCGTTTTTTACTTACAAAATTCTCTAAATAGGGCAATATCAACACTGTTTTCCTAGAATTGGGCCAAAAAAAATAATTTGATTACTCTACTGCAAAAATTTTAGTTAATTGAGACGGAAAATATAAATTTTCCCTTCTAGTTAAAGCACATAATAATGCAATTTTGTGGCAAAAAAAATAGTATTATTTTTTTGTGATTTATTTTGAGCTGAAAATAATATTCATTTTTGAAATGAAGAAAATAATTATTTTGTATAATGACATTTTTTAAAGTTGACTTGAGACGAAAAATATAATTTTCCCTTCTAGTTTTATTTATTTTAGTTTTCATTATTAAGAATTAATTTTTATTTTGCTAGTAATTAAATTTAACATTAGGATAAATTATTTCACTATCAAATAAATAAATGCTCCCTTTGTCCGATTTTATACTTCCTATTTTTTTTTTAATAAAAGTTGTCCCATTTTAAATTTAAAAAAATTACAATGAAAAAATTATAAAATTTCAATATTAAATGGTCTTATAAGTCATACTCACAACAACTATTCACTAATTACTTTGTACCCAATTTTTTATTCTTTATAATAAAACCATTCATCTCTTTAATATCCGAACCCATTTTTTAACGTTTAAAATAGGTTAAAAGTTGAAGAAAAAATTATTCATAAATATTATATATAAACAGGCACAAATAAATGAACCAAAATTAATAATCCATCAAATTTTGATAAAATAAAAATTAAAACATAAATAGTTCTAATAATTATATTTGTAGCCAATAATAAGATTTTTAATTTTACTAATATACTTCAACTACTCTTTAAATTAAAAAATGTTATATCAAATGGCGTCCACATTTTTTATATCATTAATCTAAAGTTCTTTATTAATAAACCATCATTTTTTAAAAGAGATCAATAGGAATTGTTTCTTAAAAAAAAAAAAAAACAAGAGAAAAAAAAAACTGAGCGAGAAGAACTTAATATAAAATGTTTTGTAAAAAAATAAACTCAATGAAAATTTATAATCATATATTTTTCATAATTTCTAAAGGACTTTTAAGAAAAGAAATTGTCCTTCAATTCAAAATTGAATATTTCTTTCATCCCATAAATAATACTACTTTCTATATCCAAAAAAAAAAAATTTGCTTCCTTTACCTCAAGGAATTTACTTGTCCAAAAAATTAATATTTATTTTCTGAGACGAAGACACTAACATTATAAAAATTATTTTTTACAAAATAATACTACTTCAACTAAAGAAAAAAAAATACTATTTTCGTCCCAATGAATATTTTATAAAATATTACTTAATTTGTTTAAAAAATGAATGTCATATTTTGAAACGATGGCACTAACACTACAACATTTCAAAAATGAATATTACTTTCGATTCAAAATGAATAACCCAAAGATAATACGACATTTTTTATCCAAAAAAATGAGCATTATTCCCTTCATCCTAATTAATATTTTAAAAACTAATACTACTTCATTCGCCTCTGCAATTAATGTTTGTAATGTTAGTGCATTCGTCTCAAAATATGACATTAATTTTTTTGGCTAATATAGTAGTATTATTTTTTAAAATGTTCATTGAGCCAAAGGAAGCAATGTTAATTTTTCTTGGACATATAAAAAAATTATATTTTTTAAGGAAAAAAATATATTTTTTAAGGAAAAAAATTTACTTCAATTCAAAAATGAATATTACGTTCGTCCCATAATTAATACTACTTTCTATATGAAAAGAAAATTGCTTCCTTTCTCTCAAGGAATTTATTTGTCTCAAAAAGTAATATTTATTTTTTGACACATGAAGACACAAACAATATGAAGATTAATTTTTACAAAATAATACTACTTCGGCTAAAAAAATAAAAAACAATCTTCATCCCAATGAATATTTTATAAATATTACTTAAGTTGTTTAAAAAAGTAATGTCATATTTTGAAAGGAAGGCACTAATATTACAATATTTAAAAAATGAATATTACTTTCGATTCGAAATGATTAACCCAAAAATAATACTACATTTTTTTTCCAAAAAAAATTAGCATTATTTCCTTCATCCCAATGAATATTTTTAAAAAATAATAATACTTCATTCGCCTCTGCAATTAATATTTGTAATGTTAGTGTCTTCGTCTCAAAATATTACATTAATTTTTTAGATGAATAAAATAGTATTATTTTTTAAAATGTTCATTGAGACGAAAAAAGCAATATTAATTTTTTTTTGATATATAAAAAAATTCTACTTTGTAAGAAAAAAAAATTCCTTCAATTCAAAAATGAATATTACTTTCATCTCATAATTAATACTACTTTCTATATAAAAAAAATGCTTCCTTTGCCTCAATGAATTTACTTGTCTCAAAAATTAATAAACATTAATTTTTACAAAAGAATACTACTTCGGGTAAAAAAAGAAATTATTATATTCGTCCCAAGGAATATTTTATACAATATTACTTAATATGTTTAAAAAAATAATGTCAAAATTTGAAACGAAGGAAGTATCATTACAAACAATAATTTATATTTAAAAAGTAAAATTATGATTATTACTCCCTCCGTCCCAAAATATTTGTCCCATTTGACTTTTTTGTTGAACTTTGACCACAAATATATGACAATTTAATTATGTTCATGAAATTCTAAAAATTCCTATTGATTCACCATTAATAATATTATCAACAACAATTTTTAGAATTTTATGAACATGATTAATCTCTCATAAATTTGTGGACAAAGTTCAACAAAAAAGTCAAATGGGACAAACATTTTGGGACGGAGGGAGTATTATCATCATTTATAATAAAAAAAAAATATACTTCACACTTAATTAATTTTTACAAAAAAGATATTGAAAAATTAACAAATGATAAGTAAGAAATTTATATTTAGAAAAGAGTTTTTTTTTTTGTGTCCAAATTAAATGAAAATAGTCTCTAATTAAAGAGGAAAAAAAATTATGAATTTTGGTGTAAATTTTTTTTTTTAATTTTTTTTTTTTAATAAAATAATTGAGGTTGAAAAAATGGGATGAAAAAAAAATTTCCGGAAATAAAATGGCCAATCAGAGTGCTCCACGTGGCGTGATATTTAAAAAAAAAAAATCCATGGCGCGTACACGCGCCTTTGTCGGCGCGTGTACGCCACGCGCCCAATTACGTCGTCACACGTGTTCTCTCCGCCCTGATAATTGCCAAATTGCCACCGAGTGAAATAACTAAAATACCCTTCGTTTTTGGGGGAAAACTTGACAATCCTGTTATTATATATAGATAGATATATAGAGAAGTCATAGCTTCTCTCTCTAACAACAACCATCACCACCATCTGCTACCGTCGCCTCCGCCACCACTGTTACTCTCTGCAACCACTTTTCTCTCTCCCCCCTCGCTCTCTTGTTTATTCTTCTTCACTTCTTCTCTGTTCCAATATTTTTCCCACGTCACAAAACCTCATATCTAAATATATATGTCGTCGTACCTGGACCACCCACAACCTCTGTCTTCTCCATCCACTTCTAGTTAGTCTTTCTCTCCCTCCCTTTTTTTAGTGTGTGTGTGTGTTTATGATTTTGTGTGTATCTTTCAATTTCCTGTGTGTTTGGTAGGCTAGGGTGGTGATAGAGTAGGGTGTGGGGGTGGGGTAGGGTGGGTAGTCGAGAATGTGGGGGGAGGGGTGGTAGCCGAGAGTAGGGGGAGTGGGGTAGGGTGGGGGTGTTAAAAATAAATTAAATTAATATGAGTAAAAAAAAAAGTCTAACCTTGGGAGGGGGGGGGTCGGTGGTTGGGGGTGGTGGAAGTGGTGACGGTTGTTAAAAAATAATTTTAATATAAATAAAAAAAATTGCTTCAGAGTGGGGAAGTTATTAAAATATAATTTTAAAATGAATAAAAAAAATATTTTTTTAACATGATGTGGTGATGGGAGTAGGTAGTTGTTAAAAATAAATTTAAAATGATTTTTTTTAACCCCGATGGAGGTGGTGGTGGTGATGAAGAGGGGGATTGTAAAAAATAATTTTAATATAAATAATTTTTTAATGAGGGGATGGGGTAGGAGGTGGTTGATATGGGGTGGATAGCGTGGGATGTATGTAAAGTTGGGTGTGTATGTGATAGTGTTACAATTTTTCGAAAAATATTTTAGTTAGGAAAAATTTGTAAGTGATTTTAGTTAAAAAAGTGAAAAAACATTTTCTGTAAAAAATTTTCCAGTACTACCAGGCTTTTCTACTTAAAATATAACATACTCTCTCCGTCCCGCTAGTAATTGCACAGTTACTGTTTACGCGTGAATTAAGGAAGAAAATAATTGAGAAAATGTTGTGAGTATGAAAAGTGAGGTCGGAAAGAGAAAGTGAGGTATGAAATAGTGATTTGATTGATGTTGTGAGTATAAAAGTAAAGTATGAGAGAGAATTAGTGGGTGGAATAGTAAAGATTCTTTACCATTTTAGGAAGTGTGCAATTTGTAATGGAATGCCCAATGAAGAAAGTGTGCAATTTATAGCGAGACGAAGGAAGTACTCCATAAGATAATAATTTTTAGTTTTGAGTTTGCCTTAGATACAGTTAATTTTGAAGTAAGAAATAGTGTTGATATATTATTTTTTTAATTTGAAAGATTTTTTTATAATACAAATAAATGTGAAACAAAAAATTTTGAGGGAAATTAGTTTCTCCCTAAGATTATAAAAAGTCTTGTTTTAAAAATCAAAACAAAGGTACCTACAATTTTTTTTTAAAATAAAAAACAAGATTTTTTATAATATTTCAAATAAATTTTGAGAAGATAGAGAGAGATGCACAGCACTCGTGTAATAAATGTGAAAATAGATTAATGCAAAAAAAATGAAATACTAATTAAAAATATATGCAGATTAAGATAAATTTCAATTGAACACACAAAAAAAGAAAAAGAAAATGAAAATGAGAGGCTCAGATCTGTTGGGCAAATTCTAAATACAGGGAGTTTAAAATACAGGGATCCCGGGAAATTACTAATTTGCCCCTTTATATACCAATTTTTTTTTTTTATCATTTCAAACACTCTCTCTCTCAGACTCTCCCTCTTCTCTGTGAACGAACGAGAGAAAGGCGATTTCAATCGACTCGCAACAACGGAAAAAGGAAAAATCGATAATGGTGAGAGTAAAAATCCCGGCGTCCCAACCCCGCCGCACTGGAGCCGACGCTACCGCCAAAGTAATCGTCGCCGGAGCGTCCTCTTCGACCGTGCCCGTAAAGAAGGTAAACTTAAACCTAATTTAATGGGACATCTCGAGTGAAACCACTCGAGATGAATCTCGAGTGGGTTTATACGAGATGTCTCGTATAAACCCACTCGAGATGCATCTCGAGTGGTTTCACTCGAGATGTCATCCCACTGTTGTTGTTGATTTGTGTTAGATTGTTTAAAATTGAATCCAAGTTTTGGCATAAACTCGGGTAGCAATGAACCCGGGTTTTAATGGGACATCTCGAGTGAAACCACTCGAGATGCATCTCGAGTGGGTTTATACGAGATGTCTCGTATAAACCCGCTCGAGATGCATCTCGAGTGGTTTCACTCGAGATGTCATCCCACCTGTTGTTGTTGATTTGTGTTAGATTGTTTAAAATTGAATCCAAGTTTTGGCATAAAGCTGGGTAGCAATGAACTGGGTTTTAATGGGACATCTCGAGTGAAACCACTCGAGATGCATCTCAGTGGGTTTATACGAGATGTCTCGTATAAACCCACTCGAGATGCATCTCGAGTGGTTTCACTCGAGATGTCATCCCATGTATTGTTGTTGATTTGTGTTAGATTGTTTAAAATTGAATCCAAGTTTTGGCATAAACCGGGTAGCAATGGCTGGGTTTTAATGGGACATCTCGAGTGAAACCACTCGAGATGCATCTCGAGTGGGTTTATACGAGATGTCTCGTATAAACCCACTCGAGATGCATCTCGAGTGGTTTCACACGAGATGTCTCTAATGTATTGTCTCTCTCTTATTTGTGTTTTTGTAGGCACGTGAACCTATGACCGTTTCGGCTAGAAAGAGGAAGGCCGATAAGCGTTTGGAGAGAGAAGAAAACCTGAGGAAGGCCCTAAGACGAGGGAGCCACACTGATGATGAGCGGGGAGGAGGAGGCGGCGGTCGATAGGGATAGTGGGGAGGAGGAGGAGGATAGTTCGATGGGGAGGAGGAGGAGGATAGTTCTGATAGGGAGGAGGGGAGTGATAGTTCTGGTGGTGGAGGTGGAGGTGGAGATGGAGATGATGATGATGGTGGAGGTGGAGGTGAGGAGGAGGTGGAGGAGGAGCGGGGAGGAGGAGGAGGATATAGTAGAGCCTCCTAGACCCCTGAGACATGGGAGGAGGCGGGGTCGGGTTGTGGCTATCGGGCGGGGACGGGGAGGAGGCGGGGTGTGGAGGGCGACCATCATGGCGGCTGAGAGGGACCCTGGTGGTGGCCCGGAAGGATGTTTCCTTGCTATACGGGTTCGGTGATCACCGAGCCGGACAGATTTGGAGTGACTCCATTAGTGAGTCATTAGTGACTTTCCAGACGAGACTGACGCATCTGGATAGGTAAGCTACTAATTAATGTGATATGTTTAAAATCTTGAAGTCATTTATACCACACACACACCGTAAATATTCCTTTACTTATCCCATGCTGCTTTTCTCGAGAATTGATTATATTTTTTGTTTCGAATCAACAGGTTCGACCGTGATGCGCATCCATTGCCGATAGAGCACTGGCGGCCCTCGTGGATGCGTCGGGCCTCCAGCAGCTGCACGGTGCGGTCATTCAGAGGCCGAACCATGCGCTGCTTACGGCATTTTTGGAACGGTGGTCTCCTGAGACTAACTCGTTCCATATGCCTTGGGGGGAGATGACGATCACGCTGCATGACGTCTTTCATATCCTAGGTATGTTGTTGTTATATACTACACTCCGTCCCGCACGACTTAGGATTTTGGTCAACTTGAGTTCACTTTGACCGAGTAATTTAAACAAAAAAATAATTATCCAAATAAAATTCTAAAAATTGTTATTGTATCAAGCCTATATGAACTGTCTACATTCATGTCAGCATTACTTGTTTATTTTTATAAATTCATCTCTTATCTTGAAATGTTTATGTTCATTTTCATTTTACAGTATCGGTGTGTGGCCGACCTGTTCGGTATCCGGACCCAGTGCCTGACCTATCCGGCATCCGTAGCCACCTCCAGTTGATCGGCACTGGGTACTCATTGAGGGAGGTCGAGCGCCTATTTACTCAGCGTAGAGGGGGCATGACAGATGCCCAGCGTGCGTCCGCGTATATCCCTGCACCTATTGGGTTGCACGATGTTCGTGGACAAGAGCGAGATAAGGTGCCCGCAGCCTACCTTCCCTTTGCGTGGATCTAGACAGCCTCCCCACTCTCTCTCAGGGATCGGCCCACTTTGGCATATATGTACCGAGAGTTGGGAAGGCGTCAGATCCGGATGCAGCAGATGGGCGGTTGTGCGGCTCTCCTAGAGGTACATCTTACTCCATTCACTTTCTTTTTACTGTCTACTCCCCCCCCCACCTCTGTTATTAAATGTTGCATTTGAGTAGTTTTTAATACTTTTTTACATACATATCAGGCCTGGATATACGAGTACTTTCCGGGTTTTCGGCGAGTTCTTGACCCGCGGTGGCGGCGAGGGCAGCCGAGAGCCCGTAGATGGTCTCGTGATGATTCTACTGGGAGGTCGTTCGATCATCTTGTGCGGTATCGCCGCATTCTTGACGGGATGGGGGCGACGGTGTGAGTTATTCATATTAAAGCTTATACGTTTTTGTGTCCTTCCTTCCGATATTATGTTGACTTTGCCTAACAATGTCTACTCACGGAGTTATTTGGACTCCTTATGGGACCGGGTCGGACACGTCTTGCTGTTTCATACTACAGGGGTGTTATACGCTTACGTGACATCACCGAGGCGTATATGGGCGATCGTGTGACCGGGCGGTTCGGGTACCGACGAGAGGATCCCAGGCCCGCCCCATAGCGAGCGAGATATGCGTTTTGGCAAAGGGTCGAAGGGGTATCGAAGCATTATGGTGGTGACATAGATCGAGACTTGGGCGAGATTGGGTTGAGTTTGGCATGGCGGAGTTCGGGGCCGATACCCGTTGGGGGCCACTATTTACAGGAGATCATCCCGCGCCTGTTCCTCACGTGACTCCGGATTATATGGCTTGGTTTCGGGCGAGGAGTCATATTCGGATAGCTAATCCGATACACGATCCCAGGTGACATTCCACCTCCCCCACCTCCCAGTGATGTTCCACCGCGGCTATGGTTGCAGAGGCACGAGCTAGGCTACGCCATTCGACGGATGAGAGGTTCCCGGAAGGACGGCGAGCTACTCTTAGAGAGATCTACGAGATGTTAGGAGGTCCCACTTAGGATTTATTTGTTTGCTTCAGTTTGAACTTGTAGTGGACACCTTTTAGATTGTTTTAGTTTTGTTGTTGATGTTGTGTTGTAACTCCACTTCCTTTAATATTTTGACCAATGTCATAAGCATGAAAAAGTCTTAAAATGTCATCTAGATCTTAGAAAAAATTTAAAAAAATAAAAAACCTATACGTGTACCACTTTCGGATGCTCGGGACATATTCCTTAAAACCCTAAAAAATGGGACATTTTTGTAACTCCACTTCCTTTAATATTTTGACCAATGTCATAAGCATGAAAAAGTCTTAAAATGTCATCTAGATCTTAGAAAAAATTTAAAAAAATAAAAAACCTATACGTGTACCACTTTCGGATGCTCGGGACATATTCCTTAAAACCCTAAAAAATGGGACATTTTTGTAACTCCACTTCCTTTAATATTTTGACCAATGTCATAAGCATGAAAAAGTCTTAAAATGTCATCTAGATCTTAGAAAAAATTTAAAAAAATAAAAAACCTATACGTGTACCACTTTCGAGATGCTCGGGACATATTCCTTAAAACCCTAAAAAATGGGACATTTTTGTAACTCCACTTCCTTTAATATTTTGACCAATGTCATAAGCATGAAAAAAGTCTTAAAATGTCATCTAGATCTTATAAAAAATTTAAAAAAAAAATAAAAAACCTATACGTGTACCACTTTCGGATGCTCGGGACATATTCCTTAAAACCCTAAAAAATGGGACATTTTTGTAACTCCACTTCCTTTAATATTTTGACCAATGTCATAAGCATGAAAAAGTCTTAAAATGTCATCTAGATCTTAGAAAAAATTTAAAAAAAAATAAAAAACCTATACGTGTACCACTTTCAGATGCTCGGGACATATTCCTTAACACCCTAAAAAATGGGACATTTTTGTAACTCCACTTCCTTTAATATTTTGACCAATGTCATAAGCATGAAAAAGTCTTAAAATGTCATCTAGATCTTAGAAAAAATTTAAAAAAATAAAAAACCAGGGTTTATGGAAAATATGACATCTCGTGTATATTAACACGAGATATCTATATGAAATCTCGTGTATAACTACACGAGATGATATTTGAACATCTCGTGTAGACCTGCACGAGACGCGTCTAAATTTTCATAAATCGTTGCGTTGAAAGGAATTTGACGTTTAAAATTCCGAACATAAATCCAGAAAACACACCAACGCCATTCTCATTCAAAAATTCAATTTTTTAAGTTCATAACATGGATTCCTCAAATAATAACATGGATTCCTCACATAATTCTCCCCAAAGTTCTCCAAGTTTCAATGATTATGCCTCACAAACTTCTCCACAAAATTCTTATGATTGTGTTGACCTTGATACGATAGATTTTCTCATTGATGAAGAAGAAGAAATCTTACAAAATATTCCTCCACATCAACATTCTCCAAGTGTCAATGATCCTAGCTTCGATGAAGTAAGTTGTTAATTTTTTTTTTTTTGTGTATTGTGATCAAAATAAAAATAAAAATCCCATCTTGTTTTAAAAATCCCATCTTGTTTTTTTAAAGCATGTACAGGGACATCTCGGGTAAATACACTCGAGATGAATCTCGAGTGAGTTTACTCGAGATGTGTCTCGTGTAATATTACTCGAGATGTGTCTCGAGTGGATATACCCGAGATACATCCGGATCACAGGAAACCGACTCGATACTACGTATTTGTATTTTGCGGGGTTCCTACCCGGACATCGGTGATGAATTAACTACATCACAAACATTTCAAACTCTGAGCTTCGCCTACGTATGCAAGCCATCGCGAGGCGCCGTAATATATACCTTGTTATAAAGGACTCGAAGAATAGACGTGGAAATGTTCTTGCGTACGCAAACATAATTTGTCATTTTGGTGGACAACACAGGGCCGGAAGATCAATGAACAAAAGGAAGACAAGTACGAAGAAAAGGGATTGCACTTTTAGACTATATGCCAAAGAAAGGGGTGGTGATGGGTTATGGGGTTATGTTGTGAAGAATGGGGTGCATAATCATGAATTTCCTAAGTATCGGAAGGGTTTCTGTCGGGAAATTGACACACCGGTGAATACGCGGCGGTTTGTACCGCGAGCGAATGTTCGTTGCGTCCAGAATAACATAGTAGGAATGTTAAAGATGCAAGATGAGACGAACGTCAGCACTCCGATGCACGTTCGCAACGCAGTCACAAAGTATAGAGAAGGAGAAAGACAGGGGAGGACCGCGCTTCAACATTTCCTAAAATTGCTCGCCGATGATGGGTATACATACTTCATGAGGATTGACCCT
This sequence comes from Adenophora triphylla var. japonica, assembly GCA_022495995.1. NCBI lineage: Eukaryota > Viridiplantae > Streptophyta > Magnoliopsida > Asterales > Campanulaceae > Adenophora > Adenophora triphylla. The sequence goes on along the minus strand of JAFEMH010001106.1, from coordinate 149,641 downwards.
GAGAGTGGCACGATCGGAGATATATTCTTCGCTCACCCTACAGCATTGAAGATTCTTAACTGTTTTCCGTATGTTATCGAGGTGTTGCACCTTCAACACCCAGCCTTGCTACGGATTGTACTTCTTGCAGATTGTGGGGTTTACTTCTACCGGCCATAATTTCACAATCGCGTCTGTGTTCCTCAGGCATCAGAGTACGGGTGATTATAAATGGGTATTGGAATGTTTGCTCAGTCTGTTTACACCTCCTCAGTTGCCTACAGTTTTTGTCACAGATCGGGAGTTGGGTTTCATCGGTGCTATCCGTTTAGTTTTCCCCACACCGCACACATCTTGTGTCGGAGGCATATAGAGATGAATGTTAGAGAGCGTGGGTTGAAAGAAACCGGTAGCATTGACTTTGCGAGTCGTTCATGAGGAGGTTCAATAAAGCAATCTCGGCCTCTACCTCCGACGAATGGGATGAACGTTGGAAGAATTTTCTTGTCGATTACAAATCTTACCCTAAATTATTGGATTACCTCAGCGATACCTGGATTACTCCGTACGCTCGGAATATTCTGTCCATGCACACGGATGTGTTGAAACACTTTGGGACCCATACAACAAACAGGTGTGAGGGTGAGCATAACGAGGTTGAAGAAGGCATTGGAGAGTGCTTCTTCTACTTATGACACGATCTTCAAGACGACTCGTAGAATCTTTCATATCCGGCTAACAAATATCAAGCGGTTTATGAATAGAGCGAAGACCGAACTCCACTTGATTTGGATAAACTTAACTGCTTCGCAACCTATTGACTAGAGTGTCGGTACATGGTTTGGATCTTATCGAAAGGAGCGGTCTCGAATTCGAGACACTCAAGTATGGTCGTACTCGGGTTATGTCATCAATGAGGCCGATTGCGGGTGTTACATCGGGCGGACACATGGACTTCCCTGTTCCCGTGAGATTTCACATATAGAGGAGCGTGGGGACGGATTGAGCTTTCCATGATTGATGAGTTACGGAAGAAGTTGGACATTGAAGTGGACACCCGTTCATCGAGGATCCCTCATAGATATCGACGGTTTTCGAGATGTGTTGGCTAGAGTTGAGACGGCACACTAACCGGTAAGGAGAAGGTTATTATGGCGAGATGGAAGAAGGGCTTAATCACCGCGCGATGGTTGCTTCCGAGCCGAGATCATACTTCAAAGGCGAATCAACCCAGGCCGGAAGTTCAAGAGAACCGTCGAATTGGGAGCATACAAACAACTTTTATGGAGTCCCCGCTACACCGCCCTCGACTAGAAAAGGGTATGTATTTTCATGCAAATTATGCCTCAAATCTTTGGGTGTTTGTTGTACATTTGACACCGCTTCTCACACTTCTTTTTATTTTTTCCCCTGTTTCAGTCTAGATGTGCATTCGTGGCATCAACCCAAGGGAGTTTGGATTCCACGCGCAAACGGAAATCACCTACCAAACCCACACCATCAACCCCTGCTAGTACTCCTACGTCTCATCCACCGCTAGCTCCTTAGGTCGTGGGAGAGGACGGGGTCGAGGTCGAGGTCGAGGTCGAGGACGGGGTCGAGGACGGGATCGTAGTCGAGGGACGTGGAGAGGGAAATGGACATCCCAATCACACTAGTATATACGACTCCGCGTACTTGGCGTATTTTCCGCCTTTCATTATCCCTTATATTGGAGGCATCACCAACGTCAAAGGAGATGGTCATTGTGGCTATAGAGCCGTAGCATTACAAATATACGGAGATGAGGAGTCGTGGGGCCGAGTTCGCTCGAATGTTACACGAGAGGTGCGTGATCACCAAGAGCTTTATGAGAGAGTTCTATCTTGGATACCGGTATCGGAGCATTACGTAAGCTTGCTTGTTATGAACCGTGGGCGCCAGGCTATTATTGGATGACGCTCCCGAGAGGTTGGGCACATCATTGCCACGAGGTATAACGTGGCGTTTATTTCGCGGATCTAGCGGTGGCAACTTATGCCTTAGGTGGCCGTACGTGCGGGAATCTGACCACCCAAGCGGACACGGTTGTCTTTGGGGCCAAAGTCCCCGCCCATTTTATAAGCGGTATGATACTTTACTTTATCATCTATATTATATTAGTTATATTTTGTTGTCCTACTTATAGTCGTTATATTTGATGGCCTTGTATTTAACTTGTTAATGTTTTGCGGCTTCACATGTTAGGCAATGATTACCCCATTCTACCAACACCGCTCCCGTGGAGGTCCCAATGTGATCCAAGCGCAAGGCAACCGCACCTCCCATACCAAGATAGGACATCGAGTACGATCGACTATATGAGGAGGACAACGATGCAAGAAGACAAAGATTACATTTGGGATAGTATATGTGTTATGGTTTTTTATTTATCCACTTTGTATGAATGTTTGAATTAATTGCTTTCGTTTCGTAAACACTTTCATTTCGTAAACAATTTGGCGATACTATACGTGTAATGGTATATTCATCCCTCCCATGGTTTTTGTGGAGATGTCCTATCACATTCACAATCAAATTTTATTCCAAGTTCAGTCTCTTGTTAGCTTTTCCTGTTGCTGAAGTGAAACATTAGCCTCTGATGCATATCTCGTGCGGTCTACCGAGATGTCCTCTTGTATCTCGGGTAGACTTACACGACATAAATCTCGTGTAAATGTACCCGAGATATGTCGTGTAAGTCTACCCGAGATGTAAGAGGACATCTCGGGTAGACTTACACGAGACGGGCAGGGGCAGCGATGGAACAAATTAGATCCCTGTATTTAAGATCCCTGTATATAAATATATCCGATCTGTTGGGATCGGGTAAAGATTAGTCTAAATCCGCCATGGCTGCAACCTCGTTGCCCCGCCAAGATACGGGTCAGATCTCAATGCCCGACTCGATTGTGCTCGTAAGAAAGATCCATCCTCATAGCCTCATAAATTACATTTTTTCCCAAACAAACAAGAGCAGAAAAAGCTAATCGATCTAGTAGAAGTAGAAGGAGCCTTGAGGAATTAATCCTTATTATTATTATTATTATTATTACTGAGAAAAGTTGATAATGGTTGTAAGGATGGAATTGGAATTAACTCAGAAAAAGGGTTGTTGATTTCTTTCTTTCTTTCATCGTCGGACAAAGAAATCATCGGCTCATATTCTGGGTAGAATAATCAGTTGGGCAGAAAGGGGTAACAACCCTTTTCAAAACTTCCCTTCTCTCTACCTACAACTGTTGAGCCTCTTTCTCTCTTGAGCACAATAACTTTTGCCCTCTCTTCACTACGTGTGTGTGTGTGTTTCGGATTGTTTTATGTAGGGGACAAAGGAGTACTCCCTCCGGCGCACGTTAATACGTAAAAAATCCCTTTTGAACGTCCCATAATAATCTGTATTTTTTTAAAATGAAAATGAGACTCACTTCTCTCTACTCACAACACTTTTCAAATTTACTATTCTCTCCACTCATTCTCTCTCCTATTTTACTTTTACACACACAACACTTCACCTTTATCACTTTTTACCTTAATTCCCGCATCAACACAAAAAGTGAATACATTAACGGACGAAGGGAGTATTTATCAATATCTAACTCTCCGTCCTACTACAAACTACACACTTTTTTTATTGGATATACCACTACAAATTACACAATTGCTAAAATTGAAATATTTTATTACGTTTATATTAATGATCATCGCATGTTATACTCAAAACAATAATTCGATTATTATTTCTCACCCCAACTTCTCTTTCCTACTTCGCTCTTCTTACTAATAACACATAATTCACTAACATTTTTCTTAATTTTCGTGCAAATAGTAATTTTATAACTTGTAATGAGACGAATGGAGTATACTAAATTATCCTTTAAATATTTCAAATATCTAGATAACTAAATGTTTTTACAATGACAATTAACTGATCATATAGGCAAATGTAGGGGTGTAAATGATTCGGTTTGGGAGAATTTACGAAACAAACAAATAGTAATCGGTTTGGAAAAATTTCAAATCAAGTCGAACCATGAAAAAAGTCAAAACGAACCAAACCGCTATGGTTTGGTTCAGTTTGATTCAAACCGCAGTTCAATTATTTGGTTCAAAATCACGGTTCAGACCGATGTACAGACTGTGGTTTATACCATGGTTCAGACCATGGTTTCAAACGTTCAAACTACGATTTGGAGCGCAACTCATTATCAGATTAGTTTAAATTTTTCGTGAGCACAGAGTAAGAGCGAAAAAAGCGGGTGTTTAAAAGAAAAGTCGGAGGAAGAGAGTTTGAAGTAGGAAAAACACTTTACAATGTCGATCATGGAGAGAACTTGTTATTTACGTGTCGCAATAAAAATAACAACAAATGATGAAATTAATATTAAATAAGATACAAACGGGAGTTGATTAATATATGTAATGTAGGTTCTTTATTGATCTAACAATAAATATACAAAAATATTGATTAAGATACAAAACATTTTGGTTTGGTTTGGCGGTTTGGTCTCACAGTTCGGTTTAACGGTTCTGTATCGCGGACTCAAACTGAGGTTTGGTTCAGTTTGGTTTGATATGCGAGGGGTCAGACTACAAACCAAATCGAATCATATGATTTGACAATATTTGAGACCGAACCATTCATATTTGAAAACAAACCAAATCACATGTTTTGGTTTAGTTCGGTCTCAAATCACGGTTTGAACCGAACTACTTACACCTATAGGCAAATGTGTCAAAGTTTTTCGAAATATTGTAAAACTATAGATAATTTGGGATAAAAATATTTTCCAATTCTGCAGTGGCGGATCCAGGAGATATATCCCGTGTGGCCCAAAATAAATTCCGCCTCCAACATTATTCAAACCACCTATTTTCGATGTGACATGTAGTAGCTAATGTACAAAGGAAAACGATAAAAATATTTTTAAATTTATTTGTAAAAATTAATTTTTATTAATAATTTCTTGATGTAACATATACTCCCTCCGTCCCACGTGAATACAAACTTATTTCCTTTTTGGTCCGTTCCACGTGAATACAAACTGCTCAAAATGAAAATAAATTTATTATTTTATATTCACCCTACCCCACCCACTCATTTTGTCTCTTCATTTCCTACCACACAATTTATTCAACCAACTCCACTCATTCTCTCTCTTCATTTCCTACCACATATTTTCATTTTCTTAATAATACTTCTTAATTATTGTGCCCAAAAAATTGGTTTGTAATCACATGAGACGGAGGAAGTACATATTTTGTAGAAATATTTTAAAATAAATATGTGATTAATTATAAACTTTTGTGGAGTTTATTATCATTTGAAATACAAATTTTGTAAAATCATTCGACTCTATTAAGTTATTTGGGCTAATAATGAGTATCAATTAAAAGGTAAAAACTGTAAGCATTCTATGGCAAGAATAGAAAATATTTAAAATAACAATTATTTTGAAATGTACCGAAAAAGAATAGATGCTCTTAGTCTAGGGGAAGGAGTATTTTATATCAAAATAAAAAATAATATAAGCAAATAATTCTTTTAAAACATTCAGAAAAAATAAATAGAGACCACTAGTGAAATGTAAGTATTTTTTTCTGAACAAATTGAAAAATAATTTATTAAAAATTTAGTTTTATTATTTCTGGAGAGGAGGAATAGTGTAAGTGGGAAGGTAGGTTTGAAAAGAAGAAAAAAAAGTTTGAACAAGTATTTAGAAGTTAATTTATTGCATCATTATTTTGAAGAAAAAGGGAATAGAGGCCGAAGAGAAATTAAAAAAATATAAGCAGTTCCTCAGATTTGAACCCATCATAAATACTTCCTCCGTTTCGTTCGATGCTTCACAATTTTGGTGAAGTGTGTAAATTAGGAAAAGTGATGAGTGAGCGAAGGGTTGTGAGATAGAAGAAGTGAGTGGATATGACAAGTGAAACTCATAATTTAAATATGTGAGGGGAAAAAGTTAGTGGATATGACAAGTGAATCCCACAATTTAAATATGTGAGAGGAAAAAGTGAGTGAGGTTGACAAATGGGGCCCATATTTATTACCATTTTAGGAAAGATAAAACTTCTATCGAAATACTACTCATTTTAATAAAGGACTTTTCTATTGTGTGCCCATGGGCACATGATAAGGATTAAAGATTCTCTTGTAATGTGTATCAAATTAATATTTGACACACATTACAAGAGAATTTTTAAAAGATTCTCTTGTAATGTGTGTCAAGTATTAATTTGACACACATTACAAGAAAATTTTTAAAAGATTTATTCAAAGATTCTCTTGTAATGTGTGTCAAATATTAATTTGACACACATTCTGAAAAATCTTAATTGCTTATCGTGTAGCGCGATAGAAAAGTTAACAATAAAAGGTGAAGCTTCAGACGAGAGACGAGAAGAAGAGAGCAAATTGAACGCAACTGCCTTGTCGCTTGCGCTGGACCATTATCTTTTGTTGTCAAAAACAAAAACAAAAAACGAACATTTATTTTATTTTAAATATACTCGATAATTTTTATGAAAAACTTTAATGTGGGTCATGATGGCCCACACTGACCCTTTTTTAATTCTCCCTACTTTTATGAAAAACTTTAATGTGAGTAGTTAATTATAATTAACTAGTAAAACTTTGTGTTCAAGGCAAGGTTTTAAAAAGCGCTAGGCGGATACTAGATGGCGGAGCCGGATCTAGCGTCTAGGTGGGGACTAGTCGGGATTAGTCGGGATTAGTCAGGACCTAGGCGGGGTTTAGAACTAGGCGTTGGAGAGGGGCCTAGCGCCTAGGCGGGACCTAGGCGGCCTTAGGCGGGGTCTTTTAGAACAGAGGTTCAAGGACACGTGTTTTTGTTTTTTTTTTTAATTAAATTTTTTTGTAATTTAATTTTTAATTTTTTTTTAAGAGCAAAATGAGAAAGGGACAACTTAGTGAGGACAAAATGAAAAATTTGCCACTTAGAACTGTTCATTGTACTGTAACAAAGAGGAATACCATTTATACTATAGATAACATGACACGCGTAAAAGTGAATGTGCGTGTGCGCATTGTTTAATTTTGGCCCCTACCCAAGTCTATTCTGTTTGACCATGTCTTTTTGTCTCAAAATATGGCTGAACATTTCCCCATATATTGTAACCAAGCACGAGCTCGTGAAACGGGCCGGAAACATATATCTGAAGCGGCCTTAAAAGATTAAAATGCAATATCCTAAACTAAATTGGTTTAGCATACGGGAAACTAGGGATTTGAAACCTCTTTTTTCCAATTTTGCTCTTCATTTACAGCGAATGGTTCATAATCACTGATGGGCATGAATAAAGAGTTATCTAGCTGGTCAAGTAAATTGTGGGGACCATATATGACTCAGCAACAAAACTGATGTATGCGTGTAAAGGTCGACTAAAATAGTCAAAACGATAGGATGGAGATCAAAGTGGGACCTTTTCCCCAATCAACATGTGGCAATCACGTAGATAAACAAATGGAAATCGCAATGAAGAGTAAACAATAAATAAATGAAAGGTTAAGGAGAAAGGTCACAGAATCTGGCGAATGCGATCTTCCCCATTCAAACTAAACGAGGATAAGATAAAGGGAAGGCGATCGAGATCACTGAATATGGCGAAATGGTGGTCTAGCCTCGTTCCCTGTGACTTAAAGTTTGCAAAAGCAAAGATGGAGCGAGATCATCGACTTTAGTGTTAGGATGATCTCGCCTCAGTTTAAACGGTCTTAATAAACATCAAGGCAAGGTATAGCGAGATCATTAATTCCGGCGAGATAATGATCTCGTCTAAACCTATCTGGAACATTTCTAACGATTCTCGACAAAATACAAACTAACTCTGACACATAAAGATATTAACCAAATAAAACAAGAGACAAATCTCTTCTTTTGGCATTCCATGATCCCACCTACAGAAGTGATGGAGTTAGATAAAGTATGTTGGGGCTAACCATAGAAGGACACGTGTCATGTGGTCCAAGATGACATCTATAACGCCATAACACATTATCTATATATACAACATGCATCATGAAAGTCAAGTAAGCAATATTTCCTACCTTCAAGTTGTTTCAATATAGTTTGAGCTTTTTCCATATATCGTGTACTTACTCTCACACCCGAGTGACTTTAGCAGAAAAAGCCCTCGACTTGGTTCACGGTGTTCATCTTGCAGGTCTGATGTGTAAGATCAATCCAAGTTATCCTCCGTAGAGTCAACACTTTGGAATGATCAACTGAGCTCGATTCTTGATAGCATCAATCACCTATTAAATCGTTTTTTTATTTTATCTCAGACGAACAAGTTGAGTTTGTTCCGAGTGAACCTGATGCAGATCGAGACATGAATAGAGGAATATATTTTCATATCTTTTATGATTTTATTATTATTTTCGAAATTAATTTTAGTAGAATAATTATAGGAGGTTTTAGAGTAGATTTAGACTTGGTTTTTATGAAATAGAAAAAGAAAAGCTTTGGATTTCGAAATTGATTCTTGTCATTATTCGTTCGGTCATTCTAATCTCTAGCCTATTCGGCATTATTTGGTATCAGAGCTCCGGTTCGTATATCAATGGCTGAACGAGGAAGCGTTGCTCGTGGTGGACGAGGTGGTCGATGAAGCAGCCGTGCAGCGGAGCCCCAAGAAGATGACCATCATCACCAACGACGCCGTCTCCATATCGAGATAGATGAGATACGAAGACGAATTCAAATACTCCAGAACCGCTTGGATCGCAGAGAAAAGCTTCTAGCGATAAGGGGTTCAGATCCGGTTGTTCCAGCCGAGAAAAAGGAGTACTATCAAGAGGGGATGGATTCCTTCGACCAAAATCAGGGACTACATGACAGGTATGTAGCCAACCGTTCGAGGAATGTCGATGAGAGGATCGAACTTCCAGAAATCGAAGGTAAGGCAATTCCTAATGATTCCTTTGATTCTTGGGTTGATACTGTTAGTTTTAAAGAGGGTTTTTTTGTCGAATCATCGAGTGAGAAAAACCTTGTTGTTTGGTCAAAACCCCCTCTGTTTGATGCAAATCCGAAAAAATTGATTGATTCTTGGATTGATATTGTTAATTTTAAAGATGGTTTTGTGATCGATTCTTCAAGTCAAGAAGATCTTGTTGATTGGTCCAAACCACCTATGTTTGATGGGTGTCGTGGTGATGTTCCTCAAGCAATGACATCCGATCTTGTTGATGACGTTGAATCAGTTGTTGGGTCCGATAAGGAGACAGAGGAAGTATTTGATAATCAAGGGGCATCCTTGGTGTGGACGTTTGAAAGCTTGATTCTTGTTGATCTTGGGTACAAAGATTCGTTTGACACGTACTTCCCCCGGTCTTCTGTTCGATACATCATTCAGAAATTGATTATTGAGTTTTTTGTATCAACACATTGGGCTGATTGGATGGAAACTGCCACAAGGGCAATGAAGTTTAGAGTTCGTCAAGGGCATCAAATTCCTTTTTCGAATGGGGTTCAGATTTTTCGGGGTATCGTGGTGTTCATGTCGAGGACATTGACTCGAGGACGAGTCTTTTCTAAGAAGGGAAGAATGATGCAGGTTGGCAGCAATGACAGAAACAGAGGCAAGCAACGAAGCAGCAACGACAGAAACAGGGGCAAGCGATGCAGGCGAGGCGGGCGCCCCACACGCGTAGCGGCGGGCGCTTGGTAGCCAGGCGAGAACTTCAGCAACGCATCAGAATTGGGCTTCAGTGTTGGCTGGGTTTGGGCTTTGAGTTTTTAGGATTTTAATGTTTTAATGAATTATTAATTTATGGGTTTTAGGGCTTTAGTGAGTTATTAAATTAGGGTTTTATTTATTTAGTAGTTCTAGAATCTTCTTCGTATTAGTATAAATAATAAGCTAGGATTTTTTGTATGAGGCAGACTTTTGATTATATGAAATAGAAAAGAAAAACTTAAAGCTTTCAAAGATTGTTTCTTGTTCTATCGTTCGATCATTCTCAGGGGCGGATCTTAGTGAGGGGTGGGTAGGGCTCAAGCCCACCCCAGATTTTTAGAAAAAAAAAAAATTTTTTTTTTTTTAATTATACCCACACCACTATTTTTTTTTATACCCACACACCTACAAGCTAAAACGCAAAACTCGCAAAAGAAGAATTGGAATTTTTGGGTTTCTTGGAAACAGTCACAATCTACTTTACAATTGAAAGGAGCTTCTGATTTTTATTTTTTTTTTATTTTTTTTGTATGCAAATAATTTTGGTGTGCAATTAGTTGCTTGATGTGAGTCTCTGAATTGATTTTCTACTTAGAAAACACCTTGTGAATTTATCTCATTTTATCTCATTTTTTGATAATGGGGTTCTGTACAAAAAGATATGTAGTTAGCCTGCTGCTTAGATTATTTTAGTCGCACTAAAGTTGTATTGCATGTGGAAAAAATAGGAAAAAAAAAATTTCGGGGGCAGCCCACCCGATTTGAAAATCCTGGATCCGCCCCTGATCATTCTATTCTCTGGCCTCCGTCGGCATTAGAACCCCACATTTAACTAAAACAATTTAATCGTCCAAGAAGAAGAAGAGAAAAGGACAACGTTGACTACATCGATTTCGCTACCGCAATGGAGGAGAGTTCAACACGAGAGGTAAATAATAGCCAAATAACGATTTAAAATCTCGAAACTGAACTATCTATAGTATAAATCTATAGTGTGTTGCTACAGTTGTATCTACAGTTCCAATCGCGGAATTGACCCTTTTGCCCTCACTATTCACTCTCTTTCCCAGTTTGCCCTTTAAAAAAAAAAAAAAAAAAAAAAAAAAAAAAAAATTTATGTCGTACGACATACTTAACCTCAATTTTCAAAAAAAACTTCTCCCTCCTAAAATTTGAATTTTCAAAAAAACAAGTATGTCGTGCGACATACTTGCCCATTTAAAAAAAAAAATTAAATTAAATTAAAAGAAAATAGAAAAAAAAAAAATCTCACGTGGCCTTGGACACGGGCATGCGCTAGTTCCCTCATAAAAAATATCTCGTTTGCAATTTTTTTTTACGGAGTACCATTTGTTCAAATTCGAGTACAATGATTCTCTTAATTTTTTGTTGATGGCTTTGTGTTTTACTTTTGTTGTTACTATGAATATTTTTGCTAATCTAAATCTATTACATGGCGATAATAATGAATTGATTGTCGATTGGACAATGTTAGCGGTACTAAAGAAGTTTACAAAAAATGGATACAAAATGAGGTGACGATATTTTATTATTTGCATCAATTGTGAACCTTTCATCCTCTAATTTCAAACACCAACAAAATTATGACACATTATTTTGTAAACCAAATTTCATTTTTTGTTTTTTTTTAACTTTAATATCATCCTTGTCAACTGATCTTCTTCGATCAACTTCGCTCTTGATCAACTTCGCTCTTTATCGAAATAGTATATTATCCATTTAGAAGGTTGAGTTTGAGGTTGATTCCAAACTGATTTATTTATGATAGTATTAGTTCAAGTGAACATGGGAGTTCAGAGTTGGATACTAGTACGCACGTAGGGATGGTCAAATTGGACCGAAATCGGATCGGAATCAAAAAATTGGATCGAAAAAGTTCGAAACCACCATAAATTGTCACGAAAATCGAAATCGGGGTAATCGAAACCGTTTTGAATAAGAACCGGTTAAGGTTCACATAAATGGTGAACCGGACCGGAACCGGACCGAAAATTCCTTGTTTTTCAATAATTTTAACTTCTTTATTAATCATTGACCGGAATCGGACCGGAACCACACCGGAACCGAAACCGTATCAGAACCGGATTGTGGTAACCGAAACCGGATCCGGGATAAGTAAGGGCCGATTAAAATTCACCCTTTTGCCAAACCGGAATCAGCGGTTCCAAACCGAAATCGAGCTCAAAATCGATTTTGACCATCCCTACTACTAGTCTGCAACATTGTAAAATGCGTTTGAAAGGAACTCTCATTAATCTATTATTCTGTGCATTTGGTAAATCGCAACGTCAATATTTTTGTGGATGTTTTATATAACGTGTTTGAAAATGCTAGATTCACTGTTTGGTTCGAGTTTCCGTCATTTGAATATAAACAACTCCAAAAATATGTTTTTGTTGTTAATAAAATATTTCCGGTTGTTTTTTTTCTTAAAAAAATACTTCCACACCTTTTACTAACACTGATAGCAAATTAAAATGAGTAATGCTATAAGCATAAAAGAAGTTCATAAAATTTTGAATATAAAATGAGTTGACAGCGTTCGATTGGTTACTTAATTAATAATTATTGAGACCTACAATAACATCATCCAATTAAATATTATCAAATCAATTTGTATTCAAATTTTTGTGAATTTATTTTGTGATATTAATATTAGTCACTTAAAACTAATGAGCAACCTTTGGGAATATTTTTCCAAAAAGAAAAAACAAAAAAAGGAGCTTTTTGAAATATTTTATTTATCTTAAAAGTGGAGAATTCAAGAAATTGAGATTCAATTTGACATAATTTCTTCATAAATCGTCATTCATCATCATCAAAATTTCTCAATTAAAGGGGTAAAGTAAAAAATCACAAAAATTCTTCTAAACAATCTACTAAAACAAGAGTAAAATAAATAGATAAATCAAGATTTGTGAAAAAACAAACGGAGAAGGCTCAGATCCATTGGAATCGAACAAGGTATGTCCCTCCGCCATGGCTGCATTCCACAGTTGCATGCGAACAAGAGAACTCTCTCTCTCTCTCTCTCTCTCATTCACATACCATCCGGGTTGCCCCGCCAAGATACGGTTCGGATCTCCATTGTCTGATTTGCTCATAAAAACTTATCTTCATAGCCTCTCGTAAAAGCATACACTAGCCAATTACATCGCCGCCGGCGACAGCTGCCAATAAAAAGAAATAGAAAAAGAAAGAAAATGGCGTGTTCTTTTAAAGAACAAGTGTTAGAGGAATTAATTAAAACCCTCTATCGCCGGTCAATTGTGGGGTTGTTGATTTAACGATGAAATCATCGGCGACGGTGAGGGGAAGAGAGGGGCAACCACCCTTAGAAACCTCCGAATCTCTCACTACCTCAGCCTGTTGCCTCATTCTTGAGCCAAAATTTGAATCCATTGATGATTTGCTAGTCAATGATTCTCAGCCTAGTAGTGCCATGAAGGGCGTTTTGGTCATTGTGTTTTATACCCATTAATCTCGGCTTTTGTTTTAGGTGGGGTGTAGTTTGTGTATAAATAATGGCCTAACTAATATTTTGGTCATTCAACTTTCAACCAATTTCAAATGTCGTCACTGATCAATTTATGTCAAAATGTCAACACCAATCCAAATTATTGTTAAACTAACAAAAGTTAGTCACATGGCCACACATGATTAAGGCTCCGTTTGTTTTCTGAAAAATAACCCCTGGAAAATGATTTCTTGAAAAATATTTTTCGAAAAATGAAAATGCTTTCCGAAAAACATTTTCCGATATTTGGTGAATCTTAAGAAAACATTTTTCGAAAAACATTTTTCGATATTTGGTAGTTTCATTAAAGTAACTTTCTAAAGGTAAAATCAATACAAACAAAGAAAAATGAGGAAAATGTTTTTCGAAAAACAACTTCCTTAGGTAGAGGTAAGGAAGCATTTTTCTTAGAAATCAAGCTCATTTTCCATTGACCCGAAAAATATCTTCCGTTGACTTCATTTTTCGGTGTTTACCAAACACCGAAAAATGGGAAAAATATTTTCCGAAAAGTGTTTTCCCCAAAACAAACGGAGCCTAACTCAATATTTTAACGGCCCTGTCAATGGTGTGAGAAAATCCAACTTAATGAATGATTTTAAATGGTAAATGACCGGTATGCCCTCATTAATGAGATATTAAATTAACAATTAACCCTTCGTATTTGGTTATAAAATGACAACATTCTTTGTATTACAACGTTAAAACTGAAAAAAATTAAAAATCGATGATAAAAGCGAAGCGTATCTCAAAATACGAAGGACAAAAATGAAATTTACCCATAATAATTTACCCCTTCATCTTCTCCCCAAACACCGCTCCCCATAAGTTATTTTACCCCTTCATTTAACCTTTCGGAACGACGTCGATTGTTTTCATTGGATTTCACAGCCTAGCCACCTCTCTTCTCGCCCCCTTGCTCTCATGCTAGTAAATCGTGATGATGTGAGTGAGGGCGTAAGGATGAGTGGGTCGGTAGAAGGGCATGTGTGTTGTAAATGAAGTGGAATGATTGGTTATTGTGTTGGGTACTCAATTTGTTGATTCCGTATTTTTTAATCATTGTTTTGATGATAATTTTGAGAGATTAAAATAGTGGGTTTGAAAAATTGGTGAGAAAAGATTATTCGTTTGTGAGTGAGTGATTACAAAAAATAGAAGGGATTGGAGGGTTAATGAGGGAAAAGAAAGGAAAGGAAGGGGTTTAACATCATTGTTAAAAATCTAATAAAATTTAGTCACGTGTGGCTTGTGACTAACTTTTGTCAAATTATTCTTTAGGATATTTGATAGTTTTTAAGTGACAAAATGATAATTTTAATAGCACAATTGAATTTTTTATACAAAGTATTAGTCTTCATTTTAAAATTAATAATTTGCAAGATAATAATCTAATACTTCAGCAATGACCGAAAACTATGATAATTTTTTTTAATGGCTATCTTTTATATATTCCCTCTATTTCATTATAAAATACTCAAAAACCCCATTTTGATGTTCAATTACAAAAGCCACAAGTCCAAAATAAAAGTTTTTGATACTTGTTTATTCATTATACTCATTTGTCATACCACATCATCTATTCACTTAGTATTCCTTGATGCTACCATGAATCGAGCTCGGTTGACAATTGTAAAGTGTTGACTACACGAAGAATAACTTGGCTTGATCTTCCACCTCATACTTACAAAACGAATACCGTGAACTAAGACGGGGGCTTCTCCATCTAAAGAATCTCGGGTGTGAGAGTAAGTACATATATGAGATAGCTCAAACTGTATTGAAAGAGCTAAGGGTAGGAAAAATGACTTACTTGAGGTCCAAGATGAAAGTTGTATATATGGTTGTTGGAAATAGATAACGGAAAGTTAAGTTTTAACTTAACATTGATCTAGTTTTCTAACGGAAGTTCGTTATTTGTTAACGAAACTAGTTACAAAATGTATTCTACATTTGTTGTAGATTATTAAACTCATTTAATGTCTCAAAATCATTTAGGGTGAATGAGAATTAATGACAATGATCTTTTGTAACTTAACGAGAGTTAATTAAAGGGTGTTTAGTTTTGTTTGATGTGCTCTAGACGAGAGTCCTTGACTCGGTCGAGCAGAGCACATAAATTGGCCAAAGTCTGCGGACAAGTTTGCTCGGGCGAGGCTTATGCTGCTCGGCCGAGCAGTGTGATTTGCACGGCCGTGCAAGTCTCTTGACTCGGCTGTGCTGCTTGGTGCTCGGCCGTGCGAATTCATTGACTCGGCCGAGCCGATCCTGAACAGGCACTATTTCAAACAGAAAGTTGTGTCTCTTCGTGGGAAAAGACACAAACCCCTTGACTCTCTATATATACCTTCCCCTCCGAATTTCAATTCACTCATACTGTATTTCTACCCTTCCTACCCTCTAGTAAGATAGATTAACATACCCAAATCATTGCATATTGTTGCATTCAATCCTTCAAAGTCCAAAGTTCAAAACAAAGTGTTGTTCGTCAGAGTAATTGATTTGGAGTGCTCCAATCATTTACTTATAAGTCGTTTTATCTTGCTAGAAGATTGCCATTTTAAACCGTAAGCACCTGTGCGGGGCAATAACTTCTTACGGAGATTGTATTAAATACAAGACTCGACTTGTTTCTTTGTTTTTCAATCTCCGTTACATTTTCTGTCAAGTTTTTCGTTAAGTTCTTGAGAAGCCTAGCAATTGTCCAACAATGGTCGCATAAAGTGTTATGACGTCATCATGGACCACATGACATGTGTTCTTCTTTGGCTAGCCCTAATACACTTATGCAGGTGGATCATGGGACGCCAAAAAAAGAGATTTGTCTCTTGTCTTATTTGGAGAATATATACTCCCTCCGTCCCATAGAACATTACCCCTTTTGCTATTTTGGGCGTCCCTCTTTAAAGTCCCACTTTCCTAAAAAGGAAACCTTAAATCACTATTCTCTCCACTCATTCTCTCTCCTACATTATTTTAATACTCACAATACCATTATAATTTACTATTCTCTCCACTCATTCTCTCTCCTCCCACTCACAACACCTACTTTAATAACATTATTCCTTATTTTCCGTTCTCAATAGTAAACGTGTAATGTTCTATGGGACGGAGGGAGTATGTGTGTCAGAGTTGGTTTGCCTTGATATTTACTAAGTACTTATAGAACGAGGCGAGATCACCCTATCAATAAAGTCGATGATCATGTTCCATCCTCAATTTTGTATACGTTAAGTCTAAGGGAATGAGGCAAGATCAATATTTCGCCAGAGAGTCGGTGATCTTGCTACTTTTCTTTTTATCTTATTCTTGTTTGGTTAAAATGTGGCGAAAACACCATTTCGCTAAAGTTAATGATCTCACTAAAGTTAATGATCTCGCTTACCAACTTTTTTTTATTTATTATTTATTGAATACGTTTCATTATGATTTCCCTTTATTTAGCCTCGTGATTACCTTTATGTTACCTAGGGATGTGGTCCCACTTTGATTTCCCACCCAATGGTTTGACTGATCGTTTTGTTGACTTTTTTATGTGTATATCAATTTTGTTTTCAAGTCATACATGGCCCCACACTTTAGTTGACAACTGGATTATTTTTTTATTTATGCACATCATTTCCTACCCAATTTCTTTTTCATATTTTACTTTTTCTAATTACGACACTTATTTTATTATACATTTTTTTTAATTTTTGTATAAAATTCATTTTATATCTTTTATAATGAGACGTAGCAAGTATATAAGTGTTTTCATCTCCCATCTCTTCTATAACTATATAAAGGTTGAACACCCTTCATTTTTTCGCTCAAACTAGAATTGAGACTAAATAGAGGCTATGTTCATTATTCATTTACTAAACACACCGCTTTAATAACCCGAAATAAAATTTGAAAAATTTGAGGGATTTTAATCCCACATCGTCTAGAAATTGAAATGCTAGAAAATGGAGTAGTATATATTGAGAGAACTTAGCATTTGAAAACCAATTGGGATATTAATTCCACATCGTCTAGGAATTGAAATGCTAGGAAATGGAGTGGTATATATTGAGAGGCCTTAGCATTTGAAAACCAAATGAGATATTAATCCCACATCGTCTAGAAATTGAAATGTTAGAAAATGGAGTAGTATATATTGAAAGACATTAGCATAGTGCTAGGGAATGAAATAGTATAAATTTTGGGGCCTTTAACTCCTTTATGAACACCAGCTTTTTTGGCATTGGGAACGCCAAGGTCACGCTTAGGGCGCATAATCACCGTCAAATGACTCCTTAACTAAGACTTTTCATAGCTCCTTAATTTCTCAAGAAAGCTTTCCATTTTCATTTTCCGCTCACAGCTAGTTTTGGAATTGAAAACTTGATCAATTTTGTCATTTCATATTTGTAAGATAGTGACTTGTTATAAAGAAAAAGAGAAAAAATAAAAGAGATAGATGTATGACATGCTCTATGCAGAGCAATTTCTTCTATTATTTCTAATTTTTTTGAAAGAATTTTTTATCTATACAATTAATACACAAATGTAACACTAGTTATATTTAAGGATAGAAGCAGGGGCGGAGCCAGGAATTGCCCGAGGGGGGCAAGATTTCACGGGGGTTCGGGGGCAGCGCCCCCGAAAAGAAAAAAAATTCGGGTCGGACAAGTAAAAAATGGGTCGGATCCATGAAATACAATGTATTTTAGTTAAAAATGTAAAGAATTAAGAAATGGAAAAAGCCTAACTAATTAATTAAGATTGAAAAAATGTGAGAAAATTATGAGAAAGAGAAAAACAAAACTGTTAAGAAAAAGAAATGGATGGAGAGAAAGAGAGAATAGCAAAGATGGAGGACAAATAAAATTAATTGAAAATGTAGATAGCAGGGCTCAAACATGGATTTGAAAGGAAACACCAAAGGCTTTAACTTCACTCCTTCTACCGCTGAACCGCACCACTCACTGATATTAATGTTGAAGTTAATTATATATATACATATATAAAAAAAATATGGGGGGGAGCAAAAAAAAATTTTTTCCACTGCATTTCTGTCGCTGGCATGATCATTTCCTAGACTACCTTGATTATCCCGTTTACTTAACATCTGGTCATATTTTGAGGCAATCAAGGCAAGCAATGAAATCTCATGCTCCCTTCATGCTCCCTTCAATAATTATTCTAAAATAATTGTAGTTGTAAAATCCTTCACATATAAAAAAACTAGTACTCCGTGTTCAAGGTTACGTGAGATTTTTTTTTTTTTATATATATCAAAAAAAAAAAAAGACCACCCATGTCGTAC
Source organism: Adenophora triphylla var. japonica (assembly GCA_022495995.1). Classification (NCBI taxonomy): domain Eukaryota; kingdom Viridiplantae; phylum Streptophyta; class Magnoliopsida; order Asterales; family Campanulaceae; genus Adenophora; species Adenophora triphylla. Next base: position 131,108 of record JAFEMH010001106.1, on the reverse strand, counting down.
GACATAGATAGTTATGAGGGCAAAACGGGAAATGAACAAAACAGTGAGGGCAAAATGGAAATTTTCGCCAATAAAACTATTCACTCTACTGTTCACAACACCTCTCTCATTTATACTATAGATAATTACTCCTTCCGTCCCAGATCAAGGTTTTTTTGGTAGCATTTCATGTTTTTTAAGATTTTTTTTTTGAAAGTGGATAAAAGATTAGAGGAAATAGAATGTAAAAGTTAAATGTGGAGTAAGGAATAGTAGATAATGATTATCTATATATATATAATGGCTCAAGTGCAAGCTCACTAATTTTCCTCCCAAACTTGCACCTAGGCAAAATAGAGACTAAATACATTTTCAATCTTTCATTAAATAGCATCATTGAATACCTTCATTGAATTGAATGAAGCACCTTCTTTAATATGTCTCTTTATAATTATTTGTTAAGTTTATAAAAAAAAATATGAACCCAATTAAAACAAATCGAAAATGAAGCTTCAATTTCGATCAAATTGTATTTACATCACATTTTAATATTCATAATTTTATACCTAGGTAATTATTCAATAATAATATATATTTTTTGAAATAGTTTTTTGATCGTGCATTTAACGCACGGGTGTAATACTAGTTTTTTTTTAAAGTGGGTAGAAGATTAGAGGAGAGAGAATGTAAAAATTAAATGTGGGGTAGGCAATAGTAGTTAATGATTGATTTTTTTGTAAACATATTAATTTTATAAGGGTATAATGAATTGTTTTTTTGTAAATATATTAAATCATAAGGGTATATATATATTCAAAACTTGTCATTTATGAAAGAAAATCTTGAAGTGGGACGGACCAAAAAGAAAAGTAGGAACCTTGAAGTGGGACGAAGGGAGTATAATAAAAGAAAAAGAAGAAAATGAGTGAAAGAAGTGTTGTGAATATGAAAGGTAAAATAAATAAAAGAATGTGTGAAAGAAATATTAGTAGCATTACAGTGGGTCTCATTGAATATACAATTATAAAAATTTTGTCATTTTAGACAATATACTCTCATGTGAAACAGATGAAAAAATAATTAAATCTAAACTCGCGACAAAGACAAAGGGAGTATTTTTTTTTTCATTTCAAATTTGTGATTAATTAGTTGTTATTGTAAAACACTAGAACTCAAATGCTCGTGTCAATGACACGGGACGTCATGCATGATGGTTAAGCGAAAAAGATATAAAGATGACCATCATTAAAATCTCTCCAATATCTCGAAATTCATCAAAATAGAAAAACAAACAGTGAAACGATATATCATAAGATCATATTCACAACAATTTACATTATATTCGTTCCGAATGATTTTGCTACAACTAAAAATTGAGAGCAACTGACAATCAAAAAATGAAAAGAAATAAAATAGTTACTAATAATAGTTTATCTCCCTTTATTGAATTCAGTTATGAAATTGATAAATTATTGTATAAAAAAAAAATTTAAAATCGATAAATAAATGGGAAGCATTCATTCTACGTCTCAATTATTTAAAAGAAACATAATGAAATATTATTAAGAGAATAAAACATAAAAAATTAAAATCAATCCCTAGATTCTTGTGTAACAACATTCGCAGCTATTAAACTTACCTTTAAACTCTTTCGGCATAATCCACTTGGCCATAGACAAAAAAAGATATCAATCACACATCTTTAACTATGTTTGATGCACTATATTCGTTATATAAAAAAACATACCACTTCAGTAATAAAATTTGGATCATCTCATATATCATTATACAATTAGGGGGGGGAGTCCCTTGTAAAATATCAGTCGGAGGTTGAGCCTCTTGTAACTCTTCGATAGAATTTGTAGGCACTCATACGAAATATGTAGTAGATATTTCCTGGAGTTTTTTTTTTTTTATATTGGGGCGGATGGAGTAAAAATATATTATCCAGCTAGATCAAGTGTACTATAGATTTAATTGGTTAAATATTTCAAATATAAAAAGATAATTTAATCTATTTGATATTTACTAATATATTTTCTTATGTGTGACAAGTCCTAAAAATAGAAACATTTTGGGACAAGAGTAGTATCTATTAATATATAAAAGTTGAAGTCACTTAGCACTTTCCCTCCTAAACTCTAACCTAGACTTAATAAAGGTCAGACATTATTCTTATAGGCAATTACCAAAAGCACTCCTTGTAAATATTTATAAGGACTTTTCTATTGTGTGCCCGTGGGCACATGATAAGGATTAAAGATTCTCTTGTAATGTGTGTCAAATTAATAATTGACACACATTACAAGAGAATTTTTGAATAAATCTTTTAAAGATTCTCTTGTAATGTGTGTCAAATATTAATTTGACACACATTACAAGAGAATCTTTAAAAGATTTATTCAAAGATTCTCTTGTAATGTGTGTCAATTATTAATTTGACACACATTACAAGAAAATCTTTAATCCTTATCATGTGCCCATGGGCACACAATAGAAAAGTCCTATTTATAAACCCGAAATGCCATGGTAATAATAATAATAATGATAAATTAATATATAAAAGTTGAAGTCACTTAGCACTTTCCCTCCTAAACTCTAACCTAGACTTAATAAAGGTCAGATACATTATTCTTATAGGCAATTACCAAAAGCACCCCTTGTAAATATTTATAAACCCGAAATGCCCTGATAATAATAATAATAATAATAATAATGATAAATAATTAATATAATCATTAATTATATTTAGTTTAGTATGAGCAATGATGTGCCAAATAAATAAGGCTGCAAATTAATCTTCTTGAGAGATGTATCGATCTCCTTTCAGCCTTTCATATTTTCTAAATGTATTTTCTAAGAGGAATGCCAAACGCTGCAAAATATGCTTCATTCAGGCCATCTCATATTGTTTGTGATTCTTACATTTGTGAGTGTCTATCCTTACAAGGGTCTAGTGATCCTTTCTATAAGAAAATTAGTCCTTATTGTTCGTGGTAATTGATAGTTCATGGTTTTGGAAAGCCTGTTAAAATGGAAGTGGTCTAGATTTGTTTTCTAGATTTATTTTTTGATTTTTTGTGAATGAAAAGCCTGCGTTTTGACGTAATTGAATGGTTAAAACTTCGATTTTGAAACTCATTTTGTGTGTGTTCTACATACATGAACTTGGGGTTCATGAATTTCAATTTATTTATTTTTCATTCGCAATTTGCTTGGCAAACTTTGATTCTCAACCTTCTTATCTTTGTCAGAATTAGGATTCTTGGAGTTTTATTCGTTTTTGATTTCCAAATACCTTAATTTCAAAGCCTTGAAGTAACTGAGATTGGGTTTTTGGAGTTCAGTTTTTCAAATCCTTGCATTTTCCTTAAATGGACAATTTTCTGATGTGACGGCCAATTAATTAAGGTTGTTCTTCTTATTCTCATGACCAACAACTGTTTTAAATTTGGTCCGTAGATAATTAATTAATTTGTTCAAGCCTTCTATCCGGTTTAATTGAAGCATTGTTTTAATTTAGTATATTTGTTCATAACTTTTGGTTATTTGATGTTTACCCGGTAAAGTTTTTTCAAGGCACTTCATAACAAGTTATAACCCTAATCTTATTTGTTGATTGTTTAAAGTTAAATGAGGATAAAATCGCGATATTGAGGGAATTGTACTGAAGATGAAGTAAATCAGTGATGCCTCTCATTCCGGTGAGTACAAGGCCAATTTTGATGCTGATTGTTGTTGTTGTATCTTTCTAAAAACATTATTTGATTTTATATTTCGAGACTAATTTTCTGATATACTTATGATTAGAATGTTTTCTTGATACAGAGAAGAGATTTCAACCATTTCACCAGGTTTACTCTGACCAAGGTAATTCAGGCATAGTTTCATCTTGCCTGTCGTTCATGTTTTGGTGTCTTTCGCTATTTAGTAGTGTGGGGCAATGATTTTGAGTTACCAGAACTGGACTTAAGAGGGTAACTGCAGAACATAGGGGCCAAAAAGGACATTTCAAGTGCATTATTATTTCATAAAATTTTTGTATTTTGCTGAATCTTTTAGGTGCCTCGAAAGAAAATCATCCATGCTCATCTTTTGTGAAAGGATGTATACAACAGGAGAGATGTAAGCGAAGGAGGATGTTGCCAGAGATGGATATGAAGAAATTAATCCGGAGGATCGTCTGATCAAAGTTTTAGAGAAGAATGACAACATATTGAATGCTCAAATCGAAACAAAGTGTGTATGATCTAACAAGTACATGTAACTCATGTTTGATTTTTAAAATATAATTTGATTCGGTATGTTTATTTTGATTTGCCTTTTCATTCTCTATAGACATAGTATTGCTATTTCTTTCCACATGTTCCTACAAGCTATACATCTTGCAAATTTATAAGTTACACAACAGAATCAAGAAAGGCTCCAACTGTCTTATTCAATTGATGACCATGTCAAATATTAAGATAGATAGTGAATCCACTGAATTCAGGAACTCATTGTCTGTTTTAATAACTCAAAGGGAAATTTGTTTGCTGAAATATTTATTTTAAAAAGATGTTTATCAATGTTTTATTATTATCTTACATAAATCGCAACCAGAAAAGCTTTAAAGTAATTGGTGATTTGATATTGTGTACAAAGAAAATTTTTCAAAATCTCTAATACTATTAAGACAATAATGACATTATATTTTCTTGAATTAATTACTTTTAAACATTATTTTCTTAGATAATTAATCGTAGCTATAGCTATAGGCACTTCCTTTAGTTTGTGTAAATCTTTTGTCAAAGTATATAGACGTGCGTTTAACGCACGGGTGTTATACTAGTTGTTTTTAACATTAGAAATGAACATACCAAAAGTATCTAGCTGGGTCTAACGAGTAAAAGCCCAATCCACAAGCAATCATGGCCACCATATTCTCTGTGGGCTAGGCCCAATCAATACATGGCCCAAGACACATCTCACGTATCAGTCGACTAAGTTCATTGTCCGACTTATCAAGTCCCGACCTAACTTAGCCCGACCTGAAGATCCGGGTTCTAATACGGGTACGATCCATGCTCTACCCGTCAGTCAGGTCGACCATTCCTCAAATGGCGACCTCGACCTAATCAACAAGCGTCGACCTAACTAATGTGGGCGCACGTGGGTTAAATCTTCCATAACTACATTCCTACAAATCAGGGACTGTTATAGGCACGTTCCCATTACTCATAACTGTCGCTAAAATCTCGGAGCTCATGTAGCACCACCAAATATACAACGGTCAACACCTATAAATACATCATCACTACCAACGGTGTGAAGGTAACTGCAATTTTGTTATTTGAATTCAATCGTTCATTTACAATATTCGCTCTCCGAAACATATACTTACTCTCACGCCCGAGGGTCAAAGCCGGAGACACATCCGGCTAGTCGTGGGTTCTTGTTTTCAGGTCAGGAGCCAGGTGATTAGTCCTGCCACGTGGAGGATTACTGATAAGCACAATTTTGCGGCAAAGACGCTTTAGTTCCATTGCGGGACCGTGCTTTAGCTTGACCTCGAAAATTTCATCAACCTACAACAATGGTAACCCCAGACGGGCATGTGAAAGAAGCTTCTGATGAACTCAATGAGGTGAATGCCAACACCAACGCGGATCTCAACACCAATGCTGAATATAAGTAAGTCTCCCAAAGTGGGCCAAGACTTAAGTAAATAAAGTTATGAAAGTATTATGCCTCCCTAAAAATAGGGCCAAGGCATTCAAGTATTCAAAGAACAAAAAAGCAAAAAAGTGTTTGGGACTTGTTCATTACAATCCATTCAAATAATTCATGTAGCCAGATCAGCATCGGTTTGATCACCAGTAGCAACTCGACCTCCTCCATCTCCTTCTTGTTCCTGGGGGCCTATGGGTTTACCCGACTCTGAAAACCTTTGCTTGGGAGTTTCACTGTCAGGGGCAGGCGAATCAGGTTCCTCAAGCTCGAATAAGATGGTAATGTAGTTCACTGGATTCACAGGAGGTGGAGTCCAAATTTCTGCCTCGGCAGCCGCGTCATCCTTAGCTATGAGCTCCAAGTCGTTGTTATTATAGGGCACCAAGCTATGGCCCGGACGAGCTGCCGTATTGTAAGGATCTTCTGCAGCCCATTGCGCAAGTTGTTCAACTGAGATATTGAAAGCAGGATCCACTACAATACGTCGAGCCATGTGAGCTCGACCTACATCCCAGAAGGCGCTGGCTTCCTTGGTGACATGAGCATGGAGCTCGTCACTTTCTTTATAAGCTTTAACAGCTTCATCCTTGGCAACCTTCACAGCATTGGTCAGATCCAACTCCCATTGTAGTCGAGCAGCATTCGGTTCCTCTTGTTTCTTTGCGAAATGCTTTGGAACCTCCTCCAACCGTTGTTTTGCCGCTCAAGATCAGCCGCCATCTTCTTTTTCTCCTCCTTAAGATGGGCGAGTTCACTGTTGGCCTCCCCTAAACTCTTCCAGGCCTCCTCCTTCAACTTGATTTCATTATTCTTCACAAGTTTCAAAGCTTCATACGAGTTATCCAAGTTCGAGTGCTCCTCCTTCAGTTTATCAAACTCTCCTTTCAACTTTGTGTGGTCTTCTTTCAATTGAGCTTGATCACCCTCCAGCTTCCCCAATTCCTCGTTCTTACGAGCCAACATAGACTTGGCCAGCTTCTCCTGCTCCTCTGCTGCCTTCCAATAAGTGGTGGCCAAATCAATCATGGCAAGAGACTGAAATAACGAGTAGATATAAGGGGTCAGATCAAATAAAAAAAAAAAGGAAGAAAAAATAGCAAGAGGAACAAGTACATTAAAAGCTCAAGGGTTACCTCGGAGGAAGCCAGCCCAACTCGAGCTCGACAAGCTTCTGGAGTCAATGGCTTGTTGGTAAACTCTCACGATCGAGTCTGAGTCGGCCCCCTCCCGACAATTACACTGCCCATACTCCAGTTACGGATACTCCCTAGCGGCTGTTGATCTGGTCAAAGGAGTCACATCGCTTAGCTCAAAGAACACGAGCACGAATCAACTCGTCGTATGAAGCGTGGACGGGGGAGAGAGGTGGGGACTCTGACTTCGGCCTCATTTGGTATGCAACATCGACCTGATCAACAGTCGAGCTCACAATGGTTTTCCCTATCCTTATCCTCTTACTGAGAGGGGCGTCATCATCAGGATCTTCTTCCTCCTCATCCACATCAATTACAGGCGACTTGGCCTTAGAAGCGACTTTTATTTTGCTTTTAGTTTTGGTTCTAGCCTGAGCCCGAGTCGTGGTACGGGTGACCTCCCTCTCTGGCTCCACACCAGCAACGTTGGCCTCTTCAGAACCTTGGGCATCTCCTCCCTCAACATGCTCTCCCTCTGGGGCCACATCCAGCTCCTCCAAATTGTCCTCCACTGGAATAGAATTGACAGGGTCCACGTCCACTGTCTTCAGAATCTCTTGGCGCTGGACACCCTCCCTCTCTCGGTGTTCCCTGGCATTGGCTGCACCACAGCTCCTCTTGCTTTTCCTGACGTCAACGGCTCGGCCCATGTTCGCCTCTTGTTCTGGAGTCAACACTGCCCCAAAATAAAAGTGAGTTAAGAGTCAGGTCGACATGTGAAAAGTCTACATACGAGCAAAATGTTCTATGTACGAATTGAGCATACACGAGTAACTAATCGATGAACAGGCCAGGTACATAAGAGCTAAGAGGCAAACTTATGAATAATCAATCTACACGCAAGAACATATGCAAGTTAATGAGTTCTACACACGAACAGACATTTCTGTGTACGAGCATAATACTAGCATGTTAGCAACTATTGGACGGATTAAAGGACAGTGAATGGTCAAGATTCTTACCCCCACAGTGCTCTACCCGCTCCTTACAATGGTTGGCAGTCTTCTTACAAAAGTGGCACTCTTTCCCAAATCTGAATCGAGCTCCCTCATGGGTGACCCAATCTGGATATCTTTGACATCTAACTACTGGAACTATGGGCACGACATCTCCCTCACTGACCATCAATCCAGCTCGGATATAGTTATTCTTGCTGGATCCCAAGGCATACCAACTGATAGCACCCTTTTTGGTAAACTCCACCAACTTCTTGCGCAAATCATTATGCCAATATGGAGCCCAGTAGTTATCCTCATCTACACCAGTTGTATCAGCACTGGGCAAGGGAAATTCCCATCCTCTTCTACTTTCCACCACCACTACGTAGGAGTTCCAACCACTAGCCTTACCAGGGAGATTGATAAATAGTTTGGGAGACTTTGGCTTGGAGGGGGTACTTATCCCATTGTCTTTATCAAACTTAATACTAAAGAACTCCTTGAACACTTTCATACAAGGCTCGTACCCTAAGAATCTACAAACCATAATGAAGCAAACCAGTACCCTACAGGTGTTGGCTCCTAGCTGAAGTGGCAGTGCGTCGGTGCATTCTAAAAACTCATTTATGAAAGGGTCTAGGGGTAATCTCAAACCAGCTTCAAATTGGCCATAGTAGAAGGCCACCTTGGTAGAATCTTCCTCGTAGGTGTCCCCAAATTGGTTAAAGAAATCCCCCCTGCTATACAAAGTGACACTAAATTCCTTCCTATCAACCTCACAAAAGTCATGTATCATGCTCAAGCGAGATGGAAAATTCTGCTTCCCCCTAACTGGCCTTGGGGGAACGTAACCCCTTTCATTCCTGCCCGGCACCACAGCGGTCTCAAAGGCATCAACAATACGTGGGCTTGATGAGGTCGATGCATGGGCTTCTCCTTGAGTCTCCATATACGTACAAGAAGAAGGGGGAAACGGGGGGGAATCGGTTCTACATGAAGTCTCGGGAGTCCTAATAGACACACTGGGCGACCTAGATTCCCACGGGAATCCAATTCTGTTTCTAAGGAAGGAAGGTTTATGGGGGCCCTGAACATAGAATACGGCAATATGGTCGAGAAGCTCATGAAAGAGGTGAAAGGGTTCAACCCTTGGGTCGTTCGTTCCTAAGATACCTAAGCTATCTCCCACAGGCAAGGTCAATTCAGTAAAGTGCAAGCCCCAATGGGTCAAAATTGAAGTGCATTCCTCAATGGTTATCTCCCTCCACTCTCCGTTCAAATGTTTATAAACCCTACGGTTGACATTACAGTACCCATACCAAGCCCCAGGTTCGGTGCTAAAGGTCCTAGCCATGGTGGAATTGGAAAATTACGGAAATAAAACCCTAATACTGAGAAGCAAGAAAGATACCTTAAAAGTAGCTCGAGTGAAGAAGGATTACAGACGGAGATGATTGATTTATCCGATTGCCTTCTTCGCTATTTTCGCCGGAATTCAAGGAACCAGAGACAGCAAAAGTTGTAAATGGAGAAGGATCCTTGAATTTATATCTTCCTGAATTGGAAAGGGCAAAGGGAAATTCAAAATTAATTTTCCTAATTAATGGCGGAAACAGTTTCCTAGGTGGACTCTCAAACGTCGAAACTGTAATCATTATGGCAAAAACGGCGCTCCTTCATCTACGGCGTGCGTCGCCGACGTCCAGGATTGTGCCACGTCACCTCGGGTCGACTAAGCCTCAGAACGAGTAGAGACCTTCGAGTAACAGCAATTGCCATCAAGAAATTTCCTTAACTTCCTAGTCGACAAAGTCAACTCGAAAGTTGGGGGCCACTGAACATACCAAAAGTATCTAGCTGGGTCTAACGAGTAAAAGCCCAATCCACAAGCAATCATGGCCACCATATTCTCTGTGGGCTAGGCCCAATCAATACATTGCCCAAGACACATCTCACGTATCAGTCGACTAAGTTCATTGTCCGACTTATCAAGTCCCGACCTAACTTAGCCCGACACGAAGATCCGGGTTCTAATACGGGTGCGATCCATGTACTCTGCCGTCAGTCAGGTCGACCATTCCTCAAATGGCGACCTCGACCTAATCAACAAGCGTCAACCTAACTAATGTGGGCGCACGTGGGTTAAATCTTTCCATAACTGCATTCCTACAAATCAGGGACTGTTATAGGCACGTTCTCATTACTCATAACTGTCGCTAAAATCTCGGAGCTCATGTAGCACCACCAAATATACAACGGTCAACACCTATAAATACATCATCACTACCAACGGTGCGAAGGTAACTGCAATTTTGTTATTTGAATTCAATCGTTCATTTACAATATTCGCTCTCCGAAACATATACTTACTCTCACGCCCGAGGGTCTAAGCCGGAGACACATCCGGCTAGTCGTGGGTTCTTGTTTTCAGGTCAGAAGCCAGGTGATTAGTCCTGCCACGTGAAGGATTACTGATAAACACAATTCTTGCGGCATCAAGAAATATTATCAAAAATATTTTTTTTTAAATTGTTATTGCTTTAATATTAGAATCATTATCAATAATAATTTTTACAATTGTATGAAAACATTTAACTTGCCATAAAATTACAATCAAAACATTAATTAAATATCAACATGGATGACGTATTTTTTTATGCCCAATTTTTTATTTAAATAATTGGCATCTTTAAATTAAAATTATGTTTTATTTTATAAATTATTTCATTATATTAAATAATGTAGGTGAAATATGTAATTAATGAAGATAAATTTGATACTCCCTCCGTCCCACTTCAAATGGTCCCTTGGTTTATTTCACGATTTTTAAGAAAAATGAATAAAGTGGGTAGAAATTAGAGGTGAGAGAATGTAAAAGTTAAATGTGTGGTAAAAAATAGGAGAGAGAATGTAAAAGTTAAAAATATTTAATAGGAGAGAGAATGAGTGGGAGGAATAGTGTGGTTTTTTTGTAAATATGTGGAGATGATAAGGGTATAAATATATGAAAAACTTTCCATTTATGGAAGGGATCAATTGAAGTGGGACGTCCCAAAAAGGAAATTGAACCATTTGAAGTGGGACGGAGGGAGTACTTTTTTTCATCAAAATGGCATTACAGTAAGTTTTCAAAATATGAGGGCATACATTTCTAAATTAGATATACTACTCCCTCCGTCCCAGACCAAGGGTTCATTTTTCCTTTTTGGTCCATCCCAGATCAAGAGTTCATTTCCTTAAATGGAAAGTTTTTCATATATTTATACTCTTATCATCTTCATATATTTACAAAAAAACCATTCATTATACCCTTATAAAATTAACATATTTACAAAAAAAACAATCATTAACTAACTATTCCTCCTACTTATTCTCTCCCCTATTAAATATTTTTAACTTTTACATTCTCTCTCCTATTCCCTACCACACATTTAATTTTTACATTCTCTCTCCTCTAATTTACTACCCACTTCAAAATAATTTCTTAAAAAACGTGAAATACACCACATACACCCTTGGTCTGGGACGAAGGGAGTATTATTTTTAATTTTTTATCTGAAACAAAAAGGCAAAATTGATTAAAAATCCTTTATCGAGATATGTATAGAGCTGTCTCAACTTTTATCGATCGACCGACCGACCGACAAACAAAAAGGGGATTTTGCTATGAAAAAATATTGAAACAATTTTTTAAAAAATCCATTATAGAGAAAAGCAAAGGCTCAGATCTGTTTAAGATCAGGCAAGAGGACAACTCCGCCATGGCTGCAAAGCTCGGTTGCAATCTCACAGATCGCCGTCCGGGAATCGCCCAGCCAAGATACGGAATAATCTCACTCACCCGATTCAACTCAGATGCAATTCAATCATCACAGCCTACAATAATCCGGCAGCTTCCATTTGGGATCGGAGAGAGTAACATATAGTGGTGGTATAGATAGTTATTGCAAAGGGAACCATGAAAAGAGTAGAAGTAGAAAAAGCATAAGCAGAATCAGTAACCAGCCAGCGAAAGATAGATACATATACATACATGCATGGAATCGATTAAAAGGGCTGTTGATTATTGAGGGGGCAAATCGGAGAAGTCATCGGCGACGGAAGGGGGCAACCACCCCTGGAAACTTCCCTTCCCTCTGTCACCTCATTCTGCCTGAGTTGATTTAAACAGTCAGTCGATTTTGCCCTGAAGTTTATTACTATTAAGACTATATATGGGCTTTTATGGGGACCCCATTTACCTTTCGTTTCGGGTTAATGTGATGAACTGCCTGGTTTAACTTTTTCCAATTTATTTTTATATTTCTATAATTAATATCTATGTCCCGCTATAAATTGCACTGGTGGTTAACTGTGCGGGTCATTGACCAATGATTTTATGAATGTCTAGATATCTCTGTGCAATTCTAAAAAAAATTATTGATAGTATTTCTATTGGTGAAGCAATAACAATTTTTAAAATTACAAAAAAATATCTAAATATTCATAAAATCATTGGTCAATGACTCGCACAATTGACCATCAATGCGGTTTGTAGCGGGACGGAGGGAGTATGTTAATGAAGTAAGTGGTATATTGCATTATTTAAGTCTTGAAATTTTGAAATTGTATTGAATTGGACAAAAGTTTTAATCCTGAGGATGTCATTAACACCCTCCAATACCATAATTCCGTTCAAGTTTGAGAAATTACAATTTAGGTTGATGTTTTCGTATACGCCATTACAATTAACAAAGGTCAAGAATTCAAGATTAATCTTTGTTTGTTGTCGGTCTCCTTCTTAAGAAACCCATCTTCTATCATGGACAACTATAATGATGATTCATTTGGGTTTCTAACAATAGTACTAATGTACTCCCTCCGTATTACTTCAAGATTTCTATTTTTTCTTTTAATTCGTTTCAAACTAAGAGTTTCATTTCATAAATGACAAATTTTAAACAGTGTTTCAGACATTTATACTCTTATAATGTAAATATATTTACAAATGAACCGTTCATTATGTCCTTATAATGTTAAACATATTTAAAAAACAATTAAAAAGAGGTTTTATCATAAATATTTTAACTTTTATATTCTCTCCTCTAATCTTTTACCCACTTGCATTTCTTTATTCATTTTTTAAAAAAATTCTTAAGAAACGTGAAATACTACTCTAGGACCCTTGAAGTGAAACGGAGAGAGTAGTATTTAAGTAAGTTTTTTTTAAAGGTATTTAAGGAAGTTTTTATAATTTGTAATTTGATATTTCCTTTACGTATGTATTTTAACTTTTATACAATCTTTAAATTTTGTACTTTGATTTTTGGTTTTTGTAATGTTCAAATTTGCTCTTTGATTTTTAAAGGTATTTAAGGTAGCTAAATGATTTACCAAGAGATCGAGTTGTTATTCGTAGCGAGTTGTTCAAACTCATTAAGGTTTGAGTTCAATAACTAATTGTGAAAAATTAAAAACTGAAATCGGCCTAAGTTTGTAAAAAGTTTGCTTAAACTCAAACTAATAAATAAAAAATTACTCGGATATTTAAATATTTAAAACTCGACTCGACTCGACTTCTCGTTACAGTAGTGATCAAGGGGATTGTCCAATTGTTTTAATTTTTTTTAGCATCTAACATTATTTGAAGGGAGCATTGGCACAAAGAAATAACGATGCCCCCTGAAATATGCTGCCCATTAACATTTCCTAGACGACTTTGATTTTCGGTAAATATTTGAGGCAACATTTCATGAAGATACTTTATCATTCCAATATAATTAATATTATTTTCTTCTTCTTTATTTGAGTTGTTTATTTTAAACTATTTTTTACTGTTAAAAAATGTTTTTTTTTTTAATCATTGTTATACAAGAAACCTACGTGATTTGCAGGATAATAATTTTATGTATTTATATAGTAAAAAATATTAAGTTTTTTGCTGTTTATTTGATAGTTTTTAATTTTTTAAGAGAAATAAAATACATTTCAAATAGTAGTACTACCTATCAATAATGATAAAGCTCTCCAAACTTTATCGAAATATTTACTCAATTAGAGCATCTGCAATGATACTCTAAAATTTTAATATACAACAATATTTTGTTTCAATGAACTCTAAACATTGATCTATTATGAAGCTACTCTATTTATTGCACCAAATTTGGTGAAATGGATAGAGCTACGTAATCCCGTTTTCTCTCTATATTTTATTAATTTTTTTAAATTTGTTTTTGATATATGTGTAAAAAAATTATAATATAAAATATAGATAACGTAATATATTTATATAAGTGAAATAAGATGATGCATGAATCGTCCGAATCAGCCTTAGTACAATCAATAGGTTGAACTCCGCCGTCTTATATCTGAAGCCACGAACAAACAACTAGTTGGGATGGTATACGGCTAATACCCTATGGCGTGACGATAAGATTTGGTGTATGAGAGTATAAAACTGTATAGAAAACAGAGTACAATTCAATAGCCAAAATGACGTTACCTTTCTAGAAATATAGGTTGGTATATATTTATATTGCAATCATTGGACAGACGTCACAAATCCCGTAAATCCAGGAGGGAATGTAGGCGAAACTGTATCCGTGAACATAGAAGTTGGTTATTTATGGCGACGCTGATTTACGCATATTTAGTTTGGTCGAGGTCGTCCGATTTATCGAGATCGACCTGAATTCGTGTCTCGGTTGGATAAAGATTATGTAAGAGATGAATCGTATGTCAGACGTTATAGGTCGGGAGATAGGGAAGTTCGGACCACAATCTGAGTCGGCTGATCTAACACAATGAGTGCTCGACACTATGGGCACTGTGATGGACTCATTAAGCTTAATGGGTCTTTGGGCATGTTTGAACGTAGATCCAGCCTGTTGTGATGATCCGTCACGCTTAGAAGAGAGAGATATTTCCTCTTTTTTATAACCTTATCCTAAACTAGTTTAGTGATCAATGTTTGGTACCTAATTAATTAAGGCTCCATTTGTTTCGCGTAAAATAATTTGCGACAAATGATTTCTGAAAAATGAAAATGTTTTTCGAAAAATGAGATAAACATGTTTTCGGCTGTTTGGTAAAGAAAATGATTTCTGAAAAAAATGTTTTTCGATAAAAACATAATTTGAGATAATTTGGGAAGGGGGCAGGGGTGGTGGTGATGAGTGGAGTGGGGAGTTGTTAAAAATAAATTTTAAATAATTAAATTATTTTTTTGAGTGAAGTGGGTAACGTGAGAGTGTATGAAAAATTAGGAGTGCAAGAATGTTATCATTTTTCGAAAAATGTTTACTTAAGAAAAAACCGCAAGTCATTTTACGGCAAAAAGGGGAAGACATTTTCGAAAAAATATTTTTTCCATTTTCCGATGCTTACCAAATACCAAAAAATGGAAAAAATGTTTTTCGAAAAACATTTTACGAAAAACAAACGAAACCTTAGTAACAAAACTAAAACCCCCAAATGTAAAAATTGGCTTGTGATATGAAAAAAACAAAAAAATCTGCAATGCTAAAGGCTCAGATCTGTTTAAGATCTGGCAATTGGACAATTCTGCCATGGCTGCAAACCACGATTGCAATATCAAAGATTGCCGTCCGGTGATTGCCCAGCCAAGATACAGAAAATCTCAATCACCCGATTCAACTCAGATGCAATTAAATCGTCACAGCCTGTAATAATCGTAGCGGGCGTACTAACCATATTGGTGGGTGTCTTGATACCCGTAGTACAGATAATTGGGAGTTTTGGTGTTGGAGTTGGTCATGGAAAAGACAGAAGAAGAAGCTTGATCAGAATCAGTTAACAGAGCAAGCACAAGAGAGTTGTTATTCACACTCGGAAAATTACTAAGGCTCCGTTTGTTTAGCTTAAAACATTTTGAAAGAGCTGTTGATGTTTTGAGGGGACAAATCGGAGAAATCATCGGCGACGGAAGGGGGCAACCACCCTTTGAAACTTCCCTTCCCTCCGTCACCCTCATTCTGCCTGAGTTGATTCAACAGTTGATTTTTCCCCTAAAGTGGCGTTTGGTTGGAAGGAAAGTGGGGGAAAGAAATGGAAAACTCCCTCTTTTCCATTCCTTTCCCCTGTTTGGTTCATAGAATTTAAAAAAAAAATTCCGAAGGAAAGTTGAATTCCTTCAAATGAAGGAATTCAACTTTCCTTCACAAAAGTGATGGAAAGCCCAATTCCTTGGGGCAATGGAAAAAAAAAAAATTTTTTTGACCAAAATACCCCCAAACCCTACCCACCCCTACCCCCTACCCAGCCCCTACGTACCACCCCCCACCCCCCACCCCCACCCTACCCCACCCCCCCACCCCCACGAAATTTTTTTTTTTTAATTTTTTTTTCGCCACCCTCCCCCCACCCCCTACCCCCCACCCCCCCCAAAACTTTTTTTTAATTTTTTGCCTACCCTCCCCCACCCTACCCCCACCCTACCCCCCCCCCCCCACCCCCACAAAATTTTTTTAATTTTTTTTTTTCGCCTACCCCCACCCCCCCCCCCACCCCCACAAAAATTTTTTTTTTTTATTTTTTTTTCCTCGCCTACCCTCCCCCACACCCTACCCCCACCCCACCCCCCTCACCCCCACAAAAAAATTTTTTTAATTTTTTTTTTCTGCCTACCCCACCCCCACCCCCACCCTACCCCCACCCCACCCCACCCCCACCCTACCCCACCCCCACAAATTTTTTTTTTTTTTTTTCTCGCCTACCCCACCCCCCCACCCCACCCCCCACCCCCCACCCCCACCCTACCCCCCACCCCCACGAAATTTTTATTTTTTTTTTTCTCGCTCTACCCCACCCCCACCCCCTCCAAATTTTTTTTTTTTAAAGGGTAAATTGGTCATTTTATATGCTTTCATTCCATTCCTATAATTTGTATTTTCAAACCAAACATGATTTGCCAAGGAATTGAATGACAATTCCATTCCATTCCGTGCCAACCAAACGGAGGGGGTTAACCAGTTTTTTTCCATTCCAATTTGTATTTTTACGGAATTGTTATATAAACCCGTAAAATTGTTGAGTAAACCCGTAAGTTGGAAACTTCAAAAATGCCATCGAGTGAAATGACAAAAATATCCCTAAATCTATCCCCTCATTTACTAATGTTAAATAAACCCGTAAAATTGTTGAGTACACCCGTATTTAATTTTTGATTTTCACCACCTTCCCCCTCCCTCATCAATTTTACCCACCTTCCCCTCCCTCCCTCATCAATTTTCACCACCTTCCCCCTCCCTCCCTCATCAATTTTCACCTCTTTACTTATTCACTTCTTCTTTCTTTTTTTACTCCTTAAAAAATTACCTCCTCCCTTACCTTCCTCTTCCTCTCCAAAAAAAATAAATTCATACACATTTGTGTTCCAAGACAAGAGATTCAGCAGCTCATCATGGATCCTCTAGCTCTACCATCGAATGATAATGTAAGTTTTCTAACCTTTAAATTTGTTAAAAATGTCATTTCTGTTTCGTAGCTAGAATTCGGCCAGTAGTGACCGAATATTTGTTCAGGTTCGGCCAACCCCGGCCGAAAATAAGCTATGGTTCGGCCACACCCGGCCGAAATTTTAAAAATTTTCGGCTCTGGTTTGCCGAATCTGGGCTATTTTTCGGCCAGTAGTGACCGAATATTTGAATATTTCGGCCAGTAGTTGATGTAAACGCAGCGGAATAGTAACGATAATTAGCCTAAACTAATTAACCTGCAAGGATTAAGGAATCCCAAGATAACAATTCAATGAATTCTACAAAGAAGACAAAGAACTTTGATGAGCTTGCAATTGCAATTCAAGAGAAAATAATAGTAATCAACGTGTCTAAAACTAAAACTAGGGAGGAGTATTTATAGATCATACTCTCCTAAATCCTTAAGGAAACATAAAAGAAAATATAGAAAATCCTAAAAGAAAATACTCTCCTAAATCCTTAAGGAAACATAAAAGAAAATATAGAAAATCCTAAAAGAAAAAGGAAAACAAAATAAAGAAAATCCTAAACCTTCTAAAATTAATCCTAACCTATATAGTAACCTAATAGGACTTAAAAACTAGTAAATCTTCTCAAAATCTATTCTAAAACTACCTATAATCAACCAATTAAAATTAAATCCGAAAATACAAATGAAATAATAAAAGATACAAAAATAATTAACATCCCCATTTACATCATTCACCACCACTTCAAAAGAACTCGTCCCCGAGTTCTCATCCGATGTTTGGAAGCTGCCATCCCATTTAAAAAGATACTTCGAATAAACTCGACTTCTTGGCATCGTAAGATATAGAAAAATATTTTCAAAATCAAATAATATACTTCCATTATCCGTTCCATATTCTTCATCAATTACCTCCACTTTCTCTTTTTTAATCCAAATGCTAGCCGCGTAAATAACCGGTTAATCCTCCTCCCGATGCTCTAGCACTAACGCGGACGCCCTCGAGTGATAGTGCAGGCACGCTATTAGGGCAGATTTTTCGCCAAATCTTCCAAATCATCATTAAAAATCTCCCGAATTACTTCATCCTTTGCACATAGATCCACCTCTTTAATGCCCAAATTCCCTCTTCAACATGTTCTTCTTCGACCGTATCAACAATCGCTTCAAAGCAACAATATCTTCTTGCGCATGAACTTCTTCAATAGACAACTCACCATTAAAGACAGTGAATATCCGCCCTAATCTTGGGTCGTTGATCTTGAGGAGGCACCGCCCGGCCTCCACCTTCAACATTATCCGAAGTATCCCCGCCTATCGGATCATCACGGTGGAGATTTTCCCCGCGAGGACTAGCCCGATTTCGTGGGTTGACATCACCACTCACCACCTACACGCAATCCGACCAAAGCCGCCACGAGTTCCGTATGCTTTGTCGATCTTGGGCTACTCAAGTGCTCTAGCCTCTTGATACAAACGGTCCATACGTTCCTAGTTGCTTGATCCCGACGCTCCATACGCTCCAAGATTTGCGGTAATAATGGTTAGGTTGTCTCCGTTGTCTCCACCGGAATTGGCCATCGTCCAAGGATCTCGCCTTTTCTGATACCAACTGATGTAAACGCAGCGGAATAGTAACCAAGGCCTGATCGAAATCACAACCTTCTGCAAGGAATCGCAATTCCCAAGCCTTCTGCAAGGCCTGATCGAATATTTTAACTATTTCGGCCACACCCAGCCGAACCGTCGACGAAAATTCGGCCATCACTGGCCGAACCCTTATTTTTCTGCTTACACCTCCCTTATTGTTTTATTTAATTGTTTCAGTATCCCCTGGGTGACAACAATGCCCTTGTTTTTGCGAGACTACACTCCGTAATTCACAATGCCCTTGTTTTTTCGAGACAAAAAATAATGTTTGAATGGGTGCGTAGAAAGGGGAAAGAGCATGGATTTGTCATCGTAGTCTGGTCGGTCGGATAACGGAGCCGTAATTCCGCTTCCTCGAATGACGCTTGTTTGTGATATTTGGGGTGTATACAAGGAAAAACCAATCTCTCGTCCTCTCAAGGAACTGCCAACCTTGAAATATTGGAATTGGGAAAAAAAAAGAAAAATAGAGAGCGGAACAAAAGAAATGCGGTTGTAAGTTTCGGTTGAACGCGTACAAGTCACGGGTGATGGTGAATGGCAATTAAAAGTGGTTTGTGGCTTTCACAATCATCCTATTTGCGAATCCATGTTGGGTCACTCTTATGCGGTAGATTACCGAAATCGAGGA
Organism: Adenophora triphylla var. japonica; assembly: GCA_022495995.1. Taxonomy (NCBI): domain Eukaryota; kingdom Viridiplantae; phylum Streptophyta; class Magnoliopsida; order Asterales; family Campanulaceae; genus Adenophora; species Adenophora triphylla. The sequence continues at coordinate 111,561 of JAFEMH010001106.1, read as the reverse complement.
GGAGTACGTGATAGAATTGTCACATGCAAATAGCCGGCCGAAGGATATTTTACATGGATTAAAAGAGAAATTTCCGGAAAATGAGTCCATAATACGGACTATTTATAATGCGCGAGTGAAGAACAGGCAACCGAGCGTGCGGTGTCGTTCTCAAATCCAATGGCTCATGTTTAAATTGACCGAGCATGCTTATCACTTTGAATATCGGCAATGCGAGAATACGAATGTCATTAAGGAGATATTCTTTGCTCATCCGAAAAGCATTGAATTGATGAAGGCATTTCCATACGTCTTGTTCATGGATTGCACTTACAAGACAAATAGGTACAACTTACCTTTGCTTGAGATTGTGGGCGTGACTTCAACCAAAATGACCTTCTTAATTCTTTGGTGTATACCTAGAGGCCGAGAAAGAAGAAAACTACACGTGGGCATGCGAAGTGCCGAAATCTTTGATGGATCGATCATGTCTTCCCAATGTTATCGTGACCGATAGGGAGCTTGCCTTAATGAATGCAATTCGTGAGACGTTCCCAACGACAACTCATTTGCTTCTGTCGATGGCATATCAATAGGAATATTCTAGCAAAATGCAAGAAAATGTTTGATATGCAAGAGATTTGGGAGGCGTTCATTCTTCATTGGAATGTAATGGTCAAGGCCGATACGGAGGCATCGTTTGATGACTATTTACGGCGATTATCGAAGATTTCGGTCAATATCCCGATGCGGTCAATTATGTCCCGAACCAAATGGATTGTGCCTTACAAAGAAAGATTTGTCTCGTGTTGGACAAACCATGTTATGCACTTTGACAACTTGACTACAAACAGTATATCGGGGAACTTTATGTTTATGTCATATGTTTTGATGTTTTGTTAATTATATGCTAATAAATTGCGTAACCTATGTTAGGTGGAGAGTCAACATGCCTTATTGAAGAAACAACTTGGATCGAGCTAGGGAGCATTTGAGACATGTTGGAAACAAATTCATAAACTCATCGAATGCTCCCATATTGCAATCGTTGCCTCATTTGAGAAAAGCAGGATCAGTTCAACACAAATTCAAGTCATCGCTATGGAGTGAGGTTAGAGGCATGGTGTCCATAAATGCATTGGATTTGATTTTCAACTCACCGGATTCTCTATATGATGGTAGCCGAGATCCATTGTTGTGTGGGTGTGCGGTGAGACGCGTGCGGGCTCCTTGTCCACATGAGCTTGCACAGTTCATGCAATTCAACTCGCCCATCCCACTTGATAAAGTTCATGCATTTTGGCGTAAGCTAGATACCCTACCGATCATGAGTTTCGATGATGATATTGAAGAAGAGATTCGAAATCGGTACAATGAGATTCGCAATACCCTTGATTTAAGATTTGAGGCAACTCCACGCACCTAGGAAAGAATTTGATTGTTCGGAGATTGACCGAGATTTGTCATCCTGCAACAACAATGGCCAATGAACCTGCAGTTAAAACAAATAACAAGGGTCGTCCTAAAGCAAAGAGTGCTAAGTTCCTCAAATCCACGAAGCGGGATCCTAGCGCATTTGAGTACGTGGAGGCCATACCCGACCAAGTGTTATTCAACACCGATGCAAATCAAGGGTCTCCGATGTTATCTCGCAAAAGCCAAGTTACGAGGTAACCTCAAAACTATTTATATTATTCAGTTAAACTTTTATATCATGAAATAATTTTATTTATGTTTAATTTTTTCTTTTTTTGAATTTATCTTATAGCCCGTTCGTCGAAAAAGTCAACATGCAATCAAATATCTTAATCAACTACCGGTTTTCATGCATGATTATATTGAGAAAACAATTGATGTGCGGAGTGATGGGAATTGTGGCTTCCGGTGTATTGCGGAGTTACTTGGCCGTGATTCAAATGATTGGCGATGGGTTCGGGGAGAGTTATATCAGGAGGTTTTGGGAAATCAAGAGTTGTATGCCGAGTTATTCATGGCCGAGGATAGGGTGGATAAAGTCCTTTCGGCTATCCACTGGTTTGATGGACCATGCGGAGAAGAAAATTGGTTTGACTCTGCAGAAATGGGTTACGCTGTTGCAAATGCATTCGACGTTGCGTTGGTGACTTTGAGTAACACCTTGTCATTGACCTTCCTTCCTCTACGAAAATCAATGCCACATAACCCAAAATTGATTTGTATATGCTACGTCAACAACAATCATTACATTCATGCCAAGTTGAAGGAAGGATGTCCATTGCCACCGCACTCATACAAATGGTATGATTGTCGAGCTGAATGTGCAACCGGATGGCTAGATTTTTATCAAACTCGATTAATACAAGTACCCGAAACATCAACATATGTAATTGATATTAAATAGTTTTATTTATGTTAAATATTATGATTTGTGGTGTTACATATCTTTAAATAATTTTCATTTATTATTAAATTCCATTTTTATTAACTAAATAAATTTAACTAACTTTAACTAAATTTAACTAACTTTAAATTAAATTAAATCAACACAACCCAAAAATTGTAAAGACCAACAAAGATAACATCCTAAATTCCATTCTACATCAACCAAACAACAAAATCCACGAACAAATCATCATGTCATGGTTCGGCCAGGTGTGGCCGAAATTTTGGAAACGGTTCGGCCAGTAATGGCCGAAAATTAGAGCAGGTTCGGTCAGTACTGGCCGAAAATACAAAGAACATTCGGTCAGTACTGGCCGAACCATTGTAACCAAGGCAAAAAAAAATTTCAAAATTTCAGCCAATGTTTAGAACACGTAGCAATGTTTTTCGTGAACGGTTTCCCAAAAAAAAAAAAAAAAAAAACAGAAAGCTTATTACAGGTCTCGGCCGGTAGTGGCCGAAACGGATCCAAGGTTTTCGGTCGCATGCGGCCGAACTTCTACCTTGGTTCGGTCGATCGGGCCGAAATTTTTCCAGCTTTTTCGACATGTCCTTGCTCTATTCTCGCACTAACTGTGGCACGTCCCCGACTCGCCTATGCCGCAACCATCAACCATACAAACATATATATACAAACCATAAATTCATACACCAACCAATCACCCCCCATACACATAAAACCATAAACCATAAACCATAAAACCATAAACCATAAAACATGAAATATAAAACCATACACCAATTACTCCATAAACCAATTACTTCAAAAATAATTGTTCATACACCAATTACTCCATAAACCAAAAATAATTGTTCAAATACAATACCAAAAATAATTGTTCAAAAAAAAACCAAAACTGCATATCTATTGTCGTCTTCTACCAACTTGAGAAGTTGATGTCCGCGCTGGGGTTTGAGTTTGAGTTTCTGCCAATGCTTTAAACATGACGTCCATAGCCTCCTCCAAACTAAATGAGCGGTCTCCATTTGTCCATCTCTCAGCCATAGGCATAATGACGTTCCGGACATTCATAAGCATATCCCACGGATTAGGGGCAACAACTTCGCTTGTCCTCCCGACAGCGTGAGACCGCTCAGTAATGGGGTGCACAATGGGGTGTGAATATTCAGAGTACCATTGCAGATAATCATCTGAAGCATGTTGAGGCACTCTACATCCCGGTAACTTGCGTTTATCGAGGCAATTCCCCTTCCAGTCAAAGAATGACTGGGCAAACATGATCCACCCCATTAGAGACTTCTTATCTCCTCTCGCCATCCCAAGACCAAGTGGAGGGTGAGGTATTGTCTGCATGTACCCAAACTGTCGCAATACCCGGTCGGGAAGACGTGGTTCCACCACATTACCGGCAACTATAGCACCTTGGTATAGCGCGACTCTAGGAAAAGGATGTGTAGAACGGATACCGACATACGGCGTCCAAATCACCTACAATAAAAACATAAAAAATATTAATATAGTTTCATTTAAGAAAACAAAAATACATGTGAAAATTATTACTAAAAAAATAATACTTACATCCGTGTCCTGAATAATATCAATATGTTGCCTCTTCACTTGCACGGAGGCAACTGTCGCTGGTTGAGCCCGAGGTGGTAGCCACTTCAATGTGAGCGGCAAATTGGGTAGATAGTAGTTGTTGAAACCGTTCCTAAACGCAGGAAACCTCTCATAAACCCAAGCCTCCAACAAGGTTAAGTGCCCGGAAATCCGATGGCAGTTAAACCTAGATCCTTTTCCTAGTTGCCGGTACAAAAAAGCTAACGCTCCGGCTCCCCAAGCATAATTCCCTATTGCCTCATCATCTCTCAAAAAATCTAGATAGCTAGCGTTGACACATGTCCCGGTCTTATCAGAAAAGATTGTGCACCCCAATAAATATAAAAAGATATGCCTTAGCGGCACACGCATGACCTTTTCGGGGGTCTGAGGGGTACAACTGGGGGGAGAACTTCAATCTAAGCCATTCTAAATTGACCCGATGCCCCCTTGGCGGAATTCCATCTTTAGCAATTTTTTTGGTCACTCCCAAAACCTCACAAACCTTATTTTGAGGTGGCTGAGTAGCATAAACGGGATTGTCAAATAAGGGAAGACCTGACACCGGAAGCAATGTAAGAAAAGACACATCCTCCAAAGTGATGGTCATCTCTCCAAATGGCATATGGAAACTATTAGTTTCGGATGCCATCGCCAACAAAAGCGTTGACCAACGTTTTATCTACGTTGTCATACGCTCCACTTCCATTAACTAAGCTTCAAGAGACCGGAATTAATGATAAGCATTTGAACCGGCTCTGACACTTTATTCAAGTCCAATTCCCATTTTTTCAATTTACCTATATGATTAATACATTTTAAAATCCTATCATCTTTACCCTCCCAAATTGATTTAGCAATATGGGTTTCATAGGAAAGGAGTAATGTTTTGTACCTAGGCCCACCGGATAAGACGTTACCTCCCCACCTCCCTCCTCATCATCCTCATCATCATCATCATCCTCATCTTCCTCGCCTTCCGGCTCATCTTCCTCACCTTCCGGCTCGTATTCCCGTTCATCTTCCGGTCACTATCATTTTGAGCCGGAATAAAGTCTATCCGAGGCTCGAGGTGAGGTTTCCATAGGCTCATTGTAGACCGACAAGCGAGGATCAACGGTTAAATCCTCAACCGGCTCTTGGTTACGTGAAGTTTGCCCTTGAGTACGTGCGGCTACTTTTTCACTCCTTTCGGAAGCGGTTGGACGCTTTCTCCTTGTAAACATTTGCTTAACCGCAATGAAAACATACAAAAATCAAACTCGTAATACATTTTATAACATATCATATCAAAACAATGCATATATAAGAAAGAAAGAACAATGCATATATAAGAAAGAAAAGATTGTCAAAGATCGCCCATGCCAAAAATTCCAAGAAAATAGAAGAAATTTTTCATTGGAGCATTTCATCGAACACTTGGCGTGCATAGTAGAGAATCATGCACAAACTTGCGTTTGGCTACCCAAATCAATCCCTCCTACAGTCCAAATCATGTAGGGCACTCATATATACACAAATGCATCATCAAAATTCAACAAAGGCCTGAGAAATCTAACATGCATTGACATTGAACCTAGTTCTTAATAAAAGGAGTGAAATGTCCAAATTTTGATGAATAGATGGATTAAAAAACATGGAATTGATACAATGCAATCAATGAAAAACTTTGCCTGTAGTGGCCGAAAAATATGAGCAGTTCGGTAGGGGTGGCGAAAAAATTGGCTTGAGGTTCGGTAGGGGTGGCCGAAATTTTGAGTTTTTTCGGTAGGGTGTGGTCGAATTTGTGTAATAAATCGGCCAGTAGTGGCCGAACCCTTCAAAACCCAGATTTTCGAAATTTTTCAAAAAATCACAATGAGATTCTCTCAAAATGAAGCAAAACTAAAGTAATTTCGATTGAAGAAAGAATAATTACCTGATTTCCCTAGGTTTGACATCTTGAATCTTGAATTGGGGTTGAATTTGCTTGTTCTTCTTCTTCTTCTACCTAGGTTCTTCTTCTTCTTCTTCTTTCTTCTCTCTCTCTCTCTCTCTCTCTCTCTCTTCTCAGCGTTTTCCTTTCTTCTCTCTCTCTGCGTTTCACGTCTTTCTTTCTCTTTCTCTGTCTAGGTTTGGTTGTGGGTGAGGATGAGTGAGAGGGAGGGAGTAAATGAGAGTTAATTGGGTGGGTGTGGGTGTGGGTGTGGGTGTGGGTGGGGTATAATGGGAAAAGTGGGGGGTTTGTTTTTATTTTTTGGGGTGAGTTAAATGATACGGGTTTACTCAACAATTTTACGGGTGCAATTAAATCGTCACAGCCTGTAATAATCGTAGCGGGCGTACTAACCATATTGGTGGGTGTCTTGATACCCGTAGTACAGATAATTGGGAGTTTTGGTGTTGGAGTTGGTCATGGAAAAGACAGAAGAAGAAGCTTGATCAGAATCAGTTAACAGAGCAAGCACAAGAGAGTTGTTATTCACACTCGGAAAATTACTAAGGCTCCGTTTGTTTAGCTTAAAACATTTTGAAAGAGCTGTTGATGTTTTGAGGGGACAAATCGGAGAAATCATCGGCGACGGAAGGGGGCAACCACCCTTTGAAACTTCCCTTCCCTCCGTCACCCTCATTCTGCCTGAGTTGATTCAACAGTTGATTTTTCCCCTAAATCTTTTTTTTTAACGATAATGACCATGAGGGCATTTTATACGGACCACACTATACTTCAGTTTCGAGCTAATGGTTAATGGGTTAACTTCTTCCATTATTTTACTCCCCGATAAAAACAAAGCTAGTTTGACCCCCAGACTTTCAAGAAATGCAATTCTAACCCCCATTCTATTTTTAAAAAATGACATGTATACTGTATGTATTTTGAACCTCCTAAATTTTGCCAAAATATCAAATCATATCTAAAAGTTTAAGAAAATTAAGTATTGTGTAATTAAACATAACAAAATTTTAAAAAAGTTAAGGTAAAAGGGTTATATATTGCAAATTTTAAAATGAAATTTGGCAATATAAATCTAGTTTTTTTTATCAATTATAAAGTGCAATTTTTAGTACTTTATACTCCCTCCGTCCCGCTACAACCTGTTTAAGAAAATGAAGTATTGTGTAATTAAACGTAACAAAATTTAAAAAAAGTTAAGGTAAAAGGGTTATATATTGCAAATTTTAAAATGAAATTTGGCAATATAAATCTAGTTTTTTTATCAATTATAAAGTGCAATTTTTAGTACTGTATACTCCCTCCTCCCGCTACAACATGCAAACTTTTTTCATTAGACGTCTCATTACAAACTGCACACTTTCTAAAATGGCAAAGAATTTTTACTATTTCACCCACTAATTCTCTCTCTTACTTTACTTTTATACTCACAACACCAATCAAATCACTATTTCCTACCCCACTTTCTCCCTCCAACCTCACTTTTCATGCTCATAATATTTTCTCCACTAACTTTTTTTCTTAATTTTCGTGCAAACAGTAAGTGTTCGAGTTCTACCGAGACGGAGGGAGTATTTCATTTGTTAAAAAAAAAACATCACACTTTACTTTTTCTTTGTCCTAAAAAATTAATATAGGGATAAATGTATTGTTAACATTTGTCATTTTAAAAATAAGACTTTTACTATGACAACAAAAAGTAATAATATTAAAATCACTTATTTCCGTAAAATTTTTATTTAATGAGATACATTATAACCTTTATATACTGTTGTTTTTATCATTTTAATGAAACTTTTTTTTAAAAAAATATAAATCTATAATTAAAATATTATCAGTTTATTTTTAAAATATGGTTAAAATATATTTTATAAACGTATAAATTAAATTAAAACTCTTTTTTCGAAGGAGTGGGGTTTTCTATGATGAGATACGGAGTAGTATCAATATCAATTTTTTCGTACAAATTAAAATTTGGTTAAAATATATTTTATAAACGTATAAATTAAAAAATAACCTTTGTATAATGTTGTTTAAGTCTCAACATAGTTTTTATTTTACTTAGAGACCATCTCCAAAAGCAATGCCTGCGCCAACTTCAATTTGTTGTGAAATCGTACTCCGACAACGATGCCAAACCTCGCGCTATTTAAACCATCCCCATAAGACAAGACGCGTCAAATTTGGCACGGGTATTTTCCTGTGCTCTCTTCTTCTTCTTCCTTTTTTTTTTTTTTTTTTTTGTTGAACATCCTGTACTATGCGCCTACTCATTATCTTCTTCTTCCTTTTTTTTTTTTTTTTTTTTAATATCCCGTGCTATGCGCCTATTCTTTACACCTTTTCCCTTTTTCTTTTTTAAATTACTAATTCCTCCTCAATCTCAAAATAAATTTTCAATTTTTTTTAGGTATTATTTTTGAACAAATTTTGTACATTCATTTTGAAATAGAGATGGTATACATTTTTAATTTAAGATTTGTTATTTATATTATGAAATTTATTTTTTTACATTTAAGCAAAACTATTCAATTTGTACCACGTGAATTACAAATTGAAATAACAAGAATTAATTGGAGTATTGAATATAAAATAAATAACAAGAATTAATTGTCTTATTTAAGTTTTTTACATACTATTTAATATAATATAATTTGAATAATATTTAAATATGATTATTGAAAAACATTTTAATTAAATGAAATAATAAAAATATTCTTATTTGTACAAAATTTGAAACACGCTATTGGAGACGGTGAAAAATATTTGATACTGAAATTGAAATTGCACTTTTTTTGGTTTTGATGCAATTTCTGCACCAAAATACTAAAGATAGCATTAGAGCACTTGAGAATGATACTGAGATTCAAACCATTAACTAGCTTAAAATTGATTTAAAAAATAAATAAATAATTGCTTAAAAATAGAGAAGGGGTAGAAGAAAAATTATGAAATAACAATCAAATACTTCATGAAACTCAAAACGGCCTAAATCGATTCAAATCTGACAAAAAATAAATAAAAAAATTAGGCTCAGATCTAAAGATCGGGCAAGAGGATGACACCGCCATGGCTGCAACCCATCTAGTTGCATGCGATTGATTCTCTCTATCGCATACCATCAATTGGGTTGCCCCGCCAAGATACGGGTCAATCAATTAGCTCCATACCCGATTTGCTCAGAAAATCCATCATCACAGCCTGTTACCAACACCCAAAACCAAAATCAAAACCAAAACCAAAACCAAAACCGAAATCGAACAAAGAAATCTAGCATTGTGGATGCTCTCAGTGGTATATTATTGCGCTTGCTTGTTTTTTGACACGTACGTACATGGAGTGAATATATATGTCTGCGTTTCTGGTATGTATGTGTGTTGTGTGTATGTATGTATGAATATACATATGGATCTGTCCGTCCATCCATTATAGGAGGCAGAGAGAGAGGGCTGTTGATTTCGTCGGCGACAATGAAATCATCGGCTCAATTGATCTGAGAGAGGCAACCACCCTCAAGAACATCCAAAATCCCTCCGGAGCCTCATTCTTTTGAGCATTACGAATTCTGATTCCATCTCTCCCAATCCGGAGTAAATATTTGGTATAAATTGCCTTGAATGAATGAATGAATCATGTGGACATTTTTGACCTCCTTCGTATTAATTATTTACGGGATGTACCATCATGTCTTTATGTACTCCCTCCGTCCAATAGATTTATGGACTTTTGGATTTTCGAGAAAAATTAAGGAGAAAATATTATATTGAAAGTGTTGTGAGTGTGGAAATAAAATAGGAGAGAGAATGAGTGGAGAGAATAGTAAATTATAATGGTGATGTGAGTATTAAAATAATGTAGGAGAGAGAATGAGTGGAGAGAATAGTAAAAATTCCTTTCTATTTTAGGAAAGTTATACTCCCTCCGTCCCGGCGAAAGAGCCACAAAATTTGTCCGACACGCAAAATAAGAAATGTGATGTAGGAAAGAGAAAAAGTTTAAATGTTGTGAGTATGAAAAATTAAATAGGAGAGAGAATGAGTGGAAGGTGATGTAAGAAAGAGAATGTTGTGAGTGTAAAAGTAAAGTAGGAGAGAGAATGAGTGGAGAGAATAGTGATTTAAGGTTTCCTTTTTGGGAAAGTGGCTTTTTAAATGGGACGCCCAAAAAGGAAATAAATGGCTCTTTCGCTGGGACGGAGGGAGTATATTATTGTGGGACACCCAAAAAGAAAATTTTACATATTATCTTGGGACGGAGGGAGTATATTGCAATTAGAGAATTTTACCCGTAAATTTCTTTTTGACACAATTTTTTTTCTCAAAATTTAAATGTCTCATAATAAGTGCTTATATATTATTATATTTTATATACATTATTTTAAAATTATGATACAACATTCTTAATATTGTATTCTGTCACCACCATCCCTGTCACCTGTTATCATCAATATTGTATTATATGAGTATGAAATATTTATTATGCATCATTTTATATGCGCCAAAAACTTGTAAAAAACGCGTTTTTTCTAAGCTTAACAAAAAACGTGTTTTTAGAACGAACACAACAGACGACCCATTCTCTCTCTCTCTCTTTACCCGCAAACTCTCTCTCTCTCTAGACGCAATACCGTTCTACCCCAAAACCATTCGCCGGCGACCTTGCTTCTAACCACAATTGCCCACCACCGTCATCTGCTATCCCTAAATCAACAACCAATCCTCACCGTTCTACCTCCCTCTTCCTCAATTACCTTCTTCCCCGATCTATTCTCTTCCAATTTTCCTCTCAACCCAATTTAAAAATGTCGTTAACGCAAAGAAATAGATGGGAATTTGAGACCCCAACTAATGTTACAATCAAAGGTATACTTTCGCTGTTAGTGGCTAATATTGATAATGAAAAGAGGCTTATTTCTCTGGGTATGGGTGACCCAGTGATCATTCTTGCTTTCACACTGTATTTGTTCTTTGAAGATCTTTGTAATTGATGCTCTTCGTTCTCAAAAATTCAATGGATATTCCCTACTTGTGGGTCTCCCTCAAACAGAAAGTAAGTAATTTCTATTCAATTTTCACAAACCAGTGTATTAGTTTTCAAATGCCAGTGTATGTGTTTTCAAGTGCCATTTCATGTGTTTTTGAATGCCAGTTCTTGTATTTTTGAGAGCCAGCAAACTTAATTCGAGTGCCAGTGCATTTTAATTTGAGTGCCAGTACATGTTAATTCGAGTGCCAGTGCATGAAGAAGATGAACGGAGATGGAGTGTCAGTGCATTTTAATTCGAGTGCCATGCATGTTAATTCGAGTGCCGAGTACATGTTTTTTGGAATGCCAGTATAATAGAATATTAATGTCAGTGCATAACAAATAGATGGGAATTTGAGTGCCAGTGTATGTGTTTTTGAGTGCCAGTGTATGTGTATTTGAATGCCAGTCCATGTATTTTTGAATGCCAGTGCTTGTATTTTTGAGAGCCAGCAAAAATATTAGTGTAACAAAGTGCCAGTGTTAGTGTAACAGAGTGCCAGCGTGAAGAGTGCCAGTTCATGTATATAAAAGTGTTCGTGTAAAAAGTGTCAGTTTCATGTTTATAAAATGTCAGTATGAAATCACTGGTCATTTGTAATATTAACACTGGCATTTATCATGGTTGCCAGTAATTACAAAAATGCCACCGTTTATTTTGAACATGGTTGCCAGTAATTACAAAATTGTCACCGTTTATTTTGAACAGTGCTTTGGAAAACACATTTTTCCTTATCTTAAAAAAAAAACTAATTTTTTATAAGACCAAATCTTTATATGCAGTTTTATTATGAAATACTAATACAAAATGACAATAAAATATGTAAAGAAATTTATGAAACATTATTATATTATGATTTTTTTAAAAACATATAGAACATTCTTCCTTGCAATTAATAAAGTTTAATAGGACCAACGGTCTCCTGGCCAAGTGGTATCATGGCCGGCTTTCCTTCGGGGAGGTCGGGGGTTCGATCCCCCCCTGGGGGGATCTTGTGGATTTAATTCTTCCATTGGGTTTCAGGAGCCTTGGAGTCCCCCGGTGCACATCCGTGCAGTTAAGGAAGCAGCATTGCTGGGCTTGCAACCTCAGTGTGGGGAGTTTGAATCTTGGCAGGAGCAGCTGGAGCAGCCAAATGGTGTTGTAAGAGTGATGTAAGTGCCACTTTGGCGGGCAACGGTGAGCGGCCATTTGGTGATGTAATAGTGATGTAATTGCCTTGTAGGAGGGCTCCGCAGGGCTGCGGAGTATAAGGGTCTTTGCCAGGCTGCGTAGAATACGTCCGCGATTTACCTCCGGGATATCTTGAGGGGCCGTGCACTGGTGGTCCAGATTAATCCGTATTGGAAACCTGGATATCAAAAAAAATAAAAAAAAAAAATAAATAAATAAATAAATAAATATTGGTGTTCGTGAATCGTGGAACCCACTATACTTATTTTGTCCCCTTCTCTTTTCTCTTTTTTTTTTTTTTTTTTTTCTAGGTTGCCAGCTTTTTTGGACTAAGTCCTGAACTATCAGTTTTTGGCCTCTCAGTGATTGACGAAGGTAAATCGCAGAATATGCCCAAATGACACACGGTTTGGACCACCAGCCCCTGGCCCCTCAGTGATTGGCGAAGGTAAATCGCGGGATATGCCTGAATGACACAAGGTTTGAGAACATGTTAACTAATATCACATACAGGTCCAACTCCAAAAGAAAGAAAATTGCTTCCACCAAAAATCAAACTCACACTGCATGCCTCCAAAATCTTATGTCTTCCTCCTTTTCTACATCTCTATATAGATTATAATAGGCATAAAAAAATTTTATTTTGGCGTTTCAAAACAAAATGCATAATTTTTTTTTTAAAAAAAACTTAATATTTAATTATTTAATGAACTCACTAATAATACTTACATCATTTATTTATTTCTTGTTTTCTTTTTCACTTTTTTTTGTGCCTCAATTTTATACTCACAACACTTATTTTATTTTTTAAAATCTTTATGAAAAAAAATATTTTATTTCTTTTATAATAGGACAAAATGAGTATTTGTTTTCTTTTTCCCTTTATTTTTCATCCTTATAAAATATGGCTGCAACCTTTCATTTTGTGTACAAGAATTAGTGATACACTTATTCAAGATTTAGTATCTTCATCATAGCAAGCCATGGCAACCTAATCCAAGGGAAACATTAAAAAAGAAAATACAAAATCATGTAAAAATGAATTTTTACGGTTCATTACAAAAAACGTGTTTGTGAATTGGGTTTGTATCGAATTTGAATAGAGCTGAATCGCGTGGGTGACTTTTTTTGGAATAAGTAACTAACACTTCTTTAAAAATGTGTATCGAAATTTTTGTAAATAAGTGAAATTTGGTGCGTATTGTCATTGTGAGTTACAAAGAGTGCCAGAATATGTACATGACATTAAAAAACACTACTACAACGACATTACAGTATATATCCAATGTTTCTCAAAAATAATATCACTGACATTAAACTGGGGTGCAAATGGTTCAGTTTAAATCGCGATTTGAGACCGAACTGAGTATGAATGATTTGATTTGGTCTTACAAATTGACAAACTATATGGTTCAATTTGATTGTTTTGTGGTCTGACCCTAACAAACCAGATCAGACCAAACCAAATCACGGTTTTAGACCGCGTGATCGAACCATCAAATCAAAACGCGATACCAAATCATTCAAACCAAACCACATTACATAAACTAATACTGTCATTTAATATTTACATTTATTCCCTCCGTCCACTTAGTTAGTTCACAGTTACTATTTACGCGGGGATTAAGGAAAAAAATAATGATATAAATGTTGTGAGTGTAAAAGTAAAATAGGAGAGAGAATGAGTGGAGGGAATAGTAAATTATAATGGTGTTGTGAGTATTAAAATAATGTAGAAGAGAGAATGAGTGGAGAGAATAGTGATAAAAACTTTCCACTTTAAGTAAAAAAATAAAGTGTGAAGTATGTATTTGGACGCCCAAAATAGAAAGTGTGAAGTAAGTAAGTGGACGGAGGGAGTATTTATTAATATTTACTATTATATCAATAAAAAAAACTACATTACATAGAATAACTAGTACATATGCCCGTGTCCGAGGACACGGGTCTTTTTTTTAAATTAACTTAAACATTTATAGTTACAAATTAGAGTGATGTATGAAATTAAATACAACATAAAATTAAACACAATATTTAAATAATAATAATTAAAAATCTATCTAATTTTACATTCAAATAAAAAAAAACTATTTCATCTAAAATTAATATTTACTTTGAAATAAAAGGTCACAAAAAAATAAATAAATTAAAGAAACCATAAACAAATTAATAAAATAAAGAAATTAATATTTAAACTATCTCTCTCTCTGACTCTCTCTCTCTACTCTATCTCTATCTCTCTCTCTCATTCACACAGGAACGGGAAAACCATAAATCAAAGAAACGACCGCCACCGCCTCCCCTTCCCTTCATCCCGTCCAGCCTCACCACCGTGGCTACCCCACCCCTGTTGGGTTTTACGGGTCCATGCGCAGCGGAATTAAGCATTAAAAACATAAAACCCAAGAAGCCCTAGGATCCGTTCTATACAATTAATTTGAATATCAATGAAATAGAATTAAACCAACCTTGAAACGCTTTCCGGTCTTGAGCTATCGAACGATTTGATTATGTGATATTGAATCACAAACTTCGTTCTTCAACTTGCTTGAACTCTAGGTCTTGATCAATGAACGAGCGAAGACCCTCTTTTGGTATCCACACCTTCGAATGAATCCAAGAACAATTTCTTGTCGATTGCTAGATCTAAACCTTGAAGAATATTGAGAGAATTTGATTGTGAATTTTGCTTTAAAATTTCGGCTAGGCTTTTAGGTCGACAGAGCCCTTGTATTTATACTACAAATAGTGTAAATACCTCTTCTAATCGTATTAGGAGAGGCAGTGCATCAATACCGCGTATTGGCCTATTATGTCGCGCGGTATATCAAGCCATTGGCTTGATATGTCGCGTGACATAAGTAACCGATTTACGTGTCTCTCAATCATTCTTCCTCCGGTTTAACCAATTCATTCTAGTTGTGTGTGACCCGATAGGATTACATCATGTTGGCAATGAGATCGATCATATCGAACCTCATAAGACATAAGCGGACTCTAGCAAGCCATTATGTCTACCCAAATGATGCAACGTAAGAGTTCACGTTTCCGACGGTGTACTTCCATTTATCCCTTTTGTCTCACGATGTTATATTGAACACAAGTCATGGTCCTTGTCGACTTGTTATTGTTCAATGCTTTCTCGATTCTTGAGTATAATGATAATTCCAATCATATTGGGGTACGGCCATACACTTTCATCATTATCACTCATCGAGGGCCCAAGCATAACATCTCTCTTAGAGGGACAAACTCCTTCTTGACTTATCATCCTTCCCATCATGAATCCGATCATGCCAATGATAGCCTTTATAGATATCGTGTTAAGATATCGTTTGACTAAAATCAAACATGGCTTTCATCATATGTAAGGTTATGATAGTCTCGAGTCTAGGAAATAAATGAAGTAACCGTATGAGATTTAAGTATGACATTTGACCATTACATAAATCTCATGCGGGTCATGTCCGATCACTTGTTCTCTAACAAGTACCCATAATTTCAATGTGCATCTCTTATGCATATAATCATCACATGATTATCCATTGACAATTATACTAATCTATTCTCTTAATAATTAGGGACGGTGATTATTATAAACAAATATACAAAACATATAATAATCAAATAATAAACATCTCATATAATAATAAATAATGTCAACACATAAGTCTATCAATCATAGGCCTAGGGCATAACACCAACAGTCTCCCACTTGCACTAGGCCCGATCTACCATGTATCGAATACCCGTGGACCTAACATGACCATCATGTTTAGCTTGTGAGAGAGCCTTAGTTAGTGGGTCCGCCACGTTGTCATCGATGTCTACTCTGCATATCTTAACGTCTTCCCTTTCACATATCTCACGGATCATGTCGAAACGTCGAAGTATGTGTTTGGATCTACGGTGTGATCTTGGTTCCTTTGCTTGTGCAATGGCACCATTGTTATCACGGTAAAGTTCAATAGGATCTCGATGCTTGGAACGACTTCCAAATCACTAATGAACTTCTTGATCCAAAGCTGCTTCCTTAGGCTGCATCGGATGCCGCTATGTACTCGGCTTCGGTTGTAGAATCGGCGACGGTACTTTGCTTGGAACTTTTCCAACTCACGGTGCCTCCATTAAGCATAAACAAAAATCAGGCTGCGATCTGAAATCATCTTTGTCGGTTTGGAAGCTAGCATCTGTGTAGCCTTTTACTACAAGATCTTCTTCCATTCCTCCAAAGACCAAGAATACATCCTTAGTTCTTCGTAAGTACTTAAGGATATTCTTGACTGCTATCCAATGTGGTTCACGGGATCGGATTGGTACCTACTCGTCATGCTTAGAGCACACGAGACATCGGGTCTAGTACATAACATAGCATACATGATAGACCCAATTGCCGAAGCATATGGAATACCATTCATTCTCTTTCGCTCATCATTAGTCTTTGGACATTGATTCTTGCTAAGAGATATACCATGCAACATTGGCAAATTCCCTCTTTTAGAATTTTCCATTTGGAATCTTCTAAGGACTTTGTCAATGTAAGTACTTTGACTTAAACCAATCATCCTCTTGGATCTATCTCTATAGATCTTGATACCAAGGATATATGCGGCTTCGCCCATATCTTTCATTGAAAAGCACTTTCCCAACCAAGACTTGACGGTCTCTAGTGCGGGAACGTCATTTCCAATGAGTAAGATATCGTCGACATACAACACTAAAAATAGTGCTACGCTCCCACTAATTTTCTTGTATACACAAGGTTCATCTTCGTTCTTGATAAAACCAAACTCCTTGATTGCTTCATCAAAACGTAGATTCCAACTCCTTGAAGCTTGCTTCAATCCATAAATAGTTTACGCAACTTACACACCTTGTTAGAATTTTACGGGTAATGACAAAACCTTCGGGTTGTATCATGTATACATCCTCAAGTAACTTCCCATTAAGGAAAGCTGTTTTGACATCCATTTGCCATATCTCATAGTCATAATATGCGGCTATGGCAAGTAAAATTCTAATAGACTTAAGCATAGCTACGGGCGAAAAGGTTTCATCATAGTCTATGCCATGAATACGCCTATATCCCTTAGCTACTAGCCTAGCCTTATAGGTGTGCACCTTCCCATCCATGTCGGTCTTCTTCTTGAAAACCCATTTGCACCCTATGGTTTTACACCTTCGGGTGGATCAATCAAGTTCCAAACTTGATTATCGGCCATGGATTGTAATTCGGACTTCATGGCTTCTTGCCATTTTCCGAATCCGGAGCGGACATCGCTTCTTGATAGCAAGTGGGTTCATCATTTTCGATTAACTCCACTTCATCACTTTCCGTAACAAGAAATCCATATCTCTCGGGTTCGGATCGTGCTCTACCACTTCGGCGAGGAACTTGTGCATCTTGAACCGGTTCCACGACGGTTTGTGAACTTGGTTCGGTTTCTACCATTGGTTCAATGTTGTTTCGGGTTCTCGAACTTCTTCGAGATCTATTTTACTCATTTGGTTCCTTTGCGAAGAAACTCCTTTTCTAAGAAAGTACCATTTCGAGCAACAAACACTTTGTTCTCGTTTCGGTTGTAGAAATAGTATCCTTTGGTTTCCTTAGGATATCCCACAAAAACACATTTATCGGATTTAGGTGCTAGCTTGTCGGAAGTTAACTTCTTGACATATGCATCACAACCCCAAATCTTCATGAAAGACAAACTAGTTTTTCTTCCATGCCACATCTCATATGGGGTCTTTTGAACCGATTTGGTAGGAACTCTGTTTATAGTGAAAGCGGCGGTTTCTAGTGCATGTCCCCAAAAGGATAAAGGAAGCTCAACTTGACTCATCATAGAGCGAACCATGTCTAACAAAGTTCTATTCCTCCTTTCGAACACACCATTCCATTGTGGTGTTCGGGTGGAGAGAGTTCGAAACGATTCCACAACTCTTAAGATGATTGTCAAATTCTTGGCTCAAATATTCACCACCTCGATCGGATCGAAGTACCTTAATAGTTTTGCCAAGTTGATTTTGCACCTCATTTTGAAATATTCGAAATATCTCAAACGATTCACTCTTATGTTTCATTAGATAAACATATCCAAATCTACTATAATCATCGGTGAATGTTATGAAGTACCGAAATCCTCCTAGCATCGCTACTCATAGGCCCACATACATCGGTATGTATGAGTCCTAATAAGTCGCCCGCCCTTTCACCGGTTTTGGTAAATGGGTCCTTGGTCAATCTTGCCAAGTAAACAAGATTCGCATGTCTCATATGATTCATAATCATGTGAGTCCAAAAATCCATCTTTGTGGAGTTTAGAAATGCGTTTCTCGTTTATATGGCCAAGAGCGACAATGCCATAAGTAAGTGTGGTTTACATCATTGGGTTTAGATTTCTTGTTAATGTTATAGACATCATTATCGCGATTTTCAACATCAAGAATATAAAGGCCATTGAATGAAAGCAATGATACAATAATGCATATCACTCTTGTAAATAGAAAATTTCTTATCACATATAAGAAAATTAAAACCTTCATTATCCAAACATGAAATCGAAATAATATTCCTACTTAAAGGCTGGAACGTAATAACAATTGTTCAAAACAAGTATTAGTCCGCTAGGTAAAGTAACTTCATAAGTTCCTACGGCTAATGCGGCAACTCTTGCTCCATTCCCCACACGTAGGTCCACTTCACCTTCCTTAAGCATCATACGTTCTTTAGACCTGCACATTTAAACAAATGTGAGTTCCACATCCGGTATCCAATACCCAAGAACTAGAAGTAGATAGGAATATATCTATAACAAAGATACCTGAAGTTGAAGCAACTCCTTTGCTCTTCTTCGGTGCTTCCTTGTATTTTGCGCAATTTCTCCTCCAATGTCCAATCTCATTGCAATGGAAGCGGATTGCGTCCTCTTGGGACTTAGGCTTAGCCTCTTTAGGCTTGGAGGCCTCTTTGGGCTTGGCAACCTTTGCCTTAGGATTAGCAACCTTTGCTTTTCCTTTACCCTTGAACCACTTTCCCCTTGTTAACCATTAGCACTTGATCGGTCTTCTTCTCGACAATCTTGGTTTCCTTGAGTAGTCAACATTTGAACTAACTCGGAAAGGTTTCTATTCATTCCACCCATGTTATAGTGCATTATGAAATGACTAAAACTTTTAGGTAATGAATTGATATTATGTCGGTAGCCAACTCTTGGCTAATTGGAAAACCGAGCCTTTCAAGATGCTCGATGTGGCCCTTTAACTTGAGAGCATGGGGACAGCGGCTTGTCCTTCACTCATCTTGCATGAGGTCGAGGATCTGTTGTGTTGTACCTTTCTTGCCTAGCTTGAATTTGGAACATTTCCATCGGCCGATTGTTTAAGTCATTGTCCCCAAGTGCTCAAGATTCTTCGAAGACTCTTGCACATGGCGGAGAGCATAAGGCAACTAACATACGTAGAGTCACGCTTGTGCTTGAGATATTGTTCCCTTATTGCCCTAGCGGCATTGGCGGCGGAGTTCGGGTGGAATAGGTTCGGTGAGAACGTACGGTTTCTCCTCTTGTTTGAGAACAATTCTCAAACTACGGATCCAATCCATATAGTTTGTACCATTCTCTTCCAACTTTTCCTTCTCGAGGACGGATCGCGATGAAAAGTGATTATTGTTTGATGCCATTTATTCTACAAAAAGATATACATAAAATATGAACACATATAAGTAAACATATCATATGAGAAGTATAGTGCATTTAAATAAATGCTCCCATTAAATTATACACCTTCAAATGCAAATAAGCATAATATACATTTAATGGGCTAAGATCCAACTTTAATTCAATTTCAAGTTTGCTATGGCAAACCGCTCAAAATTAAATTAATTAGGTAGAAAACATCAATCATATCACATATATGACTCTTAGATCTTTTATGAGATCAATTCAAGACATCATATGTCTAGGCATATTTTAATCTCATCTTATGCCTTGGGTCCAAAACCATTTTGATAACCCAATTAAGTTCATTCACTTTAAAACGTATAGGAACCACCATTTCCTCATCTTGCTCGCATTCGAATAGAATCAAAGCACCTTGCTATGGCAAGCCCACCCAAAACTATCCGAATGGTCTCAAGTGTTTTTAATCATGAATTGGCATAAAGAACTTAAAAGTTAAATGAAGGTTCTTTAAAGGTAGATTATAAGCACATCGGAAAGATAGTCAAAATCATGCACCGGGTAAGTTCCCGGGAAGATAGGTGAGCCGCAAGGACTTCTTAAGTACCAACTCTTCCTTAGACGAGAACTCTCCTAGACATGCATAATTAGAAATCAACTACGATTAGGCAACATAATCCTTACCTTTTATAAACAATCGGTTTCCTTTTAAATTTCGCGTATTTATGACTTGTTTCCATAAACAATCATAAGATCCAAAATTTACAATGTCTAAATCTAAACATATTAGGAAACTAAATATCATGTTTCAACTAAACATCTAATTTAATAATTCTTAACAATTAAGAACAAATAATTCATGCATCGCAACAATTAATAAAACACATTTAAATTAATTAAGCATGCATAAACAATGAATCAATCTAGCATGGACTTATAAACTCAATTTTATAACATCCGAGTTTTCATACACATTGCAATAATTATTAAAATCATATTTTAATCAATTAATCATGTATATCAATGAATCAATCTATCGCGGACTTATAAACTCAATTTTATAACATCCAGTTTTCATATTAACATATCGGATTGTAAACACAATCATAGAATAGCGAGAAAATTTGAACAAGCAGTTACGCCGGTTTTGGCTTGTTATGTCGCGTGACAACATCGGCCATAGGCTTAATATGTCGCGCGACCTAACATGCCGGTTAACTGAATTCCACATGGCTCGATATGTCGCACGACATAGGCGGCCCAGTTCTGAGATTTCAGTTCGAACCAATCTGATTACGGCCAATTAAATCACATAAACGGCCTTTTTACTGATTTAATTCGGCATAAATTGAAAACGATTTTCACATTGTTTCACATAAACAATTAAAATTCTATCACATACAAAACATGCAATAAGCATATAAACAATTTATATCTTAAACCTAGCATGTTAATTCAAACTTAATCATACGAACGGGGCTCACGATACCCTTTGTTGGGTTTTACGGGTCCATGCGCGGCGGAATTAAGCATTAAAAACATAAAACCCAAGAAGCCACAGGATCCGTTCTATACAATTAATTTGAATATCAATGAAATAGAATTAAACCAACCTTGAAACGCTTTCGGTCTTGAGCTATCGAACGATTTGATTATGTGATATTGAATCACAAACTTCGTTCTTCAACTTGCTTGAACTCTAGGTCTTGATCGATGAACGGCGAAGACCCTCTTTTGGTATCCACACCTTCGAATGAATCCAAGAACAATTTCTTGTCGATTGCTAGATCTAAACCTTGAAGAATATTGAGAGAATTTGATTGTGAATTTTGCTTTAAAATTTCGGCTAGGCTTTTAGGTACGACAGAAGCCCTTGTATTTATACTAAAATAGTGTAAATACCTCTTCTAATCAAATTAGGAGAGGCAGTGTCAATACAGCGTATTGGCCTATTATGTCGCGCGGTATATCAAGCCATTGGCTTGATATGTCGCGTGACATAAGTAGCCGGTTTACGTGTCTCTCAATCATTCTTCCTCAGGTTTAACCAATTCATTCTAGTTGTGTGTGACCCGATAGGATTACATCATGTTGGCAATGAGATCGATCATATCGAACCTCATAAGACATAAGCGGACTCTAGCAAGCCATTATGTCTACCCAAATGATGCAACGTAAGAGTTCACGTTTCCGACGGTGTACTTCCATTTATCCCTTTTTGTCTCACGATGTTATATTGAACACAAGTCATGGTCCTTGTCGAATTGTTATTGTTCAATGCTTTCTCGATTCTTGAGTATAATGATAATTCCAATCATATTGGGGTACGGCCATACACTTTCATCATTATCACTCATCGAGGGCCCAAGCATAACATCTCTCTTAGAGGGACAAACTCCTTCTTGACTTATCATCCTTCCCATCATGAATCCGATCATGCCAATGATAGCCTTTATAGATATCGTGTTAAGATATCGTTTGACTAAAATCAAACATGGCTTTCATCATATGTAAGGTTATGATAGTCTCGAGTCTAGGAAATAAATGAAGTAGGTATGAGATTTAAGTATGACATTTGACCATTACATAAATCTCATGCGGGTCATGTCCGATCACTTGTTCTCTAACAAGTACCCATAATTTCAATGTGCATCTCTTATGCATATAATCATCACATGATTATCCATTGACAATTATACTAATCTATTCTCTTAATAATTAGGGACAGTGATTATTATAAACAAATATACAAAACATATAATAATCAAATAATAAACATCTCATATAATAATAAATAATGTCAACACATAAGTCTATCAATCATAGGCCTCGGGCATAACACCAGCAGTCTCCCACTTGCACTAGGCCCAATCTACCATGTATCGAATACCCATGGACCTAACATGACCATCATGTTTAGCTTGTGAGAGAGCCTTAGTTAGTGGGTCCGCCACGTTGTCATCGATGTCTACTCTGCATATCTTAACGTCTTCCCTTTCACATATCTCACGGATAATGTGGAAACGTCGAAGTATGTGTTTGGATCTCTGGTGTGATCTTGGTTCCTTTGCTTGTGCAATGGCACCATTGTTATCACGATAAAGTTCAATAGGATCTACGATGCTTGGAACGACTTCCAAATCACTAATGAACTTCTTGATCCAAAGCTGCTTCCTTAGGCTGCATCGGATGCCGCTATGTACTCGGCTTCGGTTGTAGAATCGGCGACGGTACTTTGCTTGGAACTTTTCCAACTCACGGTGCCTCCATTAAGCATAAACAAAAATCCAGGCTGCGATCTAAAATCATCTTTGTCGGTTTGGAAGCTAGCATCTGTGTAGCCTTTGACTACAAGATCTTCTTCCATTCCTCCAAAGACCAAGAATGCATCCTTAGTTCTTCGTAAGTACTTAAGGATATTCTTGGCTTTGCTATCCAATGTGGTTCACCGGGATCAGATTGGTACCTACTCGTCATGCTTAGAGCACACGAGACATCGGGTCTAGTACATAACATAGCATACATGATAGACCCAATTGCCGAAGCATATGGAATACCATTCATTCTCTTTCGCTCATCATTAGTCTTTGGACATTGATTCTTGCTAAGAGATATACCATGCAACATTGGCAAATTCCCTCTTTTAGAATTTTCCATTTGGAATCTTCTAAGGACTTTGTCAATGTAAGTACTTTGACTTAAACCAATCATCCTCTTGGATCTATCTCTATAGATCTTGATACCAAGGATATATGCGGCTTCGCCCATATCTTTCATTGAAAAGCACTTTCCCAACCAAGACTTGACGGTCTCTAGTGCGGGAACGTCATTTCCAATGAGTAAGATATCGTCGACATACAACACTAAAAATAGTGCTACGCTCCCACTAATTTTCTTGTATACACAAGGTTCATCTTCGTTCTTGATAAAACCAAACTCCTTGATTGCTTCATCAAAACGTAGATTCCAACTCCTTGAAGCTTGCTTCAATCCATAAATGGATTTACGCAACTTACACACCTTGTTAGAATTTTACGGGTGACAAAACCTTCGGGTTGTATCATGTATACATCCTCAAGTAACTTCCCATTAAGGAAAGCTGTTTTGACATCCATTTGCCATATCTCATAGTCATAATATGCGGCTATGGCAAGTAAAATTCTAATAGACTTAAGCATAGCTACGGGCGAAAAGGTTTCATCATAGTCTATGCCATGAATACGCCTATATCCCTTAGCTACTAGCCTAGCCTTATAGGTGTGCACCTTCCCATCCATGTCGGTCTTCTTCTTGAAAACCCATTTGCACCCTATGGTTTTTACACCTTCGGGTGGATCAATCAAGTTCCAAACTTGATTATCGGCCATGGATTGTAATTCGGACTTCATGGCTTCTTGCCATTTTTCCGAATCCGGAGCGGACATCGCTTCTTGATAGCAAGTGGGTTCATCATTTTCGATTAACTCCACTTCATCATTTTCCGTAACAAGAAATCCATATCTCTCGGGTTCGGATCGTGATCTACCACTTCGGCGAGGAACTTGTGCATCTTGAACCGGTTCCACAACGGTTTGTGAACTTGGTTCGGTTTCTACCATTGGTTCAATGTTGTTTTCGGGTTCTCGAACTTCTTCGAGATCTATTTTACTCCCACTCGGTTCCTTTGCGAAGAAACTCCTTTTCTAAGAAAGTACCATTTCGAGCAACAAACACTTTGTTCTCGTTTCGGTTGTAGAAATAGTATCCTTTGGTTTCCTTAGGATATCCCACAAAAACACATTTATCGATTTAGGTGCTAGCTTGTCGAAGTTAACTTCTTGACATATGCATCACAACCCCAAATCTTCATGAAAGACAAACTAGGTTTTCTTCCATGCCACATCTCATATGGGGTCTTTTGAACCGATTTGGTAGGAACTACTGTTTATAGTGAAAGCGGCGGTTTCTAGTGCATGTCCCCAAAAGGATAAAGGAAGCTCAACTTGACTCATCATAGAACGAACCATGTCCAACAAAGTTCTATTCCTCCTTTCGACACACCATTCCATTGTGGTGTTCGGGTGGAGAGAGTTCGAAACGATTCCACAACTCTTAAGATGATGTCAAATTCTTGGCTCAAATATTCACCACCTCGATCGGATCGAAGTACCTTAATAGTTTTGCCAAGTTGATTTTGCACCTCATTTTGAAATATTCGAAATATCTCAAACGATTCACTCTTATGTTTCATTAGATAAACATATCCAAATCTACTATAATCATCTGTGAATGTTATGAAGTACCGAAATCCTCCCCTAGCATCGCTACTCATAGGCCCACATACATCGGTATGTATGAGTCCTAATAAGTCGCCCGCCCTTTCACCGGTTTTGGTAAATGGGTCCTTGGTCATCTTGCCAAGTAAACAAGATTCGCATGTCTCATATGATTCATAATCATGTGAGTCCAAAAATCCATCTTTGTGGAGTTTAGAAATGCGTTTCTCGTTTATATGGCCAAGACGACAATGCCATAAGTAAGTGTGGTTTACATCATTGGGTTTAGATTTCTTGTTAATGTTATAGACATCATTATCGCGATTTTCAACATCAAGAATATAAAGGCCATTGAATGAAACAAAGTTACAATAATGCATATCACTCTTGTAAATAGAAAATTTCTTATCACATATAAGAAAATTAAAACCTTCATTATCCAAACATGAAATCGAAATAATATTCCTACTTAAAGCCGGAACGTAATAACAATTGTTCAAAACAAGTATTAGTCTACTAGGTAAAGTAACTTCATAAGTTCCTACGGCTAATGCAGCAACTCTTGCTCCATTCCCCACACGTAGGTCCACTTCACCTTCCTTCAGCATCCTTCTGTTCTTTAGACCCTGCACATTTAAACAAATGTGAGTTCCACATCCGGTATCCAATACCCAAGAACTAGAAGTAGATAGGAATATATCTATAACAAAGATACACGAAGTTGAAGCAACTCCTTTGCTCTTCTTCGGTGCTTCCTTGTATTTTGCGCAATTTCTCCTCCAATGTCCAATCTCATTGCAATGGAAGCAGATTGCGTCCTCTTGGGACTTAGGCTTAGCCTCTTTAGGCTTGGAGGCCTCTTTGGGCTTGGCAACCTTTGCCTTAGGATTAGCAACCTTTGCTTTTCCTTTACCCTTGAACCCTTTCCCCTTGTTAACCATTAGCACTTGATCGGTCTTCTTCTCGACAATACTGGTTTCCTCAGTAGTCAACATTTGAACTAACTCGGAAAGGTTTCTATTCATTCCACCCATGTTATAGTGCATTATGAAATGACTAAAACTTTTAGGTAATGAATTCGGTATTATGTCGGTAGCCAACTCTT
This sequence comes from Adenophora triphylla var. japonica, assembly GCA_022495995.1. Classification (NCBI taxonomy): domain Eukaryota; kingdom Viridiplantae; phylum Streptophyta; class Magnoliopsida; order Asterales; family Campanulaceae; genus Adenophora; species Adenophora triphylla. Next base: position 85,429 of record JAFEMH010001106.1, on the reverse strand, counting down.
GGCTAATTGGAAAACCGAGCCTTTCAAGATGCTCAATGTGGCCCTTTAACTTGAGAGCATGGGGACCAACGGCTTGTCCTTCACTCATCTTGCATGAGGTCAAGGATGCAACTGTGTTGTACCTTTCTTGCCTAGCTTGAATTTGGAACATTTCCATCACCGATTGTTTAAGTCGATCGTCCCCAAGTGCTCAAGATTCTTCTCAAGACTCTTGCACATGGCGGAGAGCATAAGGCAACTAACATCTGTAGAGTCACGCTTGTGCTTCGGATATTGTTCCCTTATTGCCCTAGCGGCATTGGCGGCAGGTTCGGGTGGAATAGGTTCGGTGAGAACGTACGGTTTCTCCTCTTGTTTGAGAACAATTCTCAAACTACGGATCCAATCCATATAGTTTGTACCATTCTCTTCCAACTTTTCCTTCTCAAGGACAGATCGCAGTGAAAAGTGATTATTGTTTGATGCCATTTATTCTACAAAAAGATATACATAAAATATGAACACATATAAGTAAACATATCATATGAGAAGTATAGTGCATTTAAATAAATGCTCCCATTAAATTATACACCTTCAAATGCAAATAAGCATAATATACATTTAATGGGCTAAGATCCAACTTTAATTCAATTTCAAGTTTGCTATGGCAAACCGCTCAAAATTAAATTAATTAGGTAGAAAACATCAATCATATCACATATATGACTCTTAGATCTTTTATGAGATCAATTCAAGACATCATATGTCTAGGCATATTTTAATCTCATCTTATGCCTTGGGTCCAAAACCATTTTGATAACCCAATTAAGTTCATTCACTTTAAAACGTATAGGAACCACCATTTCCTCATCTTGCTCGCATTCGAATAGAATCAAAGCACCTTGCTATGGCAAGCCCACCCAAAACTATCCGAATGGTCTCAAGTGTTTTTAATCATGAATTGGCATAAAGAACTTAAAAGTTAAATGAAGGTTCTTTAAAGGTAGATTATAAGCACATCGGAAAGATAGTCAAAATCATGCACCGGTAAGTTCCCAGGAAGATAGGTGAGCCGCAAGGACTTCTTAAATACCAACTCTTCCTTAGACAGAACTCTCCTAGACATGCATAATTAGAAATCAACTACGATTAGGCAACATAATCCTTACCTTTTATAAACAATCGGTTTCCTTTTAAATTTCGCGTATTTATGACTTGTTTCCATAAACAATCATAAGATCCAAAATTTACAATGTCTAAATCTAAACATATTAGGAAACTAAATATCATGTTTCAACTAAACATCTAATTTAATAATTCTTAACAATTAAGAACAAATAATTCATGCATCGCAACAATTAATAAAACACATTTAAATTAATTAAGCATGCATAAACAATGAATCAATCTAGCATGGACTTATAAACTCAATTTTATAACATCCAGTTTTTCATACACATTGCAATAATTATTAAAATCATATTTTAATCAATTAATCATGTATATCAATGAATCAATCTATCGCGGACTTATAAACTCAATTTTATAACATCCAGATTTTTCATATTAACATATCGGATTGTAAACACAATCATAGAATAGCGTAAAATTTGAACAAACAGATTACGCCGGTTTTGGCTTGTTATGTCGCGTGACAACATCGCCCATAGGCTTAATATGTCGCGCGACCTAACATGCCGGTTAACCTGAATTCCACATGGCTCGATATGTCGCACGACATAGGCAGCCAGTTACAGGATTTCCGATTCGAACCAATACAGATTACGCCCAATTAAATCACATAAAACAACCTTTTTACGATTTAATTCGGCATAAATTGAAAACGATTTTCACATTGTTTCACATAAACAATTAAATTCTATCACATACAAAACATGCAATAAGCATATAAACAATTTATATCTTAAACCTAGCATGTTAATTCAAACTTAATCATACGAACGGGGCTCTGATACCACTGTTGGGTTTTACGGGTCCATGCGCGGCGGAATTAAGCATTAAAAACATAAAACCCAAGAAGCCCTAGGATCCGTTCTATACAATTAATTTGAATATCAATGAAATAGAATTAAACCAACCTTGAAACGCTTTCCGGTCTTGAGCTATCGAACGATTTGATTATGTGATATTGAATCACAAACTTCGTTCTTCAACTTGCTTGAACTCTAGGTCTTGATCAATGAACGAGCGAAGACCCTCTTTTGGTATCCACACCTTCGAATGAATCCAAGAACAATTTCTTGTCGATTGCTAGATCTAAACCTTGAAGAATATTGAGAGAATTTGATTGTGAATTTTGCTTTAAAATTTCGGCTAGGCTATTAGGTCTGACAGAGCCCTTGTATTTATACTAAAATAGTGTAAATACCTCTTCTAATCGTATTAGGAGAGACAGGCTGTCAATACCGCGTATTGGCCTATTATGTCGCGCGGTATATCAAGCCATTGGCTTGATATGTCGCGTGACATAAGTAGCCAGTTTATGTGTCTCTCAATCATTCTTCCTCCGGTTTAACCAATTCATTCTAGTTGTGTGTGACCCAATAGGATTACATCATGTTGGCAATGAGATCGATCATATCGAACCTCATAAGACATAAGCGGACTCTAGCAAGCCATTATGTCTACCCAAATGATGCAACGTAAGAGTTCACGTTTCCAACGGTGTACTTCCATTTATCCCTTTTTGTCTCACGATGTTATATTGAACACAAGTCATGGTCCTTGTCGACTTGTTATTGTTCAATGCTTTCTCGATTCTTGAGTATAATGATAATTCCAATCATATTGGGGTACGGCCATACACTTTCATCATTATCACTCATCGAGGGGCCCAAGCATAACATCTCTCTTCCGAGGGACAAACTCCTTCTTGACTTATCATCCTTCCCATCATGAATCCGATCATGCCAATTATAGCCTTTATAGATATCGTGTTAAGATATCGTTTGACTAAAATCAAACATGGCTTTCATCATATTTAAGGTTATGATAGTCTCGTGTCTAGGAAATAAATGAAGTAACCGTATGAGATTTAAGTATGACATTTGACCATTACATAAATCTCATGCGGGTCATGTCCAAATACTTGTTCTCTAACAAGTACCCATAATTTCAATGTGCATCTCTTATGCATATAATCATCACATGATTATCCATTGACAATTATACTAATCTATTCTCTTAATAATTAGGGACAGTGATTATTATAAACAAAGTTCTATTCCTCCTTTCAGACACACCATTTCATTGATCAATGAACGAGCGAAGACCCTCTTTTGGTATCCACACCTTCGAATGAATCCAAGAACAATTTCTTGTCGATTGCTAGATCTAAACCTTGAAGAATATTGAGAGAATTTGATTGTGAATTTTGCTTTAAAATTTCGGCTAGGCTATTAGGTCTGACAGAGCCCTTGTATTTATACTAAAATAGTGTAAATACCTCTTCTAATCGTATTAGGAGAGACAGTACATCAATACCGCGTATTGGCCTATTATGTCGCGCGGTATATCAAGCCATTGGCTTGATATGTCGCGTGACATAAGTAGCCGGTTCGTGTCTCTCAATCATTCTTCCTCCGGTTTAACCAATTCATTCTAGTTGTGTGTGACCCAATAGGATTACATCATGTTGGCAATGAGATCGATCATATCGAACCTCATAAGACATAAGCGGACTCTAGCAAGCCATTATGTCTACCCAAATGATGCAACGTAAGAGTTCACGTTTCCAACGGTGTACTTCCATTTATCCCTTTTTGTCTCACGATGTTATATTGAACACAAGTCATGGTCCTTGTCGACTTGTTATTGTTCAATGCTTTCTCGATTCTTGAGTATAATGATAATTCCAATCATATTGGGGTACGGCCATACACTTTCATCATTATCACTCATCGAGGGGCCCAAGCATAACATCTCTCTTCCGAGGGACAAACTCCTTCTTGACTTATCATCCTTCCCATCATGAATCCGATCATGCCAATTATAGCCTTTATAGATATCGTGTTAAGATATCGTTTGACTAAAATCAAACATGGCTTTCATCATATGTAAGGTTATGATAGTCTCAGGTCTAGGAAATAAATGAAGTAACCGTATGAGATTTAAGTATGACATTTGACCATTACATAAATCTCATGCGGGTCATGTCCAGTCACTTGTTCTCTAACAAGTACCCATAATTTCAATGTGCATCTCTTATGCATATAATCATCACATGATTATCCATTGACAATTATACTAATCTATTCTCTTAATAATTAGGGACAGTGATTATTATAAACAAAGTTCTATTCCTCCTTTCAGACACACCATTTCATTGATCAATGAACGAGCGAAGACCCTCTTTTGGTATCCACACCTTCGAATGAATCCAAGAACAATTTCTTGTCGATTGCTAGATCTAAACCTTGAAGAATATTGAGAGAATTTGATTGTGAATTTTGCTTTAAAATTTCGGCTAGGCTATTAGGTCTGACAGAGCCCTTGTATTTATACTAAAATAGTGTAAATACCTCTTCTAATCGTATTAGGAGAGACAGTGTCAATAGCGTATTGGCCTATTATGTCGCGCGGTATATCAAGCCATTGGCTTGATATGTCGCGTGACATAAGTAGCGCTCGTGTCTCTCAATCATTCTTCCTCCGGTTTAACCAATTCATTCTAGTTGTGTGTGACCCAATAGGATTACATCATGTTGGCAATGAGATCGATCATATCGAACCTCATAAGACATAAGCGGACTCTAGCAAGCCATTATGTCTACCCAAATGATGCAACGTAAGAGTTCACGTTTCCAACGGTGTACTTCCATTTATCCCTTTTTGTCTCACGATGTTATATTGAACACAAGTCATGGTCCTTGTCGACTTGTTATTGTTCAATGCTTTCTCGATTCTTGAGTATAATGATAATTCCAATCATATTGGGGTACGGCCATACACTTTCATCATTATCACTCATCGAGGGCCCAAGCATAACATCTCTCTTCCGAGGGACAAACTCCTTCTTGACTTATCATCCTTCCCATCATGAATCCGATCATGCCAATGATAGCCTTTATAGATATCGTGTTAAGATATCGTTTCGACTAAAATCAAACATGGCTTTCATCATATGTAAGGTTATGATAGTCTCGTGTCTAGGAAATAAATGAAGTAACCGTATGAGATTTAAGTATGACATTTGACCATTACATAAATCTCATGCGCGGTCATGTCCAAAGCCACTTCGTTCTCTAACAAGTACCCATAATTTCAATGTGCATCTCTTACGCATATAATCATCACATGATTATCCATTGACAATTATACTAATCTATTCTCTTAATAATTAGGGACGGTGATTATTATAAACAAATATACAAAACATATAATAATCAAATAATAAACATCTCATATAATAATAAGTAATGTCAACACATAAGTCTATCAATCATAGGCCTAGGGCATAACACCAACAGCCTCCCACTTGCACTAGGCCCAATCTACCATGTATCGAATACCCATGGACCTAACATGACCATCATGTTTAGCTTGTGAGAGAGCCTTAGTTAGTGGGTCCGCCACGTTGTCATCGTGTCTACTCTGCATATCTTAACGTCTTCCCTTTCACATATCTCACGGATAATGTGGAAACGTCGAAGTATGTGTTTGGATCTCTGGTGTGATCTTGGTTCCTTTGCTTGTGCAATGGCACCATTGTTATCACGCAAAGTTCAATAGGATCTCTGATGCTTGGAACGACTTCCAAATCACTAATGAACTTCTTGATCCAAATCGCTTCCTTAGGCGTGACGGATGCCGCTATGTACTCGGCTTCGGTTGTAGAATCGCGACGGTACTTTGCTTGGAACTTTTCCAACTCACAAGGTGCCTCCATTAAGCATAAACAAAAATCCAGACCGCGATCTCAAATCATCTTTGTCGGTTTGGAAGCTAGCATCTGTGTAGCCTTTGACTACAAGATCTTCTTCCATTCCTCCAAAGACCAAGAATGCATCCTTAGTTCTTCGTAAGTACTTAAGGATATTCTTTGATCGCTATCCAATGTGGTTCACCGGGATCGTATTGGTACCTACTCGTCATGCTTAGAGCACACGAGACATCGGGTCTAGTACATAACATAGCATACATGATAGACCCAATTGCCGAAGCATATGGAATACCATTCATTCTCTTTCGCTCATCATTAGTCTTTGGACATTGATTCTTGCTAAGAGATATACCATGCAACATTGGCAAATTCCCTCTTTTAGAATTTTCCATTTGGAATCTTCTAAGGACTTTGTCAATGTAAGTACTTTGACTTAAACCAATCATCCTCTTGGATCTATCTCTATAGATCTTGATACCAAGGATATATGCGGCTTCGCCCATATCTTTCATTGAAAAGCACTTTCCCAACCAAGACTTGACGGTTCTAGTGCGGGAACGTCATTTCCAATGAGTAAGATATCGTCGACATACAACACTAAAAATAGTGCTACGCTCCCACTAATTTTCTTGTATACACAAGGTTCATCTTCGTTCTTGATAAAACCAAACTCCTTGATTGCTTCATCAAAACGTAGATTCCAACTCCTTGAAGCTTGCTTCAATCCATAAATGGATTTCTCGCAACTTACACACCTTGTTAGAATTTTCTCGGATCGACAAAACCTTCAGTTGTATCATGTATACATCCTCAAGTAACTTCCCATTAAGGAAAGCTGTTTTGACATCCATTTGCCATATCTCATAGTCATAATATGCGGCTATAGCAAGTAAAATTCTAATAGACTTAATCATAGCTACGGGCGAAAAGGTTTCATCATAGTCTATGCCATGAATGCCTATATCCCTTAGCTACTAGCCTAGCCTTATAGGTGTGCACCTTCCCATCCATGTCGGTCTTCTTCTTGAAAACCCATTTGCACCCTATGGTTTTTACACCTTCGGGTGGATCAATCAAGTTCCAAACTTGATTATCGCCCATGGATTGTAATTCGGACTTCATGGCTTCTTGCCATTTTTCCGAATCCGGAGCGGACATCGCTTCTTGATAGCAAGTGGGTTCATCATTTTCGATTAACTCCACTTCATCACTTTCCGTAACAAGAAATCCATATCTCTCGGGTTCGGATCGTGATCTACCACTTCGGCGAGGAACTTGTGCATCTTGAACCGGTTCCACAACCTTGTTTGTGAACTTGGTTCGGTTTCTACCATTGGTTCAATGTTGTTTTCGGGTTCTCGAACTTCTTCGAGATCTATTTTACTCCCACTGGTTCCTTTGCGAAGAAACTCCTTTTCTAAGAAAGTACCATTTCGAGCAACAAACACTTTGTTCTCGTTTCGGTTGTAGAAATAGTATCCTTTGGTTTCCTTAGGATATCCCACAAAACACATTTATCGATTTAGGTGCTAGCTTGTCGAAGTTAACTTCTTGACATATGCATCACAACCCCAAATCTTCATGAAAGACAAACTAGGTTTTCTTCCATGCCACATCTCATATGGGGTCTTTTGAACCGATTTGGTAGGAACTCGTTTATAGTGAAAGCGGCGGTTTCTAGTGCATGTCCCCAAAAGGATAAAGGAAGCTCAACTTGACTCATCATAGAACGAACCATGTCCAACAAAGTTCTATTCCTCCTTTCGTACACACCATTCCATTGTGGTGTTCGGGTGGAGAGAGTTCGAAACGATTCCACAACTCTTAAGATGATCACAAATTCTTGGCTCAAATATTCACCACCTCGATCGGATCGAAGTACCTTAATAGTTTTGCCAAGTTGATTTTGCACCTCATTTTGAAATATTCGAAATATCTCAAACGATTCACTCTTATGTTTCATTAGATAAACATATCCAAATCTACTATAATCATCGGTGAATGTTATGAAGTACCGAAATCCTCCCCTAGCATCGCTACTCATAGGCCCACATACATCGGTATGTATGAGTCCTAATAAGTCGCCCGCCCTTTCACCGGTTTTGGTAAATGGGTCCTTGGTCATCTTGCCAAGTAAACAAGATTCGCATGTCTCATATGATTCATAATCATGTGAGTCCAAAAATCCATCTTTGTGGAGTTTAGAAATGCGTTTCTCGTTTATATGGCCAAGACGACAATGCCATAAGTAAGTGTGGTTTACATCATTGGGTTTAGATTTCTTGTTAATGTTATAGACATCATTATCGCGATTTTCAACATCAAGAATATAAAGGCCATTGAATGAAACAAAAAGTACAATAATGCATATCACTCTTGTAAATAGAAAATTTCTTATCACATATAAGAAAATTAAAACCTTCATTATCCAAACATGAAATCGAAATAATATTCCTACTTAAAGCCGGAACGTAATAACAATTGTTCAAAACAAGTATTAGTCCACTAGGTAAAGTAACTTCATAAGTTCCTACGGCTAATGCAAAGCAACTCTTGCTCCATTCCCCACACGTAGGTCCACTTCACCTTCCTTAAGCATCCTTCTGTTCTTTAGACCCCCGCACATTTAAACAAATGTGAGTTCCACATCCGGTATCCAATACCCAAGAACTAGAAGTAGATAGGAATATATCTATAACAAAGATACACGAAGTTGAAGCAACTCCTTTGCTCTTCTTCAGTGCTTCCTTGTATTTTGCGCAATTTCTCCTCCAATGTCCAATCTCATTGCAATGGAAGCAGATTGCGTCCTCTTGGGACTTAGGCTTAGCCTCTTTAGGCTTGGAGGCCTCTTTGGGCTTGGCAACCTTTGCCTTAGGATTAGCAACCTTTGCTTTTCCTTTACCCTTGAACCCTTTCCCCTTGTTAACCATTAGCACTTGATCGGTCTTCTTCTCGACAATGCGGTTTCCGCAAAGTAGTCAACATTTGAACTAACTCGGAAAGGTTTCTATTCATTCCACCCATGTTATAGTGCATTATGAAATGACTAAAACTTTTAGGTAATGAATTCAAGATATGTCGGTAGCCAACTCTTGGCTAATTGGAAAACCGAGCCTTTCAAGATGCTCAATGTGGCCCTTTAACTTGAGAGCATGGGGACCAACGGCTTGTCCTTCACTCATCTTGCATGAGGTCAAGGATGCAACCGTGTTGTACCTTTCTTGCCTAGCTTGAATTTGGAACATTTCCATCGCCCGATTGTTTAAGTCGATCTGTCCCCAAGTGCTCAAGATTCTTCTCGAAGACTTCTTGCACATGGCGGAGAGCATAAGGCAACTAACATCCGTAGAGTCACGCTTGTGCTTCGTATATTGTTCCCTTATTGCCCTAGCGGCATTGGCGACGAGGTTCAGGTGGAATAGGTTCGGAGAACGTACGCTTTCTCCTCTTGTTTGAGAACAATTCTCAAACTACGGATCCAATCCATATAGTTTGTACCATTCTCTTCCAACTTTTTCCTTCTCAAGGACAGATCGCAGTGAAAAGTGATTATTGTTTGATGCCATTTATTCTACAAAAAGATATACATAAAATATGAACACATATAAGTAAACATATCATATGAGAAGTATAGTGCATTTAAATAAATGCTCCCATTAAATTATACACCTTCAAATGCAAATAAGCATAATATACATTTAATGGGCTAAGATCCAACTTTAATTCAATTTCAAGTTTGCTATGGCAAACCGCTCAAAATTAAATTAATTAGGTAGAAAACATCAATCATATCACATATATGACTCTTAGATCTTTTATGAGATCAATTCAAGACATCATATGTCTAGGCATATTTTAATCTCATCTTATGCCTTGGGTCCAAAACCATTTTGATAACCCAATTAAGTTCATTCACTTTAAAACGTATAGGAACCACCATTTCCTCATCTTGCTCGCATTCGAATAGAATCAAAGCACCTTGCTATGGCAAGCCCACCCAAAACTATCCGAATGGTCTCAAGTGTTTTTAATCATGAATTGGCATAAAGAACTTAAAAGTTAAATGAAGGTTCTTTAAAGGTAGATTATAAGCACATCATAAAGATAGTCAAAATCATGCACCAGGTAAGTTCCCGTGAAGATAGGTGAGCCGCAAGGACTTCTTAAGTACCAACTCTTCCTTAGACAGTAACTCTCCTAGACATGCATAATTAGAAATCAACTTCGATTAGGCAACATAATCCTTACCTTTTATAAACAATCGCTTCCTTTTTAAATTTCGCGTATTTATGACTTGTTTCCATAAACAATCATAAGATCCAAAATTTACAATGTCTAAATCTAAACATATTAGGAAACTAAATATCATGTTTCAACTAAACATCTAATTTAATAATTCTTAACAATTAAGAACAAATAATTCATGCATCGCAACAATTAATAAAACACATTTAAATTAATTAAGCATGCATAAACAATGAATCAATCTAGCATGGACTTATAAACTCAATTTTATAACATCCAGTTTTTCATACACATTGCAATAATTATTAAAATCCTATTTTAATCAATTAATCATGTATATCAATGAATCAATCTATCGCGGACTTATAAACTCAATTTTATAACATCCAGATTTTTCATATTAACATATCAGATTGTAAACACAATCATAGAATAGCAGAAAATTTGAACAAACAGATTCTGCCCAGTTTTGGCTTGTTATGTCGCGTGACAACATCAGCCATAGGCTTAATATGTCGCGCGACCTAACATGCCGCTTAACTGAATTCCACATGGCTCGATATGTCGCACGACATAGGCAGCCAGGTTACAGGATTTCCAGATTCGAACCAATACAGATTACAGCCAATTAAATCACATAAAACAGCCTTTTTACAGATTTAATTCAGCATAAATTGAAAACGATTTTCACATTGTTTCACATAAACAATTAAATTCTATCACATACAAAACATGCAATAAGCATATAAACAATAAAAAAAACTACATTACATAGAATAACTAGTACATATGCCCGTGTCCGAGGACACGGGTCTTTTTTTTAAATTAACTTAAACATTTATAGTTACAAATTAGAGTGATGTATGAAATTAAATACAACATAAAATTAAACACAATATTTAAATAATAATAATTAAAAATCTATCTAATTTTACATTCAAATAAAAAAAAACTATTTCATCTAAAATTAATATTTACTTTGAAATAAAAGGTCACAAAAAAATAAATAAATTAAAGAAACCATAAACAAATTAATAAAATAAAGAAATTAATATTTAAACTATCTCTCTCTCTGACTCTCTCTCTACTCTATCTCTATCTCTCTCTCTCATTCACACAGGAACGGGAAAACCATAAATCAAAGAAACGACCGCCACCGCCTCCCCTTCCCTTCATCCCGTCCAGCCTCACCACCGTGGCTACCCCACCCCTCCCTTCATCAAAGAAACGACCGCCACCTCCTCCCCTTCCCTTCCCTCCCCGTTACAACGTCCGTCCGTCCGTCTATTCCGACCAATCGATCGGCGTTACAACGTGGCTACCCCACCTCTCCCACAATCATCGGCTCTAATCAATGGAGGAAGGCAACTACCCATCAAAAATTCCCTCCGGAATGACCAATTTGGTATTTTTGGGAGACATTTAAGCCGAGCCGCTCCAAACCGTCCCCAATCCGCCCTAAATTCGGCCGCAATTCGGCCACAATCCGGCCGCAATTCGGATCTCAAACCGTCCGCAATCCATTTGTATTTTCTCTTTCAATGGTGGTTTTCTCATTCAAAATCAATGGTGGTATATGCAGTAAGTAAGTGTTTCAAGTTTTTCCTTTTCTTTTCGATTTCAAGGTGTTGAGATTAGTATTGTTTGTGGTGTTTTAGCTAAGTTCTTGGTTAAACAGAGGAAAGAAGCAGTGAAGTTTGAATTGATTGTTTTACTTCAATTTTTTTAGAAATATGAAACATTGTTCTACTTGTAGTTTTACTTCCATTGCCACTTTAAACAGGATGTTCTACTTTAAAATTTCAATTTTTTTTATTCTTGATTTTTTTCTTTTTTAATTGATTGTTTTTGTTGGATTTTGATTAAACATTGTTTGAATGTGAAATATGAAACGTTAACATTGAAAAATGAAACAGATAAATTAAACAGAGGAAAGAAACAATGAAGTTTGAATGTGTATGAACATTAACATTGAAAAATTACCTTTTGAAGTTTGAATGCTTGGACCGTAAAGTTTTTAGAAAGTAGAAAGAAGTGGCGTATATAAAGGAGAGAAGAGGGTGTGGATTTTCTTTACAAAAATTCAAATTTCAGGAGGGAAACAGAGGAAGGAAGATAGAACACGCGTTCTGTAATAGATTTTTTTTTTTTTTAAGGGCAAAATGGAAAAGGAAGTGGATAGTGAGGGCAAAATGGTCATTTCCGCGAATGGAACTATTCACTCTACTGTTCAAAAGGCAGCTTCCATTTATACTATAGATCATAACCTCTATTTCGTACCTTATTTAATATTAATTTCATCATTTGTTATCTTTATTTCGACTCATAAATAATCAAGTTTTCTAAACGATCGACATTGTAAAATATTTTTTCTTTCTTCGGTCTCTCTCTTCCCCTAGCCTCTCTTCCTGCGACTTTCCTTTTAGACATCTGTATCTTTCGATCTTCTACACGGATCACGAAAAATTTAAATAAATTTGATAATAAGTTACTATCTGAATCGTGGTCTAAACTATGATTTGAAATACATAATTGAACCGTAATTTGAAATACATAATTGAACCGTAATTAGAATCAAATCAAACCACATCATAACGGTTTAGTTTGAATCAATTTAAACTTTTTCATAATTAGATTTGACTTAAAATTTTACCAACTGGTTACTAGTGAATCGGTTCATAAATTTTTCCAAGTCAAACGAAACTGTACCATTACACCCTTACATTAAACCCGTATAACCATCATTAATTATAAGGATATCTATTGCATAGGAATTTTTTAATTTTCTTTAATGTTATTAATAGATACTCTCTTGTTCTATTAAAAGTTACTCTTTTTTAATATTTTAATGTCCCTTTAATAATTATTTTCTCCGTCCACTTACTTACTTCACACTTTTTATTTTGGACATCCAAATACATACTCCCTCCGTCCCGGTCGACTTAGGACTTTTTGCCATTTTGAGCGTCCCACCCGACTTAGGACGACCCAAAATGGAAATCTTAAATTACTATTCTCTCCACTCATTTTCTCTCCTACATTATTTTAATACTCACAACACCATTATAATTTACTATTCCCTCCACTCATTCTCTCTCCTATTTTTAAATTACACTCACAACATTTACCTTTTCCTTAATCCCCGTGCCATTTCAAAAAATCCTAAGTCGGCCGGGACGGAGGGAGTACTTAACACTTTGTTTTTTTACCTAAAATGAAAAATTTTTATTATTAAAATATTAACCCTATCCCACTCATTCTCTCTCCTATATTATTTTAATACTCACAACACCATTATAATTTATTATTTCCTCCACTCATTCTCTCTCCTATTTTACTTTTACACTCCCAACATTTATATCATTATTTTTTTTCTTAATTCACGCGTGAACAGTAACTGTGAAATATGTAAGTGAAAGGAGGAAGTATATTTTTTTAAGTAAAAAAATATTTCAATATTTTTTTATTTAATAAGACATAATATTCAAAACAAATAGTAGTCACTTACTTTTACCTATCTCAGTCTAATAACTTCAGTAATACGGAGTATTTTGTTTTCCAAATAAATGCAACCTTTTTAAATAATAACTAATTTTAGTATACATTTAAAAAAAATATTATTAATGTGATGTATTTTTTTTAGTAGTTTTTATTTGAAAGTATAGTACTCCATTAAAAAGAATAGTATTAAAAAGAATAGAAACATAAAAGAAATAAAAACCAAAGTAGAAAAACGGACGGAGGCTCAGATCTGTTTATGATCGGACGAGTGGATTAAACCGCCATGGCTGCAATCCACTCCGGTTGCAATTTGCAACGAGGAAAAGAGACATTCTCAGTCTCCTCCACCCCTCCACAAAACCTTCCGGTGATTACCCCGCCAAGATACGGCCAATCTCACTCGCCCGATTCAACTCGGAACCCTTCTTATCATCACCGCCTCAACAATTTATTCCAAAAGGAACTTCCGGGTCAAATTCCCAATTTATACTATAGATTCCTTTTCGAAAAGGGTTTTATTTGGTTTGGTTTGGTTCAGGATATGATTCAGCTAGCTGTTGCTGAAGCTGTTTTCTTAGCAAACAAACAACCTTAAGTTCCCAGAATCTTTCTATCTGTTTCTCCTTCTGAATAAAAAGAAAAGAAAAGAAAAAAAGAAAAGAAAAGGGCTGTTGATTTTTTGAGGGGCAAACTGGAGAAATCATCGGCGGTAGATGGGGGCAACCACCCTTGGAAACATCCCTTCCCTCTGCCGCCTCATTCTTCTTGAGTTGATTAAACAGTTATTTTTGCCCTAATTTTTGTCCACTGAACTCCTCCATATGGCTTTTATATTGGAAACATTTCAATTTACTTCCCCCTTTTACCAACCTACCTGTTCACCACTAGATTGACAGCAGCGCGAGTTTATTCCAAGGGCTAGTTTGGTCATTAAGAGCATCCCCGACCCCGAGCATCCATCTGTAGTATACAGTATACTCCCCCTTTCCAAAAAATGCTTCACTTTTTACCCAAAATAGCATTTCGTTTGAAATTTTACCTTTCCTAAAATGAAAAAGTTTTATTAATATTCTATTATACACACTCACTATTTCTTTCACTCATTCTCTCTCCTAATTCACTATTACACTCACAACACTTTTTAAATTTACTATTTCCTCCACTAATTCTCTCTCCTATTTTTAAATTACACTCACAACATTTTTTCTTCCCACCTATTTTCTTAATTTGCGTGCCGAGCCAAAAATGGTGAACCATTTTCTGGGACGGAGGGAGTAAATCACAACCCCTCCGTGAACAGTACAATGAACAGTATCACATGCAAAATTTCCCATTTTGCCCTCACTAAGTTGTCCCTTTCCCATTTTGCCCTTTAAAAAAAATAAATTAAAAAAAAAATATGTCCTCGAACACGAGAACTTTTACTAGTATATATATAAGAATATTTCGATGGTAGTCCTAAAACCTAATTTTGATACTCATTTTGAAGTCCTTGTATCTCCAATAGGTTAAATATTGAGTACCAAATTTTGATTAAGTCCTTACCAAAGTATCATATTTAGTACTTTGCTTAGGACAAAAGGGTGAAGTCCTTGCATCTCGAAATTATTTATAAAATTTTATTTTTTGATAAAAAATAACTAATTAATATAATTATTATATTTCAAAATTATTTATCATATTAAAAATATTAATAAAGTTATTAACTTTAAAAAAACTAGTTTGGTACCTAATTTTTGATACCCATTGTTGAAGATATTTTTTTAGTATCTATGCAAACAGTATTTATAGATATCAAAATTTGATTTTGATACCATTAGGACTAAGGACTACATTGGAGTTGCCCTAAAGCTCTTGTACGCGCTGTGATATTCGGGCACAGAAGCTTAGATGGGCGCTTTCAGCTCGATAACAATAATTTCAGTTTGCACAGCATTTGCGGTCGAGTTTGATAGATGCCATGTTTTACTACAGTTATTATCAATGACAACTACTACATTAGTATTTTAGTTGATTCTGGCTGGAACAAACTCCATGCTTTTGCTTTATTTCTTCCAGGTAATGCTTAATTCATTTAATTATTGGAGAATTGGCTCATTAAGCCTCTGCAATCTCAACTGCAGGGCAGTCCAAGATCCAACAAATGAGCTTCCCTCTAACTCAAATGGACAGATTGGATAAGCGTAGCTCAAACGAAGGGCTAAAATTAAATCTCAAACAAATGTGTGACCCCAGATGTGGGAATTGGGTGTGTTAATGACCATCTTATCCCAAAAAGCATATCACTACCATAGACTACCAAGCAGTTCAATGGCAGGGCACAGAATCCCAAACTGTTAATGGCTTTTAGCTAGACTTTTAACAACATTAACATGATAGAAGTAAGTTCCTATATTTTGTGAATTTGTGATCAATCAAGTAATAAGATGCATATTGAGTGGAAAAATTGACAAGTTCCGAAAACTGCAAGATTAGTTTATATAATAAGAGCAAAAACAAACAGCTAACAACTGAATAGTCTTTAGGAGACAATATTCTAGTCTCTGAGTAGTACTTAACAAAATTATGGCCATAACTACTGTTCATTGATTAAAATGATACTACTGTTCTTTGATTAAAATGATACTACTGTCATAACTACAAAATTCATTACTGTTCTTTGATTAAAATTATAAGCAAGATGAGTCGATCAAAACAAAGAGCAAACACCAAGAAAAGGACAAACAAGAAAAAGGGTAGCAAGATCAGAAGAGCATTCCAATCACTTTGAATCTCTGAAAAATGGAATCCTGTAGCGAATTGGAAGAGTAGAAGACGATCGCGAAAATCAACCCTAGAAGACGATCGCGATTCGCTTCGCGAAATCAAACGATTCAAACCCTAGAGAGAAGAGAATTACCTGCAGGAGAAGGAGCGATCGTCGTGAAGGATTTTCTGTGCGCCGTGACCGACGTCCGACGCCGTCGCCGTGAGCGTGACCTTCGTGCGGCGTCTTCGAGCGGAGCGCGAATTGCGGGCGAATCGACCAAGAGGGGTGAGGTGTGTAAATGTGTTGCTGAGTGATTTTTGCAAATTAAGAACGGTATTATAAAGGTGGGTTTTTTTTATATATTTTGAGGGGGGTTTGTGTATTTTTTCAGGGGTATAATTAATTTTTTTTTTTACAATGAGGCCTCTCACTTTCAATATATCACCACTAAGCCCCTAAATTTTGGGGCCCAAAAAATAGACAAATTTTGGGGGCCCTAGGCCCAGGCCTCATCTGCCTTAGTAAAAGGCCGGCCCTGCTCTTGTAAAATAGTATTGGGAGAATTTCCCATGAGTTTTAAAATAGATCATAATGCCTCATAAGGTTATTTTTCATATTTTATTATTATTTTGTAATAATATTATATACTACAAGATATGAATAATACTGAATACTCTTATAATACAACATTGATGATGACAAATGCAATTAGAACATCATAACAAAGGTGATGATTCAATATCTCAGTCCTAAACAATGCCAAAACAAATTACTAACACTAGAAATCATGCCTCTATCACACACAAAATACAATGATAACAACAACTGTACAAATGTAAATAAATAATAAAATCAAAGTTAAAATTCAAATGGACAATTATGATAGAAAATGATCAGATTTTGTAAAAGAAAAAAAAATCATAAAAAAATAAAAAAATAATCCTAAATTGTAAGTAAATAAATAATAAAATCAAAGTTAAAATTCAATACAATACAGAAATTTAAACTTACAATTAAAAAAAAAGGTTGAATTTACTTGGCAAATTCCTTGGTTGGCTGTTCTTCTTCTCCCTTACTCTCCTCGGCGGCTGAACTGATGAAGGTGTAGGGTTTTTTTTTTTTTTTTCGTTTGAATGAAGACGTAAACTGGGAGGGGAAAGGGTTTTAAATAACTCGCTACACCGTGTAGCGAGTTTGACCACCCAAGTCAAACTCGCTACACGGTGTAGCAATTTATGTTTAATTAATTGCCATAATTAATGACCAACTGCCAAACCCTAATTACACATAACTCGCTACACGATATTATTTGAGAAAAAATTCATCGTGAAACCCACTATACTTATTTTGTCCCCTTCTCTTTCCTCTTGTTTTCTTCTCTTTCCTTCTCTTTTCTCTTGGACCACCAGCCCCCGGCTTTTCAGTGACCGGCGAATGTAAATTGCGAGATATGTCCGAATGACACAAGGTTTGAGAACATGTAAACTAATATCACATACAAGGTCTGTAAGTGTGAGTGTTTCACACATATTTTCCAAGGATGATTTTTTAATTATTAGGATTTGTATCTTTCTTATTTTTAGAATATATTTGTAAATATCTCTTTAGTTTATTTAGTTATTTATTTTATTGACTAACCTACTAACAAAATATTGGATTTATTTAGTTTTTATTTTGGTTATTTAGTAGGTCTCTCACAACAAGGAAAAGAAGTCTACAGGAAAAGGAGTGCTTGAGTGGATAAAGGATAAAAGAGATTAGATTGAAGATATGTAGATCAAGTTTCAGTCATCCTAATCTGAAGAATCCTTGGCTATAAATATGAGGAGCATGCCTCATTTGTTCATACGTTTTTTCAGCTCTAAGTTGCTAAAGTTTCATACTACAGAAGAGTGTTTTTTTCTGTGAGAGTAATTTTGATTATTTTGTCTTCTCTTTGTGTTTTTCTTTGTAACCGAGTTCATAATCGTTTTAATAAGAGAAGTTTTATTGTCTACAAGTTCTTTGTAGATAAGTGTTATTTTTGTGTTTCAAAACGTTTTAATCTTTATATTCCGCTTTTGTCACTCGATGCTAGTCTTGGTGTGATAGCATCAGTACTACATCGAGCTTCGTGACTTCGTGCACTTCCTAGCCGCTCCATTTCTTTCAATTGGTATCGAGCCCCACTCGATTATCGAGTGAGATCCAAGAAAGAGTGGTCATTATGGAAGGACACTTGAATCAATACCGTCCTCCTGTTTTGGATGGAACTAATTATGCTTTATGGAAAGCTAAGATGCGTCTTTACATCAAAGCAATTGATGAAAGGGCGTGGCTTAGTATTATTGTCCCATGGTCTCCTCCTAAGGTTGAAAACAAGGATGTAGTGGGTGAAACCTCTGAAAAATCCTACAAACTTAAACCTGAGGAAGACTGGACTACGACTGAAATTACCCTAGCTAATTATAATTCTAGGGCCCTTGGTGCTATTTCAAGTCATGTGGATGAACACATGTTTAGACTTGTAATAAATCAAAATATAGCAAGCTGCTGGGATATTTTGCAAGCTCACTGTGAAGGTGATGATAGTGTTAAAGCCACTAGGTTGAGAATTCTCATGACCAAGTTTGAAAACTTGAGGATGAATGAGACAGAGGGACATAAAAAGCTATTACGCTAAAATGAGAGAAATCTCAAATGAATGCCTCTCCCTAGGTGAGCCTATATCAAATGCTAGATTAGTATGCAAAATGTTAAGAGCTGTCATTTTGATAAATTTAATATTAAAATTCTGCTATTGAAGAAGCAAATGACACCTGCAACCATGGCTTTAGATACTCTTGTGGGTAAACTAACCATGTTTGAAATGAACACATATATTCAGTAACAACATAAAGCTGAAAGTATTGCTCTTGCTGATGCTCTTTCCAGTGCCTCCAAAGTTTCTAAAGAAATTGTAGAAATCTCTAAAGATATAGAGATTTCTGATTTGAAAATTGAAGATGTGGCTTTACTCACTAAAAGGTTTACATCTTTTTTAAAAAACAAAAAGGATAACAAGTTTCCATCAGAAAGCCAAAACATATCAACTATTGAAAATTCCGAGGAGGTTACTGAAAATACTTTTAAACAACCTAGAAGTTTTTCAAAAAGGAGATCTGATTCTATTCAATGTAGAGCCTGTAAAGGCTTTAGTCACTATGCCAATGAGTGTGCCAACACTCTGAAGAAAAAGGGAATGAGCTTTTGTGCGACCCTTAGTGATAGTGAGGACGATAATGAAACGCTAAACTTAGCAATCATGGAAGTCTCGTCTCCTAGTCACGAACATCAAGCTGATGTAGCTTCAGATGTAGTCACACCAACCATCACATCTTCTGACTCTGTGTTCAACTGCTTCAATTCTTTTATTTCTGAAAAACCAGAGGATGAAGGGGAATGTGATGGTAATTTTGAGGAACTTCATGAGGCATATACTGAACTTTTTGCCGATTGGCAAAAACGTATTGAAAAACTTGATGTTTTTGAAAAGGTCAATGCGAAACTCTCAACTGAAATTTCTTCTTTAAAATCTGATCTTGAGAGGGTTTCCATTGAAAATGACAACCAAAAGGATTCCATAGCCAAAATCGAAGTCATGCTTACTAAGCGTGATATTGAACTCGAGAAAACCAAAGCTGAACTTGAAAAAGCGAATGGGACTTTTAAAAAGTTAAACTCTGGAAAAGCTAAATCTGAAGAAGTTTTAAACTTGGGAATTCAAACTAAAACTGGTCTTGGCTATGAATCCACATTTGTAAAAGAAGGTGAAGGTACCTCTAAATCTAAAGATTTTCAAAAGGTAGAGTCCAAACCTAGGAGAAGAAAGTTTGTGTGTCATTACTGTTTTGCTCCAGGTCATATCAGACCGTTTTGTTACCAAAGAATTCATGATCTTGGAAAATCTGCTCCGCAGATGAGCCTCCGGATGTACTCACATCACCACTCACATCACCAGAAATCTGGACAGTTTGTGTGGGCTAAGAAGAAGGATGAGGAGTGTAAGGTTGTTTTTGCCTCTCCGAAGAGCAGTGTGTCTAGCTCTTGGTATTTTGATAGTGGGTGCTCAAGGCACATGACAGGTTCAACTAAATTTCTGTTTGATTATTCTCCTGTGAATGGAGGAATTGTGAAATATGGAGGTGGTGCCCAAGGTAAGATTGTTGGTAAAGGAACCTTGAGTGTTGAGGGTCTACCTAATCTCCATAATGTTCTTCATGTAAAAGGCCTTAAGGTCAATCTCATAAGCATTAGTCATTTGTGTGACGATGATATGCATGTGAAATTTGATAAGCAAGTCTGTGAGGTTTTTGATAAAACAAACCATTGTGTCTTTAAAGGATTTAAAACTTCTGACAATTGTTATAAGTTTTGTGATATTACAGGTTGTGTTGAAGAGCTGGAGACCGCAAATGAAGAATCTGAACAGAAAATTCTAGAGAGAAAGCAAGAGAATGCAGAAAAGACTGATGTACCCCGTGATGTGATCACATCGCAGCTCACATCAGCAGAATTTAATGGCTGTTCAGATTCAAAGGCATCCTCCAGCAGCTCAGATAGTAAAGAAGCAGGTATGAATAGTTTCAGAGACATTTCAAGCAAAATACAAATGGACCATTCCATCTCACAAGTGCTTGGAGACATGCATGCAAAGGTAAGCACCAAACCGAAGGTTAGAGTCAATTTCAAAGACTCTGCTGGCCTAAACTGGACATCTTCTGTGTTACCCGAGGTAAGAGTTTGTCATTATTTATCTCATCTTGAGCCCAAAATTGTTGAAATAGTAAAATATGAATGGGGTACAAATGAATTAAAGAGTAAAATTGGGGGTTGTTTTTATCTTGAAAATAACATGGTCTCTTGGTACAATCAAAACTATGCTTCTCACTCTATAGGCAGATGTTGCTCTAAATTATTTTGGATGAATAAGATGATTAAGGACCACGGACATAAAAGTAATGTGTTAATTGTCTTTTGTGATAATCTAAGTGCTATAGACATTTCAAAAAATCCTGTTAAGCACTCTCGCACTAAACACAAATACATTAGACATCATTTTATTCGAGACCTTATTGAGCATAAATTTTTTAGCCTAAATCCTATAAGAACTGAAAAACAGTTGGCTAACTTTTTCACCAAGGCCATTGATTTTGAGAGACTTTACACTCTAAGAAAGTCTCTCTGTTTGTGTGTCTGTTGATGGTGTGGTCCCTTGTGTGGTCACATCATGGTTTACACATGTATTGTATATTATTAAAAAAAAATGAAAATGAAAAAAAAATGCATATTTGTTTAATTTGCACGATATCTCTCAGTGTGGTCACTTGTATTACATCTTTGACTCGTCTCCTCTTTGAATTGTGAATTCTTCTTAAAAGATGTCAACATCTGTTGACTCAAAATTTATCCTATTGGATGTCTCTTGGTGGGTGCCTAATATAAAGGGAAACAGCTACTCCACTCATGGTATGAAGTCATTTCAATGTGATCAAAATGACATCAAGAGAAAGTTTATGTCAAATTGACAAGATCATTCGAAAGAGGGCTATCCATGAAAGTAAAGAAGAGTGAAAGCTACCCAAAAATCTTTATCCACAAATAAAAAATGGGTGGATGCATCCTAGAGGCCAAGCAAGACAAGATTTCAATTCATTGACTTTCTTAGAGGAGATGTGTCCCTTGATGTGAACACGTCCCATACCACACATATACTGAGATTTATCCTTCACTTGCGTGTGCATTATGCATCATTGTATAGTCATAAATTTAGGTCATTCTTGTTCTTGGTGAAAATATTACTCAAGTTTTTTTATTCTTCCCATAATTTTCGCATAAAAAACTTGTGCTCAATGACTCTCCAATCAAATTTGTTTTTTAGTTTGTGGTTAGGGGGAGCGTGCTCTATGGTATTGTTTGATATTTTTATGGCAGGTACATCACTCACAAAAGAAAAGATTTTTTTTACCATTTTTTTAAGTCCTTAATCTCCTTGAAATTCAAAAATGATGGAGATGCAGTTTTGGTAAGTACCATCCCCTGTTTTTCGACTCCCTATACTCCTTTTTCTCATATCTCATCGGCTTCCACCGTCCTTCTCTATTTCGTTGGAGGCAACACAAAGTATTGCGTATGGTGTGTTGTCTGATGTGGCCACATCTAGACTCACATCCTGATGCATTTTTCATTTTGATATCCTCCATTCTGGTCAAAAAGGGGGAGAGTAAGGCAAAAGGGGAGATACAACTGAAGTTTGATGATAAGCTGACAAATTTAGGGGGAGTTTGATCATTTGATAATTTAGGGGGAGTTTTATATATTTGGTAATTTGGTTTGAGCGTAAGTTATTTATCAAATCTTGTTTTGACCAGAAAGCTACAAATCAGGGGGAGATTGTAAGTGTGAGTGTTTCACACATATTTTCCAAGGATGATTTTTTAATTATTAGGATTTGTATCTTTCTTATTTTTAGAATATATTTGTAAATATCTCTTTAGTTTATTTAGTTATTTATTTTATTGACTAACCTACTAACAAAATATTGGATTTATTTAGTTTTTATTTTGGTTATTTAGTAGGTCTCTCACAACAAGGAAAAGAAGTCTACAGGAAAAGGAGTGCTTGAGTGGATAAAGGATAAAAGAGATTAGATTGAAGATATGTAGATCAAGTTTCAGTCATCCTAATCTGAAGAATCCTTGGCTATAAATATGAGGAGCATGCCTCATTTGTTCATACGTTTTTTCAGCTCTAAGTTGCTAAAGTTTCATACTACAGAAGAGTGTTTTTTTCTGTGAGAGTAATTTTGATTATTTTGTCTTCTCTTTGTGTTTTTCTTTGTAACCGAGTTCATAATCGTTTTAATAAGAGAAGTTTTATTGTCTACAGCAAGTTGCTGTAGATAAGTGTTATTTTTGTGTTTCAAAACGTTTTTAATCTTTATATTCCGCTGCTTTTGTCACTGATGCTAGTGCTGGTGTGATAGCATCAGTACTCACATCAGGCTTCTGTGACTTCCTGTGCACTTCCTAGCCGCTCCATTTCTTTCAAGGTCCAATCTCAGAAGAAATCAAATTGCTTTCACCAGGAATCGAACCCACGCTACATACCTCCAAAATCTTATGTCCCTCCTTTTACCACTCGGCTATGCCCCGAGGACTTCTCTTTCCTTTTCTACATCTCTATATAGATTATAATAGGCATAAAAAATTATTTTGGTGTTTCAACACAAAATGCATAATTTTTTTAATTTTTTTTAAAAAACACTTAATATTTAATTATTTAATGAACTCACTAATAATACTTACATCATTTATTCATTTCTTATTTTCTTTTTCACTTTTTTTTTGTGCCTCAACTTTATACTCACAACACTTATTTTTGTTTTTTTAATTTTTTATGAAAAAAAACATTTTATTTCTTTTATAATAGGACAATGAGTATTTGTTTTCTTTTTCCCTCTATTTTTCACCCTTATAAAATATTATAAAATACTAGAATAAGTCCGTGTCCGAGGACACGTTAATTTTTTTTAATTTTTTTTTTAATTAAGCCCGTGTCCGAAGACACGTTTTTTTTTTTTTTTTAATTTAAAAAAAAAAATTTTAAAGAGCATGGAAAAGGGACAAATTAGTGAGGGCAAAATGGTGATTTCAACACTTGGCACTGTTCAAACAACTTTTATACTATAGATGGCTGCAACCTTTTATTTTGTGTACAAGAATTAGTAATACACTTACTCAAGATTTAGTATCTTCATCATAGCAAACCATGGCAACCTAATCAAAGGGCAACATTAAAAAAGAAAATACAAAATCATGTAAAAATGCATTTTTACGGTTCATTACAAAAAACGTGCTTGTGAATTGGGTTTGTATCGAATTTGAATAGAGCGATTCAAATTTGAATAGAGTTGAATCGCGTGGGTGACTTTTTTGGAATAAGTAACTAACACTTCTTTAAAAATGTACATCGAAATTTTTGTAAATAACTGAAATTAGGTGCGCATTGCCATTGTGAGTTACAAAGAATGCCAGAACATCTATAATACAATAGAGGAAGCTTTTAACTGCCTCTTAACTTTGGATAAGTGGTGGCTGAGATTCAAAATTGGAAAGTTGATCGGATGGCTGGAAATTATCCTCCTTACCACGTCTGCCGGCGGTTACTACTTCTCCAAAAAAACATTTGCGTTCTTCACCCATGGTAATTCACCTCTCTCTCTCTCTCTCTCTCTCTCTCTCTCTCTCTCTCTCTCTCTCTCTTTCAATCCAAATTGGGATCCGCCTTGATGAAAATCTGGGCTTCCAAAATGAAGCAGGTTTATCTCGATTTCGGTATTGCCGCAGATGGGGATTTTGTTAATTTTGGTTTTGATTTTGAAAGTGTAATTTGGTAATTTGATTTTGGGTTTTCGAAGGGTGTTGGGTTTCCAGTTTGGCGATTTGGCGGTGTCGGCGCGGCTGTGATGACGATGAATTTGGTGGTGGTTGTGATGATGATGGTGGTGGTCTTGACAATCGATCTGAACATTTGTTATAGGTAATTCTTTAGTCCCAACCTCAATTAACGATGACCCACCTCAGAAATTTCTTAATCGTGATTATAAATGGGGGTTTAATCAAGATATTGACTCTTTTACTATCCCTAAGGGACTTTCTGAGGAAACAATTAGGTTAATCTCTTTAAGAAAGAATGAACTTGATTGGATGCTTGAGTTTAGATTGAATTCTTATAAGAAATTTTGTCAGATGAGTGAACCGAAATGGTCTGAATGAGAGGAATCAATTGACTAATGTTGCGGTTGATGCTGTTCTAGATAGTGTTTCAGGTACGCTTTCTCTTTATCTCTCTCTCTCTCTCTCTCTCTCTCTCTCTCTCTCTCTCTTTACTTTTAGGGGTATTTTGTTTGTCAATCTGTTGTCATTACTTCATTAATTCTTTATGCTTTTGTGTGCATGCATAAGCCATTTGATTGAATGCCTAACCCAGTTCTTCGTTGCGATCCTTGCTGTTGTTGACTGCTTTTGTATGCACAAGTAGGTCATTGATAATCCTTGAAAAACTCCCGAAGCTGATGCCGATAGGCGGTTAAAACAGAACAAATAAAGACCTTGCTTCCTGGATTAATCACAATGGATAATTTGCTTCCTGGACACGTAGATGCCAATACATAGACATATAAAGCATATGCTAACTGAAATTTGGATTCATGAGAAGCTTTATTATAGGTTTTTAAGTCATAAAAGGGTTTTTGTTGAGGATGCATAATAATGTTTTTCTATATAAAGAACATGACTTATTAGTATATTTTGGGTCAAGGCAACTGTGTTTTTGAGACTATTTTTTTGGGTAGATTTATTTATTGAATGAGGCTCAGTTTTGAATTCCCCTTCCCCAGCGAATGAGGCTCAGTTTTGAATTCCCCTTCCCCAGCGAATCACAAAGGAGTAAAGGACTGTATTTTACACACGAGAGTATATTTTTCAATAAACCATTGCAGTTACAATGATAGGAGTCAGGAGAATTACTTGCTACCTTTATCCCTAAATGAGAGTCCAGTTTTGACTTTTGAGGGAATTTTACAAAATTTTGTGTGTTGTGACTATACCCGAGTTCTTCTGTTGTGAGTATGCGAAGTATTTTAAATTTTCCATTTTGCAATGTGTAACTTTTAATGGGACAACCTTTATGGCAAAAAGTGTAACTTTTAGTGGGACGTAGGAGTATATGCGTTGGGTAATAAAACTTTACCTTATATCCACGGACCTCACATTTTTGCAAGTCTGCTACTTTCGATAAACCAAGATCAGAAAGTTACGAATCGATAAATCAATAATTTCCTGGAACCTTCGGCCAATGCGGTGAGCACATCGTCATTCAATAATTTTCTTCTTCTTGCAATATCTGTCAATGTCATCTGTTAAGTTTGTAATTAACTTTAAAGGGTCGAATAAACCACATAACCTATAACATATGAAAGTAAAAGAAACATCAAGTATCAAACCAAAAGCATGTAATATATACTACAAGACAAAGTTCTCAGATGGCCACTCTACTCGGTAGATTAAACTTGGTCTGGTGGCTTACCAAACATGAATTTGTGTTGAGTTACAAAAACTAATATAATCTCTGTAGCTGACCAAATATAGGACATCACTAAGTAGGAATGTTTCTTCATCATAGGTGGCTTACCAACATGAATTTGTTTTGACTGCTTTTGTATGCACAAGTAGGTCATTGATAATCCTTGAAAAACTCCCGAAGCTGATGCCGATAGGGAGTTAAAACAGAACAAATAAAGACCTGAATGTTGGGACATATATTATTTAATTAATTAAAAGACTGTTTTTCATGGATAATTTGCTTCCTGGATTAATCACAATGGATAATTTGCTTCCTGGACACGTACGAGATTCTCCTGCTTGCTGCTGAAGATGCCAATACATAGACATATAAAGCATATGCTAACTGAAATTTAGATTCATGAGGGGAAGCTCTATATTATGAGGGTTTACATAACTTTGCTTATATGTTCTGATGATGATTTCTCTTAGTTATATTAGAAGTAACTTTGTAATTAGTTTTTTAGTTCTTTTGTTTTGATTTTCTATAACCCAATGTTATTAGTTTTCATATTTCTTCTTAGGCAAGCTGGATTGTGAATTTTAGTTCATCCATTTTGTATGTAAATATAAATACTAACGTTGAGCAAGTTGAAGAAAATGGTCGGGCAAATGAGGGAGAAGCTCTATATTATAAGGGTTTGCATAACTGCGCTTCTATGTTCTGACGATGATTTCTCTTAATTATCTTAGAAGTAACTGTGTAATTGTTTTTTTTAGTTCTTTTGTTTTGATTTTCTATAACCCGGTGTTATTATTTTTCATGTCTCTGTTTAGCCAAGCTGGGTTGTGAATTTTGGTTCAATTTCATGATTTTTAAATTATAAAGTAGTAGTTCATCCGTCCCAAAATAACTATTGATTGATAGCCTTTTAAGGCTGCCCCAACCTGTTTAAAAAGTAGCACTTCATCCGTTTTCATGATTCTCAAATTATAAAGTAGTACTTCATCCGTCCCAAAGGTAACTATTGATAGACAACTCTTTCAAAGCAGCCCCAAACTGTTTAAAAAAGGAGTACTTCATGTTTCTGCCTAGGCAAGCTGGGTTTTAGTCCTTTTGTTTTGATATATTGTTCATCAGACTTTTGGGATTGAGAAAAATTATATATTATGGTTTGTCATTAATGTGGCTTCTATTTTGTACTGCTATACTTAACACAGTAAGAGAATAGCCTTTTGTTTTGCTTACGTTTCATTGTCCTACGAAGGGGGTGAAATTGTGCTTATCAATAACAAGTGGGAGTAATATGCATAAAGAAAAGAGATTGTAAAATTACTACTAAGAATACATAATGCAAAAGACAAATTACACGGTAGTTAACAAATTAAGGATATATCCAAATAAGTTCAGTATTTTGGTAAAACACTTTATAATGTGAGGATAAAAAATTGGCTAATACTGTTCTTATGTACAACAGTGCAAGTATCATCACTTTGTGTGAGAGAGAGAAAGAGTAGGGAATTGATAAGTTTTAGAAAATTTTTAAATTGTGTTCTTCATTAATTCTTTCTTAAAATTGGGTTTTAGTTTCATAAAGAATTTTTCTTTCAGTAATATCTTACTTTAAATATATTAATCATAAAATGTTGTACATTGAAGGCTCTTACTTTGGGGGAGTGGGAGTACCCTCTCACAACATAGCTGCATTTGTAAACTGCCTATGATTTGGAAAACCTCCCGAGGATCTGAATAATTGGGTTGTGATTAAAGATGATGGGTCAATTGGGAAGAGTTGAAGAATGCGTTTTGGAGGAATGGGAAGGATTTTGTGTTGGTGGCTCCCTATAAAAACAATGAGAAGAAGAAGGAAGAGTTATGCATAGAATTGCTAGGGTTAATAAGGAGGTTAGTGCATAGTTCATTATTTTTTATGGAGCAGTGGCAGGGAATAATTTGGAGTAGGAGGAGGGGAAGCTGATTGTGTAGAAATGACGGTTTGGGAATTGGCCCTATGGTCTTCAGCTTCCACGAAGATTCGTTTTGTTATACTTTTTAATTTTGTCCCAAAACAAATGTCGCATTTTCAAATAAGAAAAATATAGTAGACTACATTTATTATTTATCTTGGGAGAGAGGGAGTAATTTAACTCTTTTATTTGATCTTGAGTTTATGTAGAACATGTCTGCCTTAGTTGTTTGGAGTTTGAATTGAATTTAGAAGACTACATCATTATTATTGATCTCCCTCTAAATATCTAGAATTGAATTTTGCAATATTTTGTTACTATTTGTGCTAAATTATCTTAGATTGGAGAAGAAGGAGCCAACACATTAACTATTTTCTCCGTTGTTGCAGGTCGCAACTTAAAGCTGGTGTTCTATAGTTGGTAGAAGCTTATGAGGATTGTGCTCATCTTTCCTCGACACTTCAAGTCTGTTGTTGGAGATGTACGCCCAGGTGAACAGTTGTAAGAGTTCTTCATTAATATTACCATATGGCTCATTTGTTTTCAGAAACTTTGCTGATCAAAACTGTCAATAAACAATGTTCATGGGTTCTTCAAGCAGTAGCTGTTATAGCTGCTAATATTAAAGCTGGGTTTTATGAGATTGCATTTATATTTTGGCCTTGAAGCTTGCTTAAATTCCTTTAGTGTATTAGAAGTGGTATTTATGGGTTCTTATATGTCTGATGGTCGACATATTTTTGCTATATTTTTTTTTCAATCCTATTTACCTTTTCAGATTGTAATGTTGAAACTATGATACTTTAGCTTCATGGTTCTGTTGTGTTATTGCATTGTGAAAGTGTAGGTTCCATGAGAGTTGTCATGAAAGCAAAAGCAAAGAAGAATTGGATCACCATATATACAAAGAGAAGAGGAGAGAATAGGATGAACTTTTTATAAGAAATAAAGTTAGGTAATTCCATGTGTATCGTTAGTACGTGTTAGTACATGTAAGCTTTTGGTGTATATTAATAAAATTTGGCATTTATTTTAGTTCTTGATTAAAAACAAAAATGAATATTCATTTTGAGATGGAGAAAGTAGTAGCTTATATTTTTTTTTAATTTTTTGAGTTATCTGTCTCAAAAATTAAATTCAAATTAATTTTTGAGCAAGAATAAAAATAAATCTTTATGATTAATAACTTGATCGTTTTGTGGGATTATATATTATCAAAATTAATTGTACTGATTCTATACTATAAATTACAAATCGTCTATCAAAGTACACTGAATATATGACTTCATTTTTATAAGTGCAAACTATACGTTCACATTCATCAAGATTGATTGAGAAAGAAGAACGTTGACGCTTAGTAAAGCCACTCTATCATTGATCTGTAATTTACTCTTAGAATGCTTATAATTTCTCGGTGTATCAAGCGTATGTTAATGGTTGCTCCCATATCAATTCATCTCTTGAAAGTTTACATTGATAAATTCAAGTGTGTTTTTGCTCTCACTTCCAACTCCAAGGTAAAGATTTTTTTATATCTTCAACATTATCTCACAAAAAGCTCAGTATTTACCTTTTTGTTACATTCTAATTTTACTTCTTCTGAATGTCTGATTTCATTTTAAATATGGGATTTCGATGGTTTCTCATGTACCCTCTCTCAAAACATTTCAACTTCCCGATAAATATCTTTGCACTTCATATATTTGAAATGGTTTAAAATTACATTTAAAACGTCATATAGTTAGCATGAGATTTCAGTTTCCCCACGTCTTTCTTTTTTCATACTGTCTCCCTTTCCATACTGACCCGTGCCAATGGCACGGGCTTTTGAGTACTAGTCTATAATACAATAGAGGGGGCATATAACCGCCTCTTATCCCCCCATAAAGAGAGGCTGAGATTCAATGTTAGAAAATTAATCGGACGGCCTACAATCATCTATTAACCCATGTTCTCCCACGACGTTCACCCAAACAACCGCATCTGCTTCTCATTCCTTCTCGCCGTTAGTCACTTCGCACAGTCTCTTCACCTCAAACCTTGCGAACAACACCCCTCCATCTTTGATTGCGGTGCCACTATTCTTCCTCCCCATCCCTCTAACTTCTCATTCATGTGCCGGAATTTTTAGATTCATTTCGATTTTGGCTCGAACTATTTCTTCGGTACCAGTGTGGCGATGGTGGCAAGTTGAAGAACAACAAATCGATGGTATTGCTGATATATAATGATATGTCAATCGGCAACTAAGGTATCGACAATAGGTCGGATAGTTATCTGTGACCTCCCCGCCCATATCCGCTCAGGCGCTAGTGGTTAGTGGATCAGTTTTTTTTTTTTTTAATATTTCGAATCTATGAGTTGTTATATATCTGAATTAGTGAATAAGAGGTGTTGAAGGAAATCAAATAAGAGTGTAATTGATCCATATTGTGATATTGTCAAAACAGTGTAGTTTATTAATTATTTACGCGGGTTCTGATTTAATTTATCCAGCCTTTCCCAGCGTTCGTAGTTTAGCAGTCCGATCTCAGACAAAAGTTGTTTCTCACTATCGCTCCCCTTCTCGGTTTCGGGTTGCAAGAAGTTAAATCTCCAGTTAGTGCCAAATTACATCTTCTCACAAGTATGTTTTCTTCTTTCTTTTATTTGTGAAATTTATTTGAATTTTTTTGATGTAGTGTCGCCTCTTCTTCTCACAGATATGTTTTTTTTTTCTTTTATTTGTGAAATTTATTTGAATTTTTTTGATGTAGTGTCGCCTTCTTTTTTGATCAATTTGTTTACATGGGTCAGTTTGTTTATGATCCAACTGTTACCATCATTGTTGCTCCTGAATGTCAGCCACCTCCTGTCTACCTAGGGACAAATTGAGTTGGTCTCTTGACCGACATGTCCCCTATTATAGTTAAACATGCTCCAACTGATACGCTTCACTTGATATAATATTCATCTCGAGCATTCTCGATGAATTGTTATTTTCAGCTTCCTTAGTTGGATACGCCTCATTCCTCAAGCTTTAACTTTTTTTGTATTTAACATTCTAATTTTGTGTGAGAGTGTTTGTTTACAATTTGGTCACAACTGAGGAGTACATATTTTATGGTCTTAAGCAGTGGCAAAAGCTGCGAAAATTATTGAAACTACTTCCTCCATTCCTAAGTAAATGTCTATTTTCCTCAGAAGTTGCTAAGTCCTCCCTCATCAACCGATAAGTTTGAATTCACACTTACACTTAAAATGCCATAGGTTGAGATTATTAAGAGTTGCAATGATGGTCGGCACCCACACTTTGGAAAATGGAGGAGTTCATTTTTCCTTTCTTCATGCCAAACTTCCGTATATTGTTTAGTTTTTTTTTTAGGAAATAAGTGATGGTTTGAGTTTTTAATTTTTTTTATACTGCTACTAACTTTTGCTTGCAACCCAAAGGTAAGTATTCATACAAATTTATATATTCTTAATTTTATCGACTTTCATTTTGAAAATTTTGAAATTTAGTTGAAGAAAGCCTAACCCATTTGCTTGCATATTTTGATTGTCTTCTTCAGGGTGCAATAATTTTCAGATGTATTAAAGCCAAAGATAATCTCCCCCTTCAGTGATTATTCAGGTCACGGCAGAAGTTGGCTGCACATGGGTAGATTATAGGGAAGGGAATTGGCGGTGGGGATTTAAGTGTTTCCATGGAAGTTCGTAGCAGTAGAGCCGCAGCCAACCTCCCCCCCCCACACACACACATCAAGTTCAATAATCTCTCTCTCATCGGCCAAAAATCTATAAATTTGGTTTGTCAACGACAATTAAATAAACCCCTATTGGCAGTGGGTGGCTTCGATGTGGAAAGAAAGAATGTAAATGGGGCTAGACCAAAATTTCATGGTACCCTTGGTAAGTTTATGGTATATCTGTTTACACTTTGAAATAAAAAACTAACGATTATTTTTTTATGTTAACGTGATTATAAAAATAAGATGGGCAAAGTTCGTGTTTTTTCAATTGTTGTGGAGACTTTAACATGTATTTGTTTCTCATTTCAGGTTTGCAGATATTTTTGTGGGAGGGAGATGGGGATTGGGAGATATTACAATAGGCAAATGGATTGTACAATTAGTTTAGGAGATAACGGAAAGGAGTCCTTTTATTGCATGTCAGCCGGAGGGTTGCTGCAAGAAATGCTGATGTAGATAGGACATGTCGCTGCAGTTGAGCAAGAATTTAGGGCATCAAATCATCAATAGACATTTGTGCATAATCTTGGGAATATGTTTAATTTATCCAAATTGACACAGATATTATGGGTTAGGTCTTAAGTCTTCTGTCAATGTCAAGTATGGTTTTTGTTGGTTTTGGTTCGGGACTTTGGGTTTATGAAGGGGATAAGGAATATGTTAGACAAAAGTACTACAAGAAAGAAGGCTATTTACGGCGCTCATTTACGGCGGTGGACACGCGTCCGCCGTATATATCATATATATACGGCGGTTATGTATACCGCCGTATATAACTAATATATACGGCGGTCTAGACCGCCGTAAATAAGTAAATACGTATATTTCACATGTATGTGTATGAGATCGAAGTTATATACGGCGGTATATCAGTAGCCGCCGTATATAGGTAACTATTATCGGCGGTTAATACGCGTCCGCCGTAAATAATGAAGTTATATACGGCGGTATATCAGTAGCCGCCGTATATAGGTAACTATTATCGGCGGTTAATACGCGTCCGCCGTAAATAATGTGTATTATTTACGGCGGTGTACAATATCCGCCGTAAATGTTATTAAATACCGGGAAACCAAATTTCCCTATTCAGTTTCGCGGTAGTCTCTGTCTCTCCCTCTCTTTCTCTCCTCCATAGCAGCTAGGGCACGAAGATCTCCATAGCTAGGGCACGAAGATCTCTTTCTCTCCTCCAAATCAGCAGGTTGGTATTTACTTTTAATTTTTTGGTTTTTATTGTTCTTGGTCTTGGTCTGTACTCAGTCTCTCTTTCTCTCCTCTAGCGTATCTCAGTCTCTCTCTCTCCTCCAGCCTGGGAAATTGAGCTTTGATTTCTTCAATCAACAACAATCAGGTATACATTTCTTTCCCCTTTTCTAATTTACTTTTAATTTCTGGGTTTTTTTTGTTCTTGGTGTTGTGAGTTATTGTTGATGTTGCTGTTGTTGTTGTCGTTGGTATTGCATCAGTCTCTGTTTTTTTGTTTTTTTTTTTAACTCAATAATGTTAGTACTCCGATATATTATATTTTGTTCTTGGTGTTGTGAGTTATTGTTGATGTTGTTGTTGTTGTTGATAATGGTAAGCTAAGATTTTGTAATGCAAGAACCGAGTATGTAAGTACATATGTTTGGTAGGTTTTAGGGCTATGAGAGACCTCTGTAGAACACCAACTTCGATGTTCAAGCTTGACTAGATCAGTTCTAATGCTGATTTTAAATGAAAGAGCCAAACTTGAGTAGATTGGTAATTGCAATTTCAATTTTGGTGTTCGCCATGCCCCATGAAATTCATCTTTTTTTCTAAGTTGGTTTGATCATCACATGAGCTAACCTCAAATGATATTTATATAGAACCATACAGGAATGTTATGCAAGCCTTACTTGTTTAGTACCCTAGAAACTGTTTTAGTTACAAAAAGGCATCGGTTATAACATAAAATGAAGATTTAATAATACAAATCCGTAAATGATTTATACCAAAGTACACTTTCTATACCAACCTAATCATACCCCGACAATTCCCAAAATATAACTTCCAAACTCCTCACCGCCCTTACTTGGCCGGTCCATCTGTTTCGGAATCTAAAAACAGAAGGGAGAGGGGTGAGAATAAATCTCAGCAAGCTATTATGAATGCAGCAATATGCCATATAAGATGCAACACATAACAAGTCGCATATAACACATTGGAAAAGCTGTAAACACCTTACATTACCTTGGTTTACCTTTTCCCGTCTGAACATTAGTCGTACAACATTGGATATAATAATACTCCAATCTTACAGTGAGCTGCTTAAGCAATACTCACGTCTTATAAGACCCATTTTTCAGGGAACCAAATAAGACAGTAGCAACTCTGTAAGGCTTTTGGCTCAATACAGATGCTATACCCCATCCTGTGGCCACAGGAGGGGACGGCCACAGATATAACATAATCCGATCACATTAGGTCACACTTCCATAAATGATCGTATTATGTTATACCCCCAAATGTCAGCTGACTCACACATTATCAAGCACATAATAGATACTTGAATAAATCCACAAAGGGGATAAACAACATAGCAACATGGTAAAATATACTCATGCTCAACCAACATCATAGTGCAACATTTCTTTAACATACTATGCATAAATAAGCAATATAGTCACATGGTAAAATATACTCATGTTCAACCAATAATCAGAGTGCAGCATTTATATAATACACTAAGCATAATACAAATCATGAATAGGTACTCAAGTAAGATGATGAGATATCTCCAACCCATCCTACTAGGTCATTATACGACAATATATGATCTCTATAAGGATCCAAGTTAACTCTCCCAAGTTGGAGTCACCTTTAATAAACTGCCAAATGATTTCTAAGTCGGAGATAGAATGCTTCCGTAGTTCCAATTTAACCCATTTAAGGTGTTATTAAGTGGCCCAAGTAATCTACTTTAACCTAGATTAAAAGGATCAAATTCATATTCCGGAAAGGTTAGGTTCCACTACTTTACATTCGTTAAGGATCATGCTAGGAGGTTGCTAGTAAGAATTCAGCAGTAAAGGAAACTGGAAAACTTTCTGACGACATGGGCGACCGCCCAAAGGGGTATGGGCGACCGCCCAAGCAAGGGTAAAATGATGGGTCTTTTCTGTGGTCATGGGCGACCGCCCATCTCCCATGGGCGACCGCCCAAGAGGCAATTTTTCTCAGATTTCAGTTACATTAAATCCAAACCCAAGTATACCCAAATTTAGTTAACTTAGGGGCTTACGAACCTCATAACACTCATACTAATTTATATAACCCAAAATGATTTAATCTTATCTCATTTATCCTTTGAATCTCTACTCATTTCCCTATCTCATTCCAAGTCTAAACTTCTTAATTTAATTAACCCAAATAACATAACCTAGATTATTCCCACAAGATTTCCAACCCCTTCACCAACACATTTCAAGTTAATTCCTTTAAACTAACTTCTCCCATTTAACTAACCCATTTCAAGTTTCATTCTCTAAATTTAACTCCACCCATTTCTTCCATTCTTTAACACTTCCAAGAACAACAATATTTTCTTATTTCCTTAACCAATTTCTTCAATTCAAGAAAGTTCCCAAAGCATCCAATAAACATTATAACAACAATAATAACAATAATATCTCATGAACATTTAGAGAAGAGAAGGGTCATAATAACTCACTTTAGAATAGGAGATGGATTTAGGACTTTCTTAGCTTGATGAACTCCTCTTGGTCTCCCGATTACAAAAGTACTCTCGGATCCAAAAATGGTGGAGAATTGCCTTCTCTAGGAGCTTAGGAAATGAGGCTTTCAAGGGTGGGATTTCCATGGAATTTTGTAAAGAAAATAAAATGAAGAAGAAGAAGGAGGAGGATGGAGTATAAAAGTGGTAAAGGGAGAGGGGGGGCCGGATCATGGGGGGAGAGTGAGGGAGAGGTATGGTTGTCTTGACTTAAAAGGGGAAAAGGGGAGGATTTTAAGGGATATGGTCCCCCCTTTAAATTCAAAGGCTTTCACCAAAAATATAACTAAGTCTTCCAAGTCATTTCATCCTACTCAAATACTTTATCCCACATACTTTAATCTCCTTTCACACTTTATTTATTTTCTATTTTTATATTTCCCTTTAGAACATTATTTTATTTCCCAAACATTTCATCCTAATATAAGAAGTCAAAGATATAAAGTAAACATATAAAGTTAACATTAATATTAAAAACATATAATGTTATACTAAAATAGTGCCTAGGGTTAGGGTCGTTACACTCACTCCCCCTTAAAGAAAATTCGTCCCGAATTTGACTGTCATTTTCCTACTGTTCAACCCGCCTCGGTTACTTATGTATACCTCAGACTCCAATTCCCAAATAGTCTTTTCAATATTGTCATTCATCCCCCAAAATTTTCTAATTCCATTAATAATATGATATTACCACTTAATGATCCATGCATACTATACAAATATCACTAACACGAATTTTCACGATCTCAATGAAAATATAAATAAATAAAAGTATTACAACTTATGTCACCAATTACAATATCACATTAAAATTTCAAATACTCTATAAGCTTCTCCAAGCCAGTCTATAAGTCAAATCGCCAACCTTTTCTAAAGCTTCAAATGGATTAACGAACTTTGGCGCCAATTTACCTTAGACCTTGCTTCTCCAAACTCACCCCAACAAATTAGAGATCGATATTTTCTTCCCAAACTATGCCTCATACGGTTTTATCTCAATGTTAGAATGATAACTACTATTATACGCACTCAACCACTGGTAACCATACGTACTATTGACTACTAACATCCATTGTTCATGCCCGTAGCATATCATCAACAACAAGTAATGATTCCTCAAATTTTTACAAGGTTAAACTTAATAGCATTCCTACCTTCCCAAAAGGACCTTCCCGAACGATGTCTATCCAATCCATTTAACACTATGGGTTTTATACAATCGAACTATCCCCTAACGTATGTGAGGACTTTATTAATAACATCTCATCAAGCTATATATATAACGAGTAGAAAATATAATTCAACTTTCTATAACAAAATAACATACCCTTCTTTACTTCCAATGTAACTTAATCACAAGATCTATAGTGATAAAACTCTCAAGTTCAACCTAGAACTCTAAATATTTTAATAAATCTTCTAACGTCAATATTCTATTATCAAAATTCAATGTTTCAATTATGTTCAGGCCTAGTGACAAATCAATATTCAAATTGAATGGTTGGCCGCCCACAACGGAGCCGATCCAACTCCAAAACAAAACCGAGTCTACTGTGACCGACTCAATAATAATCCCACATTTGTCAAATCATTTCTCGGACCAAAACTTGAATACAATTAATCATTATAGGGGAACTAGGTTGCTTTTCTACTTGCTTCTGTACAATTTATATCTTTAGGATACCAAGTCTTTCTAAAAATTACAACATCTTCCAGAATTCCAAAGGATAATATAAAAAGAGATTCAAAGAGACCTGAATGGTTTATTTATTTAAAACCGGCCCATACCAGTTTTAATTAACTAAACCACTCACAAATTTAAGAAATTTCAAAAGATTGATAAGCTAACAAAAATAACTCGAGTGATTTAATTATCTACAACCGTCCCATACCAGTGGTAGATAGTTAAATTACTCACAGATTTTAATTTACATAAAAACGGTTTACTGACCTTATTAAATCAACTATTCCCGAAGGGCACAATTGCTCATACCGAAGTTCAATATACAATCCAAAGTTTTAAAGCACATTTAAAACAATTCTAACATAATATTCTTGTTTGACTTCTATTTATAGTGTAGCCACCACTCATAATATTTTTACTTAGTTGAATTCCTTATAAGAAAACACAATCTCTTAATACTTATTACTATCTCCGATAAATAACACTAAAACATTCATTAAGATTATAAACTTGGCAAAGCATCCTCAATTCTATAATTCTTCAAGTTGAATATTCAACACCTTTACTTAATTTGAGTCATCTATTCCCTACCTTTGATATTGATATTGTACTTAGCAACAACGTATTGTAAACATCTAGTTCCCAATCAAATACCATAATCTCTAAATAAGAAAATATAATTGGAACTCACATAGATCAATCATTCCCAAATTTCAATTAAACATTACGGTATAATCTAACTTACCTCCCTATAACCATCAACAACTCAAAACCCATATAACGTCAATATCTTCCGAACATCACACCAATCCCTTATATGAGTCACGCAACGAAGTCAACCTATACGGTGTAATCATCCTAAAGTATCCTGTCTTCCAATAAGATTTATCCTCATTTTATTTTCTCAACTAATGATAATCATCTCTCAAAACAAACCATATGCATATTTTACCAATTCCTGAAGTTGGTCCTATAAGTCACCAATAACTACATCTATTGTACTTCTTCACATTTACCCTGTTTACCCCTCCATAACTAATACACAACCACAATTCAAAACGGTCATTTTAAATACAAATGTTGTCTTAAGTATATCCTTAGAACAAATTTTCACTGTAATTGTAACATCCGAAATTCAACTAATAACCATTGAGTATCCTACTAGTTTCTAAAATCAGTCATGCAAATTATCAACAAGATAACGAATACTTATTGCCTACAGTTACCAATTTGATATCTCTATAATCTATAAATAACCACCAAGTATCATCTTTTCTAAATATAGTACTAATTTATCCTTACCGAGAGTAGCTAAGCTAATTATCTTCTTTATCAAATACTTTCCCAAGGTGAATCATCAAGTCTGTCATCCCAAATAGTGTCCTCTATCTAGGAATCCGAATACTAAAATAGTACCTTATATCAACTCAAAGCTTCAATATCCTGTATGATACCTGATGAAAACCCATTTTTGAAACTCACATGAAAAACACTACTAAGTCAACTTATAGGGTGATATCACTTACAAAAATATCTGATTTCCTATTCAAATTAGTAGCAAGAATTCAATCAATCTCTCCTTAGAGAATAAACTTATAGCACATAAGGCAAATATATGTCAGTTCCATAAGATCTCGGACTCGCGATATTTTATAACCCATATAATCCCACTTAGACTATCACTTTCAATACTAGTCTCATATATCTAGTCTCCACCATGAGACACCAATGAATAACTAATCATGCAATTATACAACCATAAACCACTCTTAATTAGGCCATATACCTAACCTCAACTAAGAGTTCACAAATTCATTTACCA
Source organism: Adenophora triphylla var. japonica (assembly GCA_022495995.1). NCBI lineage: Eukaryota > Viridiplantae > Streptophyta > Magnoliopsida > Asterales > Campanulaceae > Adenophora > Adenophora triphylla. The sequence goes on along the minus strand of JAFEMH010001106.1, from coordinate 46,006 downwards.
TCGTACATGAGATAACTCAAGGTTCTTTTACTTAAATATAACACATAACCTCCACATTCCTTAGGTCCTACTTTCGACATTTACGCATATATGACATAATAGCAATTAATGACTTATCCGCCTCAACCACACGCGGAGGCAAATCAAACATAGATAAGGAGACTCGCTTCTTGCGACAGTCCTCCCCAAATACAACAACTACTCAAATATTTCAGGTCAATATAACAATAATTCACGGGTTGGTATATCTACCATATCCACCGGCAATCCATGCCCACTTAGTCACAACTACTATGATAAACAAGAATGATTCGAGGTACTCTCCCATAGGAGCAGAACCTTCAACACATAAGGCAACTTTTAGGCCAATTATGCAAATAAAGATGAAATGTAATGCCACATGAGAACGAATGTACGAGGATTTATAAAAGTATGAACCCTAACTCCTGAGACAGATAAAATATCTTAAATGATGGTGGAGGAATCTATCTTTCCATAACTCACCTTTCCTTGATTCCTTGGTTGGTCAATATCATTTTCTGTCTTTGAACAAATTCCTGCATTAAACTCTCGACGTAAGTTATCGCACACTCTCACTCAGCTAGACTCTACCCGAGAACTCTAACCGAGCTTTGATACCAACTGTGAGGACCCCGACCCGGAACCTACACGTATCCCAAGCTGGAGCGTCCTCAAACTAACCTAAATTTCCTAAACTTTTAAAACCTTTATTTAACCTTAAAAAATAAATACAATTATTATAACCATTTCAAAATAAATCTACACCTTTTCACAATGGAGAAATAATTGACTAACTTAGAAAGTAAGAAACTGTTTTAGTTACAAAAAGGCATCGGTTATAACATAAAATGAAGATTTAATAATACAAATCCGTAAATGATTTATACCAAAGTACACTTTCTATACCAACCTAATCATACCCCGACAATTCCCAAAATATAACTTCCAAACTCCTCACCGCCCTTACTTGGCCGGTCCATCTGTCTCGGAATCTAAAAACAGTAAAGGGAGAGGGGTGAGAATAAATCTCAGCAAGCTATTATGAATGCAGCAATATGCCATATAAGATGCAACACATAACAAGTCGCATATAACACATTGGAAAAGCTGTAAACACCTTACATTACCTTGGTTTACCTTTTCCCGTCTGAACATTAGTCGTACAACATTGGGTATAATAATACTCCAATCTTACAGTGAGCTGCTTAAGCAATACTCACGTCTTATAAGACCCGTTTTTCAGGGAACCAAATAAGACAGTAGCAACTCTGTAAGGCTTTTGGCTCAATACAGATGCTATACCCCATCCTGTGGCCACAGGAGGGGACGGCCACAGATATAACATAATCCGATCACATTAGGTCACACTTCCATAAATGATCGTATTATGTTATACCCCCAAATGTCAGCTGACTCACACATTATCAAGCACATAATAGATACTTGAATAAATCCACAAAGGGGATAAACAACATAGCAACATGGTAAAATATACTCATGCTCAACCAACATCATAGTGCAACATTTCTTTAACATACTATGCATAAATAAGCAATATAGTCACATGGTAAAATATACTCATGTTCAACCAATAATCAGAGTGCAGCATTTATATAATACACTAAGCATAATACAAATCATGAATAGGTACTCAAGTAAGATGATGAGATATCTCCAACCCATCCTACTAGGTCATTATACGACAATATATGATCTCTATAAGGATCCAAGTTAACTCTCCCAAGTTGGAGTCACCTTTAATAAACTGCCAAATGATTTCTAAGTCGGAGATAGAATGCTTCCGTAGTTCCAATTTAACCCATTTAAGGTGTTATTAAGTGGCCCAAGTAATCTACTTTAACCTAGATTAAAAGGATCAAATTCATATTTCGGAAAGGTTAGGTTCCACTACTTTACATTCGTTAAGGATCATGCCAGGAGGTTGCTAGTAAGAATTCAAAGAAAGGAAACTGGAAAACTTTCTGACGACATGGGCGACCGCCCAAAGGGGTATGGGCGACCGCCCAAGCAAGGGTAAAATGATGGGTCTTTTCTGTGGTCATGGGCGACCGCCCATCTCCCATGGGCGACCGCCCAAGAGGCGATTTTTCTCAGATTTCAGTTACATTAAATCCAAACCCAAGTATACCCAAATTTAGTTAACTTAGGGGCTTACTAACCTCATAACACTCATACTAATTTATATAACCCAAAATGATTTAATCTTATCTCATTTATCCTTTGAATCTCTACTCATTTCCCTATCTCATTCCAAGTCTAAACTTCTTAATTTAATTAACCCAAATAACATAACCTAGATTATTCCCACAAGATTTCCAACCCCTTCACCAACACATTTCAAGTTAATTCCTTTAAACTAACTTCTCCCATTTAACTAACCCATTTCAAGTTTCATTCTCTAAATTTAACTCCACCCATTTCTTCCATTCTTTAACACTTCCAAGAACAACAATATTTTCTTATTTCCTTAACCAATTTCTTCAATTCAAGAAAGTTCCCAAAGCATCCAATAAACATTATAACAACAATAATAACAATAATATCTCATGAACATTTAGAGAAGAGAAGGGTCATAATAACTCACTTTAGAATAGGAGATGGATTTAGGACTTTCTTAGCTTGATGAACTCCTCTTGGTCTCCCGATTACAAAAGTACTCTCGGATCCAAAAATGGTGGAGAATTGCCTTCTCTAGGAGCTTAAGAAATGAGGCTTTCAAGGGTGGGATTTCCATGGAATTTTGTAAAGAAAATAAAATGAAGAAGAAGAAGGAGGAGGATGGAGTATAAAAGTGGTAAAGGGAGAGGGGGGGGGGCGGATCATGGGGGGAGAGTGAGGGAGAGGTATGGTTGTCTTGACTTAAAAGGGGAAAAGGGGAGGATTTTAAGGGATATGGTCCCCCCTTTAAATTCAAAGGCTTTCACCAAAAATATAACTAAGTCTTCCAAGTCATTTCATCCTACTCAAATACTTTATCCCACATACTTTAATCTCCTTTCACACTTTATTTATTTTCTATTTTTTTATTTCCCTTTAGAACATTATTTTATTTCCCAAACATTTCATCCTAATATAAGAAGTCAAAGATATAAAGTAAACATATAAAGTTAACATTAATATTAAAAACATATAATGTTATACTAAAATAGTGCCTAGGGTTAGGGTCGTTACATTATATGTTTGAAATCGAGCCCATCCCGAGGCCTCCATAGCTAAGGCAATTGTGGCTGAAGAATGCATGACTTTTTGTATGCAATATTTGGATGACATTGAGACAAAGTCCAATCGTCCTAGAAGAAATGATGATGAAGGTGATGAGTTAGGCCGCTTTGTAGGAAAAGAAGAGGTAATTACCCTTGATTACATCACACGAGTACAAGCGCATAGATATGTGCTTTTCAATACTGAAGATGTTGAACAATACCTAGAGTAAGTGATTCCTTACATGAGGCTTACATTCCTTATATCTTTTATATTTCAAATTAATACTTAATTCATATTTTCAATCTGCTCAGAATGTATCGTGTACATTTGAGGGAGACACTACCTCGTAATCAATGACATCTTATAGAGAAAGAACATAATGATAAGTTTGTTAGCTGGTTTAAGGATTATGTAAGTATGAAACCACCTTCATATAATAGTTTCAATTTATCATTTTAAATATTTTCTTATTAAATTTTGTTTTTTATAAAAGGTATGCACGACGAAAGATGTAGTGCCCGAAAGAATTATGAGTCTTGCATTGGGTCCTCATATGGATGCGAGGCGGTATAAGTCTTACATAATAAATGGTTTTCGATTTCGAGTGAAGGATGTCGATAGACGGAGGAAAACTCAAAATAGTGGAGTCATGCTGAATGCAAGTGTGACAAGTTTTGCAAGCCGAAAGGATAATAATCCCATTGTAGGGGATGTTAACTTCTACGGGGAGTTGATTGAGATCCTTGAAATTCGTTATAGCAACTCAATAAGATTTGTATTGTTTAAATGTGATTGGGTTGATAACCGGACAGGCAAGATGGAAGATGAGCAAAAATTTACTCTTGTAAACTTCAATCACAAGTTGTATAAGGATAATCGAGTTGGTGATGAACCATTCATATTAGCATCTCAAGCTGAGCAAGTTTGATATGTTAAAAATCCTATAGAAAGTGATTGGAAAGTTGTGATGAGGATTACACCAAGAGATAGTTTTGACATATATTCAAATGATGATAAACAAGTTTTAGATCCGATTCCACAATTGGTACCATTTTGCTCACAAAATCTGGATGAAAATGTTGCTAACGAAGAAGCATCGTGGGTGCGAGAGGGAGTTGATGGGGTCGAGATTGAAACTACTAATATCAATGATGTTGATGTTGATATGACCGATAATGATGATGTTGATATGACCGATAATGATGATAATTAGTTTGAGTAGTATTTGTTTAGATCTTATTTGCTTACTATTTACTAAGACAATGTTATTACTTAAGTTTCATGTTTCAATCAAACTTGTTATTTTTGTATGGTTGAATATTAATATTGTTACTTCTATATAATATGTATTTGTTTAGATCTTATTTGCTTACTATTTACTAAGACAATGCTATTACTAAAATTTGTGTCTCTCCGTCTTATATATAGGTGGTTTTTGTGTTGAAAATATGCCTCCTAAGGAGAGAGTAATTGGAGGGGGTAGCAACAAGAGGGGTAGACAAAACCCGCCGCCCGTAGTCCCAAATGATCCCACTTCCCCTAATGCATCATTGACGCAGTTTATGGGATTGACCCACCGACCGCCGCTCAAAAGAAAAAATGGCGGAATTTGGAGGGTAGGAAATTTCAAGTCACCACTTTCCTTCATTTGCCGGTGTTGAGCGATTTGGTTTAGAGACGTTAGTAACAGAATTGATGACGCAAGCTGGGTTAGGTAATTTCCTGGGGAAGACTCCATCTACGTATTTGAGATATTCACTTGAGTTCCTTTCAACTTTGGAGGTAGGCAAGGGGTCACAAGAAAATTCTATTCGGTTTCATATGAATGATGAAGCCTATCGAGTGACTTATGATGAGTTGAGGGAAATCTTTGGGGTTGATCAGCCGAGAGGAAACTGGGTCGAGGCTGATGGGGGGACTTGTCATTTCTTTTCGGAGCTCACAGGATTGCCCCCGCAAAAAAAATACCTTAGTGGCTTCCTCTCTTTCTCACCCGGCTTGGAAATTATTTTACAGAGGTCTATCTATGTCTTGGTTGGCAAATGGAGAGCCCGCTCAATTGAATGTGGCTATGGTAAACCTTTTGCGAACATGGTTGAGGAGTTATCAGGTGATTCCTGATTGGGTTGATATTTTTGTTCGGAGATGTGAGGCATTTGCCCTTACCAAAAAGGGAAACATATCAATAGGGGGGATGATCACATTGATTGCTCAAGTTTGTGTGGGTGAAAATTTTTAATACTCCCTCCCTCTCCATCCCAGTCCAATAGAGATTTATTTCCTTTTTGGTTCGTTCCAGCTCAATTGAGACTGTCCAAAATGAAAAGAAATCTTTACTATTTTCCCCACTCATTCTCTCTCCTATTTTACTTTTACACTCAGAACACTAATCAAATCACTATTCCTTCCACTCATTACTTCTCCTATTTAATTTTTCATACTCACAATATTTTCTTCCACTTTTTCTCTCTTACTTTTCCTAAATCCGTGTGCCCAAAAATTTGGTATGAATTGGGCTAGAACGGAGGGAGTATATACTTCCATTAAAAGCTTACTACAATTTTTACCCAAACAAGTGTCTTATTAAAAATAATAATTTTCTAAAATGATATTTTAATATATTTTTTATTCTAGTTGCGTAATTATAACAATAATTCACTTACTATTTTCTAACTCATTTTTTTTCTCTTGCTTCATTTTTTTCATAATCATAACATTTACTCATTTTCTTAATTTCGACATCCAAAACAAAATTGTAACTTAGGAGGGAGAAAGTGTACTATTTAATTTTAATTTTTGGGTCCAACACTAAAAAAACAGAGTTGTCAAGTACCCACTACTGGCCCAAACTACTGGTGTCCAAATTAAGATGAATTTCAAGAACTAACCACAACTGGTCCAACTAAAATTAAAATATTTTAAAGATATAAAGAAGACTGTCCACTGTGAATTGGGGAAAGAAATCAAAGCTCAAAAAGAATGAGGCTCTTCAGTTACTTGGTGAGGAGAAGGGAAGTTTCAAAGGGTGGTTGCCCCTCCTTGCCGTACTGAATTTTGTCAACGGATCCTAACCCGATCCAATCATATGAGCCCATGATTTCATGTTCCGAAACACCATAATCAACAACCCTTGATTTCTTCAGAGAATTGTTATTTAAACCCGTAAAATTATTGAGTATACCAGTAATATTATGAGCTCACCCCGTTTTCCATCTGTTTGTCTCTCTGTCTGTCTGTCTGTCTGATGTTGTTGATGATGATGATTTACGAGGCTATGAGGATTGATTTCTTTGCGAGCAAAAAATGGGCAATGAGATCCGACCCGTAACTTGGCGGGGCAACCTTTTGGATGGTATGCTGGACAGAGCATGCAACTGAGGAGGTTGCAGCCATGGCGGATTTGGACTGTTCTTTGCCCGTTTCATACAGATCTGAGCCTCTCTTCTTCTTTATCTCTTCCTTTTTTGAAAAAAACTTTTATTTTTGAGGTGTGAAATTGCATTTTTTGTTTTTATGGTCTTTTGATTTATTTAGGCATGTGGCTTTTTGTCCTCAGTTTTATAAATTCCTTTTTTTTTTTTTTTTCACAATTTATTCACTTACTCCCTATTATATTTTTTCCATACTAAAATAAAGCAATGCTAGGGCACAAATAAATTCATTAGTATAATTTCGGATATAAATTGAATTGACATTAATCAGGAATACTTAATTTAAAATTGAAATCTACAATTACAAACATAACATTCTAATTAGCGAAAATTGCATTTTGGGTTCCAAAGTTTGTGGTTGCTCACAATGTTGGCCCTCTTTTTTCACTATTATCAGTTTAGGCTCCAAAGTAGTCATTTTTGTCATTTTAGGTTTTTTAACAAGTTTTGTTAGAAAAAAATTCTTAAATAATCACGTGCAATTAATGTGTCATTTAACGGATGATTTATTGAACAAGATTTTTTTCACTTTTGTTTTAATGCAAATTGAATAAAAATGAATAGCTATAATAGAGAATATTGATATCCCTAAATATAATAAATAAATGATATTTTATTGCCAGAATCTTACAAAAAATTCGTTTTTCTAAGCTAAAAAAAAAGTGTTTTATTTTTTCTGATAGTGTCAGTGTTAGTGTAAAAATTTGTCAGTGTAAAGAGTGTCGGTGAATGTATTATTAAGTGCTAGTGTAAAAGTGTCAGTGTTAGTGTAACAAAATGTCAGTGTAAATAATGACAGTGCATGTATTATTAAGTGTCAGTGTAAAAAATGCCGAATTTAGTGTAAAAAAGTGATAGTATTAGCGTAAAAAAAATGCAAATGTAAAAAGTATCAGTGTATGTATTATAAGTGCAAGTGTAAAAAAGTGCAGTGTTAGTGTAAAAAATTGTCAGTGTCGGTACATGCATTATTAAGTGCAAGTGTAAAAAAGTACAGTATTAGTGTAAAAAATTGCGAGTGTTAGTGTAAAAAAATGTCAGTGTAAAGATTTTAGTGCATGTATTACTAACTGACATAATAAATGAGTGTCAGTGTTAATATAAAAAAGTGTCAATGAAAAAAAGTGTCATTGCATGTATTATTATGTGACAATGTAAAAATGATTTTTCTTTAATCTTGTAAAAAACTAGTTTTTAGTTTTTTATAATACCAACTCTATTTTATTATAATACTATTTTAAAATACAAAATAAAATAAAAATTTTAATTGAAAAAAATATTTTTTACGACAATTTATAATCTATTTTTTTCATTTTGAAAAAAATGATAATCTATTTAAAAACTAATATTTATTATCAATATTTGTTATTAAAAATAATTATATATAATTATGTTAAAAATTATTTATATGTGATGGTGTTTTATTTTACTAATTAAAATGTAATTTTTTTTCTTCTCTCGAAACACAAATAAAAGCATTGTGCATAATTAAGAAAATAAAAATATTATGCATAATTGTTGTATTCGATTTATATGTACAAACCAACAACCATCTTCTCTTTAAAACTCACCCTCCACCATAACCATTACCCACCACCACCACCACCATTTACCTACCTCCGATCACAATTGCTAACCACCAATCACCACAGTCTAACACACCATTTCGACACTACCATTTCAACACCAACAGTCTAACACTATCATTCTGACACCAGACGCACAGACACACAAACTCATAAATTTAATATGCAATCAGGTTTAAAGGGGGGGGGGAATGAGAAACGAATTTGAGAAATAAGGGGCGTCGAGCTTGGGAGGAAAGAGGATGACCGAAATTAGAGGGAAGATGATGGTCGAAAGGTGGAAAGATGAGGGATTGTCGGAGGAGAGGAAGGTGAAGAGTGATCGGAGATGCGGATGATAGAGAAAAGTAAGTGTGTGTGTATGTGTGCGGGCGTATGTGTATTATGCGAATTATATGGGAAGGGAATAACCAGGGTAGGTGAGGGAAGGGCTGGTTGGTGGGGAGGGGAGGGAGGTTTTACGGACGAAGAGGGGAGGGGTTCAGATAGGTCGAGGAGAGAAGAGAGAGGGGGATTAAACAAGTGGAGATGGGGGAGAAAGTGTGTGTGTGTGTTTTTGAGTCGACAATGAACGATATTAAAGTTTTTTTTTTTTAATTTTATTTTGGCTACTCTTTTCATTCAATTTGCATTAAAATAATAATGAAATAGCTTTGTTCAAAAAATCATCCGTTAATAACACGTGACTTACATGTGATTGTTTAACGGATATTTCTAACAAAACTCGTTAAACACCTTAACATGACAAAAATGACAACTTTGAAGCCTAAATAAAAACAGTGAAAGAAAAGGGCCGACCTCGTGAATACCCCCTAAACTTTGGTGCTCAAAATAAATATGCAATACAACCTTCTAACAATCATTACCAATTTTACTTGAAAGCTTATATATATACTCCATCCGTCCCAATAGAAGCTGTCCAAATTTTGCCTTGCACGCAAATTAATAAAATGGGTGGGAAGAAAAAATGTTGTGAGTGTAATTTGAAAATAGGAGAGAGAATGAGTGAAGGAAATATTAAATTATAATGGTGTTGTGAGTATTAAAATAATGTAGGAGAGAGAATGAGTGGAGGGAATAGTAAAGATTCCTTTGCCAAAAAAGGAAAGTGGAAGCTATTAACGGGACACCCAAAATGGCAAAATGGGAAGCTACTATTGGGACGGAGGGAGTATATACTAGTACATGTCCGTGTTCAAGGACATGTGTTTTTTTTTTTTAATTAAAAAAAAAAAAAATTTAAAGGCAAAATAGGAAAGGGACAAATGTATGAGGGCAAAATGAAAAATTCGCCGCTTGATACTGTTCATTCAACTGTAGATAGCGGAGGTCTTATTTATATTATATATATATAAATATATACTCCCTCCGCCCCAGCGAAAGAGCCACTAAATTAGTTGGGCACGCAAAATAAGAAATGTGATGTAGGAAAGAGAAAAAGTTTAAATATTGTGAGTATGAAAAATTAAATAGGAGAGAGAATGAGTGGGAGGTGATGTAAGAAAGAGAATGTTGTGAGTGTAAAAGTAAAGTAGGAGAGAGGATGAGTGGAGAGAATAGTGATTTAAGGTTTCCTTTTTGGAAAAGTGACTTTTTAAATGGGACGCCCAAAAAGGAAATAAATGGCTTTTTCGTTGGGGCGGAGGAGTATATATATATATATATATATACTCCCTCCGTCCCATTAGTATTAGCACAAACACTGTTTGCGCGGGAATTAAGGAATATGATATTTTAATAAAATGTTGTGAGTGTAAAAGAATGAGTGAAGAGAGAATGAGTGGAGGGTGTAATAAATTATAATGGTGTTGTGAGTATTAAAATAATGTAGGAGAGAGAATGAGTGGGGTTGGGTGAATATTTTATTAATATAAAGTTTCCTTTTTGGGAGTGTGCGGATATTAGCGGGACGCCCAAAAAGGAAAGTGTGCTAATATTAGCGGGACGGAGGAGTATATATATATATATATATATATATATATATACTCCCTCCGTCCCGCTGATAACTTCACTTTTTGCCATTTTGGGCGTCCCATTGAAAGCTTCACCTTTCCTTTTTTGGCAAAAGAATCTTTACTATTCCCTCCACTCATTCTCTCTCCTACATTATTTTAATACTCACAACACCATTATAATTTACTATTCCCTCCACTCATTCTCTCTTCTATTTTCAAATTACACTCATAACATTTTTTCTTCCCACCCACTTTCTTAATTTGCGTGCCGGAGCCAAAAGGGTGAAGTAATCAGTGGGACGGAGGGAGTATATATATACTCCTTCCGTCCCATTTCAAGCTTTACTTTTTGCTAAAATGGATGTTCCATTAAAAACTTCAACTTTCCTAAAATGGCAAATAATTTTTACTATTTCACTCACTCATTCTCTCTCTTATTTCATTTTTATACTTACAACACTCTTCAAATTTACTATTCCATCCACTCATTCTCTCTCATATTTTACTTTTACACTCACAACATTTTCTTTACTTATTTTTTTTCTTAATTTGCGTGTCACCTTCACCGTCATGAAGTTTGAAATGGGACGGAGGTAGTATATACTCCCTCCGTCCCAATAGTAGCTTCCCATTTTGCCATTTTGGGTGTCCCGTTAATAGCTTCCACTTTTCTTTTTTGGCAAAGGAATCTTTACTATTTCCTCCACTCATTCTCTCTCCTATATTATTTTAATACTCACAACACCATTATAATTTACTATTCCCTCCACTCATTCTCTTTCCTATTTTCAAATTACACTCACAACATTTTTTCTTCCCACCCATTTTATTAATTTGCGTGCAAGACATTTTTTGGGCAGCTCTTATTGGGACGGAGGGAGTATATAATCATCTTCTGCTAAAGACTAGGCCTTTAATCACTTTCAAAATTGGGTAATGTTTTATTTTTTTACACTGTTTTTGACTTTTTGTATCCTGAAAACAAATGAGAAAGAAGAGTCCCATTTCATAAGTACTTCAGAAAATTAGTGCCATGAGCGTTACGAAAGAGGAATGGAAACCTATGGCAAAGACGTAAATAACTGAAGAAAATAGGACAAAAAGTAAGATCTGCCCACACCGGTATAAATCCATCGCCACCGGTCAAAACAAAAGAATAGTGGAGGTAGCTCAACCTTCAGAATGAGTCTCCGGCGGAAAGAAGTGAGGTTTCTTTAAAAGGGTGGTTGCCCCTTTCTGCCAAATATGATCCTTAATCCGATCATATGAGGCGATGATTTCATCCCAAAATCAACATCCCTTTTTACCAATGAAAAAAAAAATAAAAAATAAATAAATTCCACCTCTCTCTCTATATATATCTATATGTGTGTGTGTGTGTACCGGTGTGTGTTTTTCGGTGGCGCGTGGGATATGTTGCTGTTTTTTGTGAGGCTGTGATGATAGATGAAATCTGAGCAAGATCTGGGTAATGTAAATCTAGAGCCGTATCTTGGCCGGGCAACCGGGAGGGCATGCAATTAAGAGAGTGAGAGAGACACTCTTTGCATGCAACCTGAAGTTGCAGCCATGGCGGACCTCTCTCCCATTTCCCAGATCCATTACAGATCTGAGCCTTCTCCCTTTCCAAATTTTCTTTTTGTCTGGAGGACCTTAAGAGTTATTTTGAAAATACCGTGTCCTTTTAAAACATTAGGTTAGGATTGGGGACCCTAGACTACTTTCCCTAAAGTCTACTCATTCCCGGTTTAAATTAGTTCTCTTTTTTATTTTATTTTTCAATTTAAAAAATAATTATTATCATAATTTAAGAACATAATTTAATAACAAAAGTGTTAAATTTATAGTGTATTTCTTTTATTTTATTGTTCCGTAATAAAACAATTATTTTGTTGATTGGTCTAAATTAGTTAGCCAAAAACTTGTAAAAAATGCGTTTTTTTAAGCTTAACAAAAAACGTGTTTTTCACCCGTCGCGCTCGGCCCCTCTCATTCTCTCTCTCTAAACGGCTTGCTCTCTCTCTAAACGGAAACGGAAAGGGCGTCTTCACCATTCATCAAATAAACTACCAAATTATGTACAGGTCGACAAATTATCGGCATCATCTTCACAGTAACCGCCGCCGTCGTCTTCTCCAGATCGAGCGTTTGTGCGAGGAAAAGTAGTGAGACGACGACGCTGGTATGGAAGAATGATTGCGATGCCAATGATGGAAAAATCGTCGGCGAATCTATGCTTAAAATTGTAGTCTATTCAAAATTCTTGTGAAGAACAACATGGTGATGAATTGTTGTCAAGTCGCCGTTGCAGAGAGCTTGAAATTACAAACCCAGGTGCAAAATTAAGGAGATTGGGGATTGTAGAATGCAGTAAACGAAGCCCTTTCTCTTTCTCTCTCTAGTTTGCTTTTTCCAATTACACACAACACAGTTGCTCTCTGTTTTTTGTGCTTCATCTTGGATGCCAGTGCATGTGTATTGGAGTGTCAGTGCTCTAGTTTTCAAATGCCAGTTTATATATTATGGAATGCCAGTACAATCTGTGGTGCAGAACAAATCAGTGCTTTTGCGTTTTGTGAATTTGAAAATGCTACTGTATGTAATTTTGAATGCCAGTACATGTTTTTTGGAATGCCAGTCCATGTTTTTTTGAATGTCAGCAAAAATGATTACCAGTGTTTTTTGATTGCCAGTGTATGTGTATTTGAGTGCCAGTGTACGTGATTTTGAATGTCAGTCCATATTTTTTTGAATGCCAGTGCTTGTGTTTTTGAGAGCCAGCAAAAATATTAGTGTAACAAAGTGCCAGTGTTAGTGTAACAGAGTGCCAGTGTGAAGAGTGCCAGTTCATGTATATAAAAGTGTCCGTGTAAAAGTGCCAGTGCCAGTTTAACAAAGTGTCAGTGCCAGTTTACACTGACACTTTGTTAAATTGGTACTGACACTTTTTTCACTGGCATTTTGTTACACATGCACTGCACTTTATCACACTGGCACTTTGTTAAACAGGCACTGACATAAATGGGAAAACACAAAACACGTTTTTCCTAAGTGACAGAAAAAATGCGTTTTTCATAAGATCAACTCAATTAGTTATTAATTTAAGTTAAAATAATTAATTAATATCGCAATTTTATCATCGTATTGGAATTTCATCAATTTTGATGCAAATTTGTTCAGGTGAATTTTTTTTAAGTGTTAAATCTTTAAATCTGAAAATTGATTTTTTTTTAAGTGTTAAATCTTTAAATCTGAAAATTGATTTTGTCATTCAACACATTACTCTTGAAATATGAAAGTATTGAAGGGACATTTCTGCTTAAAGACGCACATTTATAATATATAGTATAAATCACAATCCCTTCGTGAACAGTACAATGAACAGTATTACATGTCAAATTTTTTATTTTGCTCTCACTAAGTTGTCATTTTTTCATTTTGCCCTTAAAAAAAATTTAATTAAAAAAAAATAAATTAATTAAAAAAAAAAAACACGTGTCCTTGGACACGGACTTTTACTAGTATATAATAGGTTGTACTCTCGTCTAAAATACTCCCTCCGTCCCAATAATAAGTTCACCATTTTGGCATCGGCACGCAAATTAAGAAAATTGGTGAGTAGAGAAAATGTTGTGAGTGTAATAGTAAAATAGGAGAGAGAATGAGTGGAGAAAATAGTAAATTTGAAAAATGCTGTGAGTGTAATAGTAAAATAAAATAGAGAATGAGTAAGTGAAATAGTAAAAATTCTTTGCCATTTTAGGAAATGTAAAGCTTTAAACGGGACACTCGTTTTGACAAAAAGTGAAGTTATTAATGTGACGGAGGGAGTACACATTATTTTGAAGATTTTCACACATATTAAAAAATACAATTATCACTACAACTTTATGGACAAAATACCAAATATGTTCATTAATCGTGTTTCTCTTTTACATTAGGTTTATTTGAAAAGTATAATTAATGAAGTGGAACAAATTTCAATGAGGGGTATTTTTGAGTTTTTGCCCTAAAGCGACATATATTTTATACCAAATTTTAAGTTTTAAAACTGATGCGATCATGGAAAATGAATTGGGCCCAATCACAAGTGATAGGCCCAATAGCTGGTCATGGGCCGGACTCACATGGTCCAAACCATGCAGATGGGGTTGTGACCCAAGCGCGGCTTGGGAGGTTGAGGCGACTTAGGGCGATTGGGCGACAATGGCGAGATGTTGCATGGGAGTTTGACTGGTCAAGGAAGAAGGCTATGCGAGAATCGTGGTAGTAGGTCAGCAAGGCATTATAATTAGACATAAGAGGAAAATCCCGCCTCCCTCAAGATAATCGGCTTGGGGCGACATGGGTAATGTCGCCTTGTACCTTTGATTGTCGCCCAAGCGACATGTACTGGTGGACATTTCCTGGCTGTGTTTCGGTTGGCGCCTGAGGGCCTAACCCTAGTTGCACCTGATAGATGATTGAGGTGACAAGGTGAATAGTGAAATTCCACTAACTTGGAGTTGGTTGGGGACCCCTTTTGGATGATTGACAAGTGTCCCCCCCATGTGCCCTGGGAGTATAAAAGGAGTGAATAGTTCATTTTGCATGGGTATGTACACTCTCTCTCTCTCTCCTCTTAAGCTCTCTCTCTCTCTAGGGTTTACCTTACTATTTTTCACCCCCTTGACCTACTAATCTTACTCTCACGCCGGAGGGGTTTCGTCGGAGCCACCCCCCGCTTAGCTTACGTGTTCGCATGTGTGTAGGGAACCGTACGAAGAAAGAGCAGCCGTGGTATCCCCTGGAATTTAGCTCCTGTGCAACCGTCAAATTTGGGATGGCAGCATCAGTTGGTTCCGTTGCCGGGACCTGAATTTCTTTCTTCGTTAGGTTGATTAGCCGCTGGTGGCATTTCAGAGGTCCGTTTGCAGTGGTTGTAGGTGGAGGTTTGGTGTTTTTGAGGTTGACGTGCTTGTTAAGTTGCCCAGAAATTGCGTCCAAGGTTGTTTTTGATATTGGGTTGTTGGGTTGGAGTTTATAGTTTTCTGTAACTCTAGAAAGTGACCGGAATGGTGCAAGAAAAGACCACTCAGGCAAAGGCTACCCAGAATCCGGTGATGGAAACTCCAAACGCGAAGGATACCCGCCAGGCGAGAACGGGGACTGTGCGAGATGGCGACGTGCATACTTCTGAGACTGACTCGGCAATCAGGAGTGCACGGAGGCGGGAAGAGCGGGAGCGAGTTGAAAGGACTAAGGGAAAGGCTGGTGAGCAGAATCTCGCTCCTTCCAAGACTGATGATGCAAGAGCGACAGCCGAACAATTGAGGAAAGAGAATGAGCTGATGATGAAAGTTCTCGCAAATAATGAGAGGTTGAGAAAAATCTGCCTGGCACCCACCGAGATCCCGCCCGAGATGTCAGCTGGGACGGCGGGAAGAGCCCGAAGGGAAGAGTGAGATATTAGCCAGAGTGTGGCGAAGAGGGATGATAGGTGGGCGAGGGATATGTCGCCGCCTAAGGATAAGGATAGAGAGCCAAGGAGGCGGGATACGACTAAGGCGAGATCTGAGGGTGCGGCAGTCAAGAGAAAGTATCCAGGTCATGAAGAGGGAAGAAGGACGAGGATTTACCACAAGTCGGGAAACTCGCGCGATGAGTCATATTATTACGGGTACGAAAGTGACGAGGGATCGACTGCGGACAGAGATTATGTGCCCAGTCGCTCAAAGTATTCGGATGATGGAACCTATAGAGAGGAGAAGTCACAAAGATCAAGGCATTCAGACAGATCTCGCCGGGATAAAGAGTCGCCGCGCGATAGAGATCGCAGGCGGCGAGAAAGGAGGGATAGATAAAAGGAAAAAGAAAGGGCCGAGAAAGCCGCAGAAGCCGAAAAAATAGCGGAGGCGATTAAAGTTGTTGAGGCTTTGAAAGCCGCTGATATGGCTAAAGCCGCGGAGTTGGAGAAAGCTAAGAAAGATGAGGATGATAAGTGGAAATCGGAGATGGCGGAAATGGCAAAGAAGATCAAAGAGTTGGAGGCGGGAACAAAGCCCGCTGAGGTGAAAGGTTCCTACTTGGCCCCGTTTGCAAAGAATATTCAGATTGCCGCCCCTGATCCGGCATTTCGTATGCCGAATTTGTCAAGCTATTCGGGAAGTTCTAGAGCTAACACTCATATTGGCGGGTTTGAGGTTATTTTGTCGTTATTAGAAGCTGTGATATGTAAGGCGTTTGCGAGTACTCTTATTGATCATGCCCTAGAATGGTTTTTAGCCCAGCCAGCGGAGTCAGTTCTCGGATATCAAGATCTTAAAGCGAAGTTTTTGGCGAGATTCAGTGGATCGGGAGCCCAGCCTGTGCAAAAAACCGAGCTATGTAGCCTCAAGCAGCGGGAAGGAGAAGAGATATCGGCCTTTACTGACAGATTTATGGATGTCGCAAATCGGATTGCCGATGTCAGTCAGAGCGAGATTATTATGCTGTTTAATGCGAGTTTGTTGCCTGGGCATTTCAAGCAGGAGTTTTGTATGAGGTTGCCAAAGACAACCGGCGAGATGTATGAAAGAGTAAGAACATTCTGTAGTGGCGGTAAGGAGCCAGGAGTTAAGGTCGCCCCCGCGGCAACAGGCTCTGGTAAGAAAAGTGTGAAGGAAAGGATTGAGGTGGTGAAAGAGGAGAATAAAGGTGATAAAGGAGGTCGCAGCGGGAATCGTACTGGCGGGAGCGGGGGTAGCCGCAGTGGAAGTCGAGATCAAAGAAAGATTATCAAATTCAGTAGGCTGAACACCACCCTCAGCGAGATCCTAAGAAGGGAGGACTTCCCAGAGCCGTATGCCATTAGAGAAGGATCCTATATGGCCAGGGACCAGAACAGTTATTGTGAGTTTCACAAAGACAAGGGGCATGAGTAGAGGATTGCTATAACTTGAGAAGGATAATTCAAGCAAGAATTGATAAGGGCGATTTCAAGCAGTATCTAGAGCACAGTGCAGGGCGAGATGAAGGGGTGCGGCAAGAGAGAACTCAGTATCGATATGTGGTTGATGTCATTCAGGATCCATTGCCCAGTGTGGCTCGGTTAGATAATCAAATTATGATGTTGTCGCACAGTTTTCATATCCCTCCGTTTGTCGCCAGCGAGGACCGGGTGATTAGTTTTTCGAGAAGTGAATTGGCTGCGACAAAGAGTCATGGGAGCCAACCAGTGATTATAACTATTTGCCCGGAAAATAATGTTGTTCAATGGGTGATGGTGGATTCAGGAGCTAGTCGAAATGTACTATATTATGAGGCTTTCAAGAGGATGAATTATACGGATGCTAACTTGGTGCCTTACTAGGGATTTTTGGAGGGATTCACGAATCATTCTGTTAAGGTGAAGGGAACAATTGTGCTGGAGGTAGAGATTGGCGAGGGTGAGACGGCGAGAAGCGAGAATGTAGAATTCATGGTGATTGACTTAGTCTCTCCCTACAATGCTATTGTCGGGATCCCCTTCATGTTGAGTTTTGAGATGGTGTTGTCCATCCCGCATCAGAGGGTAAAGTATCTGACTTCCAGGGGTGTGGGTTTTCTGAAGAGCAAGGCGATCACAGTGGCGAGAAAGAAGAAGGAGATGATGAAAGCCAAGGGGGCTTCCACCAGTTCATTAACGACAAAGTCAGATTCTCGCCAGCTAAGAATTAATGTGATTGAGTTGTTTGAGCCCGAGAATGACTAGGTGGTAACTGAAAGTATGAAGAATGGCACGGCTATGGTTATCGCAGGGTCGAGTTTAGCCCAAGAGAATATAGACATTGGGATTATTGAAGTTGCCATTGAAATACCTGAGGCCGGAATGGTTGTATCTGAGGATGGGTGAGAAAGGGAAATGATGGTTGTGCGAGAACCTGATTGTGTGAGTTCTGAGCAGGATGTCGCAGGGGAGCTTGATCTGGGTATGGAAGTTGTGCATGTGGCACCAAGCTTGAGCTATGCTAGGGTGGTTCAGTTTGTTCAGATGGGGGAGCCCAGAATCGAAGAAATAGTGATGGAAGAAATTGTTGATGATTCGGAGGAGGATTGCGAAACAGTGGAGGTTGAGGATGAAGAGGGGCGACCTACATGAAACATGTTCAATGACCCTGGGAGGATGATTCACGCCAAAGGTCCAATTAGCAAGAAGCGGAAAAGAATTGAAGTTGAGACTTTGCAAACGCGAGATGAGCCAGAGATTCAGGCTGATGAGGAGCTGGAAGAGGTTGAGATCAACCAATATTTCCCTGAGCAGAGGGTTAAGATCGGGAAACAGTTATTCAGGGATGAGCGGGAAGGTTTGGTTGAATTTTTAAAGGAGAATCTGGATGTGTTTGCTTGGCGGCCAAAAGATATGAGGGGCATAGATGAGAATGTCGCCATGCACTGTTTGAATGCCGACCCAAACATTGAGCCATTCAAACAAAAAGTTAGGCACTTGTCGCCGGAGAAAGAGAGAGCAGTTATGGAGGAAGTAGACAAATTGCTGAAAGCGGGAATCATTGAAAAGATCCAATATCCTGTTTGGTTGGCATGCCCGATTATGGTGTACAGTCGAATGAAAAGTGGAGGATGTGCATTGATTTCACGGATTTAAATACCGCCTGCCCCAAGGATTGTTACCCGCTCCCGAAAATTGACAAGTTGGTTGATTCGATTGCTGGCCATCGAGTTTTCAGTTTCATCGACGCGTATTCAGGGTATCATCAAATCAAAATGGCCGAGGAAGATAAGGCGAAGACAACTTTTCGAACACCGCAGGGTAACTTTTGTTACAAGATGATGTCGTTCGGCTTGAAGAATGCCGGTGCGACATATCAGAGGATGGTAAATGATGTTTTTAGATCGTAGATTGGGCGGAACCCGGAAGCGTATATAGACGATATGGTGATAAAAACTAGGGAGTATGATCACGTTCTGGATCTCGCTGAGACATTTGAGAATTTAAGAAGGAATTCAATGAAGCTGAACCCTAGCAAGTGCACGTTCGGGGTGACGGCAAGGAAGTTTTTGGGGTTTCTAGTGAATAGGCGCGGGATCGAGGTCAATCCCGAAAAAATCCAGGCATTGATGGACATGTTGCCTCCCAAGTCGATTCGCGAGATTCAGAGGCTGAATGGGAGAATCATTGCCTTGGGGAGATTTATTTCCAGATTGGCGGAAAAGTGCTTGCCGTTTTTTAAGGTTCTGAAGGGTGTGAAGAGTTTCGTTTGGGATGATGAATGTGATGCGGCTTTCGAGCAGATGGAAACTTATTTGGGGAAGCCGCTGCTGCTGTGTAGCCCCGTTGAGGGAGAAGAGTTATTTGTATATCTAGCAGCTTTGGACTTGGCAGTTGCCGCAGTTCTGGTAAGAGAAGAAGGTGGAGCTCAGAGGCCGATTTATTATGTGTCAAAAGCACTGAGCGACATTGAGGCAAGATATTTTAATGCTGAGAAACTTGCTTACTCTTTGGTGCTTGCCGCGCGAAAACTCATAGCTTATTTCGTCGCGCATACCATTGTTGTGTTAAGTGATGTCCCACTAAGGAAAATTTTGCAAAGGCCAGATGCCGCGGGAAGATTGTTGAAGTGGTCTATTGAGCTGACTGAGTTTGATTTGAGGTATGAATCTCGCAGTGCGATTAAGGCACAAGCCTTAGCTGATTTCATTGTGGAAACTTCCTTTGCGAGGTCACAGGATGAGCCGGTGAAGATTGTTGTCAAAGATAATGCGGGAAAGAAGGTTACGCCCAGTCTAGTTGGGGAAAAGGAGAAGCTGACGGATTGTTGGATCATATATGTGGATGGTTCTTCTTCCAAGGATGAAGGTGGTGCGGGAATCACTGTAATCTCGCCAGATATGGAGGTTAAGTATGAAAAGGCCCTGAGGTTTAAGTTCAAGTTTTCAAATAAACAGGCTGAGTATGAGGCATTGATTGCCGAAATCGAGTTGGTGAGAGACATTGGGCTGACTAAAATTGTAATTCATTCAGATTCTCAGTTGATTGTCAATCAGGTGAAGGGCGAGTATGGAGTGTTGAACCCAGTTTTGGTGAAGTATTGCAATTTGGCGAGAAATATCTTGAAGGGTTTCGAGTTTTGGGAGTTAGTACAGATAGACCGAGCTGAGAACTCGCGTGCGGATTCGTTGAGCAGAGCGACAGGATCACAGGAGCAAGGTTTGGCCGAAGGGCTGTTGGTTGAGTTTTTGGAGATGTCGGTGATCAACAGGCCGCTTGTATTGGAAATTGAGGATGCCGAGAAGGATTGGGTAGTGGAAATGAAAGATTTTTTGGAGAAAGAAGAATTGCCGCCTGATGAAGAAAAATCGAAGTTGATCAAGGCGACATCGCCGCGTTTTACAGTTCAAGATGGCGTGCTATATAGAAAGTCTTTCTCGAAACCGTTGATGAGATGTGTTGATCCAAGCATGATACAAAAGGTATTGTTTGAAATTCATGAGGGCATATGTGGGGGCCATCCAGGAGCGAGAACCCTGGCAGATAAGGTTTTGTTTCACGGTTACTATTGGCCGAGTTTAAAGAAGGATGCCGAGATGTATGTGAAGAAGTGCGAGAAATGCCAGAGATTCGGCAATATTCCTCGGCAGCCTGCTACTGAACAAACCCCTATAGTGCCGACTTGGCCTTTCAAAATGTGGGGGATTGATTTGATAGGACCCTTTTCGAAGGCTAAGGGCGGTTGTCAACACGTGGTGGTCGCCGTAGATTATTTTACAAAATGGACAGAGGCGAAAGCTTTGGCGACAATCAGTGAGGACCATGTGATCAAGTTCGTGAAAGAAAATATTTGGTGTAGATATGGAGTCCCCAGAGTAATCATTTCAGATCACGGCACTCAATTCGGAAAGAAGTTTTCAGCGGAATGCGCAAGGGTGAATGTCAAACATTGGATGTCGACAGTGTACAAGCCGCAGTGTAATGGACAGGCGGAGGCGGCAAACAAACAAGTCATTGTCGCCTTGCGAAAAAATTTGGAAGGAAGAAGTGGAGCTTGGCTCGAGGAGTTGCCGATAGCCTTATGGTATGTGCGGACTACAGTCAAGGGCTCAACTGGAGAAACTGCTTTTGCCCTTACATACGGATCAGAGGCAATGGCGCCTACCGAGATGGCGTTGCCGACTTACAGAGTGACCTATTATGATGAGGCGAGAAACGGGCAAATGGGTGCAATGACCTAGACCTGATTGATGAGAAGAGGATGTATGCGAGAATGAGAATGATCAATTACAAGCAAATGATGAAAGCCCAACACGACAAGCGAGTCAATAAAAGATCTTTTGAGGTCGGAGATTGGGTTCTGAGGAGCGTAGAGGTCACGGGAGCCAAGCCAGGATATACCAAGCTGAACGAGAAATGGGAAGGCATGTTCCAGGTATCGGGGGTAGTGCGAGAAGGAACATACCGGTTAAGAAAGCAAGATGGGGAAGAATTGAGGAATGCTTGGAGTGTTGATCATCTTAAACAATTCTACCAGTGAAGCCGCCGCTACCTCGTTTCTTTTTTGATGGCTTATCCTAGACCGCAAAAGTTATATAACTTTTTCTTGTAAATTGTTCTTTTTGTCGCGTTTGAGGAAAAAGTTATGTAAAATTTGATGATCTGGGGGCATGTAATATGTGTATATGATATAAATAGCGACAAGATGTTCTTCCGACATGATTGTAGCATGACTGTTTATCTGCAAAATGCTGACTATATTATTTTTTGTTGTTGTTTCATGAATGGACGGACAATCTGGCGAGAGCCATCGCTAAAGCTTGAAGAGGGCGGCCCAGGAGGTTGCCGCTAAAGCTTAAAAAGGTCGGCCCAGGAGGTTGCCGCTAAAGCTTGAAGAGGGCGGCCAAGGAGGTTGCCGCTAAAGCTTGAAGAGGGCGGCCAAGGAGGTTGTCGTTAAACCTTGAAGATGGCGGACAAGGAGGTTGCCGCTAAAGCTTGAAGATGGCGCGGCGTCCTGGAGATAGTGGTTCCAGGCGCCAAACCTTATGGCATGGAGATAGTGGTTCCAAGTCGCGGCGTCCTGGAGATAGTGGTTCCAGGTGCCAAAACCTTATGACTTGGAGATAGTGGTTCCAAGTCGCGACATCCTGGAGATAGTGGTCCCAGGTGCCAAAGCCTTGCGGCTTGGAGATAGTGGTTCCAAGTCGCGGCATCCTGGAGATAGTGGTTCCATGTGCCAAAGCCTTGTAGCTTGGAGATAGTGGTTCCAAGTCGCGGCGTCCTGGAGATAGTGGTTCCAGGCGCCAAAGCCTTGCGGCTTGGAGATAGTGGTTCCAAGTCGCGGCGTCCTGGAGATAGTGGTTCCAGGCGCCAAACCTTGCGGCTTGGAGATAGTGGTTCCAAGTCGCGGCGTCCTGGAGATAGTGGTTCCAGGCGCCAAAACCTTGCGACTTGGAGATAGTGATTCCAAGTCGCGGCGTCCTGGAGATAGTAGTTCCAGGTGCCAAAACCTTGCGACTTGGAGATAGTGGTTCCAAGTCGCGGCATCCTGGAGATAGTGGTTCCAGGTGCCAAAATCTTGCGACTTGGAGACAGTGATCCTAAGTCGCAGCATCCTGGAGATAGTGGTTCCAAGCGCCAAAGAGAGGCTGTTGCCGCCTGAGAAATGGATCTAATGCGGTTTTAGCAAGAGATTTCGGCCAAAAGAGTTTGGCCGAACAATGTATGTCGCTTATAACTCTAACAATGGAGTAAGGCTGCCTAAAGACAAGCCTCACTCTTTTGGGGGGAGTAGCATGTATATAGATAAGAGAAAGGGAAAGGAGAGGGAAAGGAGTCTTCGATGAACTATCGAAGCAAAAATAACGACATAGCGACATATTAAAGGTATAATTCAAAGCAAAGTTATGGTAAGCAAAGTAGTGACATTCGAGAAAGATAAAGCACAAGAGTCAAAGTAAAGTCGCCATTCGCGACACCTAAAGTATAAGCAGAGCAAGTATTAAAGAAATCATGCATAGAGGTGGAGAGTAAAGTTAAGAGTAAGTCGCAAACTGCGACAACCAAATAAAGCAAAATTCGCAAACCGCGATCCCACAAAATCAGTTCCAAATGTCAAAGTCGCAAACCGCGACATACCCCAAAGCAGTGTAACCAAAGTTTAAAGAGTAGAAAGATTAAAGTGTTTAATGCAAACCAAAATAGATTGTCTTAAATTAAAAGTAATGTTTTCAAGGGACAGAGGCTTGATTCCCGTCGGCGGAGGTTCTGGCAGCACGAAGGGCTTCACGGGCAACATCTTTGGCATCCTTAAGAGCTTTGGCTTTCTCGCCGATCAGATCCACCCACATTGTTAAGGCATCATTGGCAGCTAGTGGAGGAGGAACCCAAATCGGTTTGCCTAAGAGCCTGTCCTCGGCAGCTAAGGCCTTAAGCTCGCTATCTTCGTAAGGGATAAGAGAATGGCCGCTGCGCATAGCATGGAGAAAAGCCTTATCGTACATGTCCATGGCATCGGTCTCCGCTTTCTCCTTGTTATCAGCAATCTCTTTTATCAAGTCAGCATTGGAAGTCGTTTTAGCTTGGACCTCAACCTCTAAGGCCTTGATTTTCTCTTCTGACTTCAGCTTCAGGGAAGAGAACTCGCCACTCAGTTCTTTCTCCCTGTTCTCGCCAACCTTAAGGGCTTCAACCATTTTCAGTTTCTCACCTTGAAGAGCTGCCAACTCCCTCTCCATATCAGCACACCTGTTCTTGTACTTGTCTTTCTCTCCCAAAGCCCGCTTGCGAGTTTTCTCTAGCTTCTCGGACTCGCGAGCTAAACGGTTGTATTTGTTCCTCAGGCCATGCAAAGTAGACATGGGCAAACCGGAACCGGAACCGGCGAATCGGAGAACCGAGAAGCCGGAATCGGCAGGCCTGAACCGGCGAGAACCGAACCGGGCTAAACCGAACCGGCCGGTTCCCGGTTCAATCTCGGTTCGTGCTTTTTGAAAACCGTGGAACCGCCGGTTTTGGAACAGGAACCGGAACCGGAGAACCGGAACCGGGGGGAAGCCGCGGTTCGAACCGGGGAACCAGGCGGTTTTTGAAAAATTCAAAAAAATCAAAAATTTGCCCCTTTTTTTTCACCTTTTCAGTCAAATTTGCCCGTTTTTTTTGACTTTTTAGACAATTTTCAGTAATTAAAAATAAATAAAAAAATAAAACAATCCTTACCTTTCACCTATAAATACAAATTCACCTCCACCATTTTATTTTCACAAAACTCTCTTAACTCTCTCTTAATTCTCTCTTAAGTTCTTAACTCTCAAGTCTCAAGATCAAAGCCTCAAATCACTCACCAACATTCATATTCCATAATCCATAATTCCATCCTCATTTTCCATATTTTCATCAATTTTCATAGTCATCATCACTCATCACTCATCATACACACCAAATCACCAATACACCATCATGTCTTCTTTCCTTAGAAACTTAACAAAAAAAACGGGTAGCAAGAGCAAAAACAACCAACCTTCTTCATCTTCTCGACTACCACCACCACCACCACCACCACCAATTCCAAATGATATTCCCTTTTATGATGGGGGAATGGCGGGGAGAAATGAATGGGAAAATTTAGAAGATGAGGAGGAGGTTCAAGTTGGAGACCAACAATTTCCAATACCGCCTTTCATGTCACAAGAACCACAATATGTAGGAACTCCAATCTTGAAGAAAGTGATGCACATAACCTACCACCACTTGCACCAAGAGGAAGGGGTCGCGGTCTTCGTGGAGGCGGTCGACAAGGTCAACCGCCTTCTCCTAAAATTCGTGAACCGAAGTCCTCAATTTTTATTCGTCACTTTAGGAAGGAGCTCGGAGTGGACAAACATGGTGAGGAGGTTTGGAAAGTGATATGTAACTATTGTGAAAATGTTTATACTTGGAAGGATGGCAATGGATACGGCACTTATACCAAGCATGTTCGAGTTCATCATCCTACCGAATTTGGCATAGATCCAACTCAAACACAACTCCAAGGAGTTTCGACTTCTTCGATGGGCGCTGTAGGTCGTCTTCTTCTTCCACTACATTTCATTATAGTGAACAAAACCATAGAAGTGGTATGGCAAAATTTGTGTGTGTTAAATGTCTTTCCTTTAGTTTTGCCGATGATGAATTCTATGAAGATTTTGCTAAACTCTCTCTTAACTTGTTTGAAAAAGAATACCACGTAGAACTCTCACACGTGATATTGCAAAAATAGTCGGGAATATAAATATGGTTTAATACAAACATTTGCTAATTTATCTCAACAAGTTTCTATTTGTTCGGATATATGGAGTGATAACCGATTGTGAACATTTTTATATGGGAGTAACTTGTCATTGGATCGACAATTCTTGGACCATTCAAAAGAGATTGATTGCATATAGAGATTTTGATGATGAGCATACCGCACACAATATTGCACTTAAACTACAAAGTATTTTACAAGAATATAATTTAGTTACTAAAATTTTTTCAATGTCTTTTGATAATGCTAGCTCTAATACTGCAAGTTTACTGGAACTAATTGGTATTTGTAAACCGGTATTAGGTGGAAAATTTTTTCATATTAGATGTTTTTGTCATATTTTAAATTTATGTGTGCAAGATGGTCTATCTGCTTTACAAGATTCAATTATTCCTATTAAACGAGGTATACAGTTTATTATGAGAAAAAGTTCCAATCAAAGAAAATGGAGAGACTATTGCAAGGCAAATGATATCCGTCCCAAAAAAATTTCAATGGATGTTACAACTAGGTGGAATTCTACCTATAAATTTTTAGCGGATTCTTTTCTTTATAAGGAACAAATTTGCTTGTTTTTGTCTTCCGTTGGTTACAAATACCCCCTATTTCCTCATCAATGGAATGCTTGTGGAAGCATGATCAAATTGTTGAAAAATTTCAAGGATGCCACCTTTGTCATGTTATCCGGTTACGTATTATCCTACTTCTAACTTAGTTGTTGATCATAGTACTATTATTTCGGGTACATTTTGTGAATTTAACGATGATCCCATAATTGATCCAGCCATTGTTAGCATGACGGAAAAATGGTTGAACTATTTTGCGATAATTCCAAGTATTTTTTAATTGCAAAAATTTTAGATCGAGGGTTAGAATGGATGGTTTGGAACAACTTCTTACATATTACTATCAAAATTTGTTTGATGCAAATGATTCCCGTTTTCCAAATATTGATCAAATATTGTCCGATGCGAAAAATGAATTTTTAAATGTTTTTAAAGAGTACAACTCAATTTATGGTGGTGCTAGTACAAGTGAGGCTCCTCCTCGTCAAACTAGCGAAACAGACAACTCTTTTTTGACTTCTTTTTATGGAAATAGAAAGCGCTCTAGAGGAAGCGGTTCTAATGCGGAATTTGAAAAATATTTGAACACGAAATTTGAATATGATGATGAGGTTGAATTTTGCATTTTACATTGGTGGGCCAAGAGGGCGAGTTCTTATCCTATTGTTTCTAGGATAGCAAGAGAAATATTTGCTTCTCCCGCATCAACGGTTTCGGTTGAGCACGCTTTTAGCATTGGTGGAAATATTGCGGATCCGCAACGTGCAAATTTAACTGTTGAAAATTTAGAAAATCAAAATTTGTTGAATGATTGGGTCAAAGCGGAGAAAAGAGATCAAGAGCCAAAGTTTTCCTCATCCGATGAAGATTTCTTTGATACAACATCGGGAAGTGACGAGAACAATGACCGCAATCCCAATAGCCCAAATGTAAGTTGATGTAATTTATATAGTTTAATTTGTATAATTTAATTTTTTGCTTTGTTTTATTTTATATATTAGGTTTTTTGTGTTTAGATTAGATTGTTATAATTTAGATAAATATTGTAAAATACTAAGAACGAGGTTAAGGCTCCTTATGTCCTCCCTTACTTACTTATAAAAGGGCAAGGTTGGTTGTCCCCCTCATTGTAACATTTTAACAATTATTAATAAAATTTAAGGGTACCGTCCCTTTTTCTTTTATAAAATATGTTAAAATAATTTGTTTATTATTCATCTTCATCCAAATTTGTTAGAATCTTAACAGTTTTGATGGCTTAAAAGAGAAGAAAAGGAAAAGGAAGTGACGAAAGTGCCTTGACCAAACTTTGGGAGTTCTTTGGAATTTGGCATGGGCGGTCGCCCACATCTACTATTGGGCGGTCGCCCATGTGTACGAAGTTAAACATTGCTTGAATTTGGATATGGGCGGTCGCCCACTTGGGCCGATTTTCAAAAAAAAAAAAAAAAAAAAAAAAGGCCAAAAAAGGCAGGAAGCCAGTGGAACCGGAGCCGAACCGGCATCAAGGAACAGGCAGGAACCGGATTTAGGCGGTTCCGTCCCGGTTCCTCCCTACCCCGGAACCGGAACCGGCGGTTCGGAACCGGAACCGAAACCGGGAACCGGATGCCCATGTCTAATGCAAAGTGCTTGTAATCTGCAGAGATTGCGAGAATAGAATTAGTAACTTGAGAAGAGTGAAAAGTCTAAAATAAAATAAGATGCGACAATTCTTACCCCGCAAATCTGAAGACCGACAAAGTTTAAAGATAGGTCAATGTCCTGCTCCACAACCTCGGCCATTGCCGCCTTGTCGCCTGCGCGCTCGATAATGCCGGCACCAATAATACTGTAATCAGGATCATGGGAATAGATGTCAAAACCTGTTAGTTTGGGGACGGAGGCAATCTCCACACTTAAGTCATAAAAACCATCTCTATCAGAAGGCATCTCGAATCCTTCTCGAAGCCAGCTGACGAGTTGGGCTTCAGCCTCTGTTGAAGCTTCTTCAACAGCCTCGGGATCTTCCTCAGTGTGGCCTCGTTTGTGGGGGCGGGAACCAGTTGGTTGGGGGGATACAGCCGGCAGGATTGATTCAATGTCCTCTGTTGCTGCCTCAGTTTCCTACTCAACATTCTCTTCTTCCTCCATATCTTCGTCTCTCAGGGAAAGGGTGGATGATCGCAGGGGGGTTTTCGCCCTGTTGGATTTCCTGACATGGCCAGCGGCCTTCTCTGCGACTATGGCAGCCTTCTCGCGAGCAATAGCCTCTGAGTCATCCCCGTGCAAGGAAATCGGGATCTCCAGTTCAACAGTCTTTTGCAAGTCTGTTTGGCGGGATTCAGTAAGTCGCTTACGGCGACTATCAGAGCCCGATGCGGCAGCGCATCTGTCGGATACGTACATAAGCCTGAATTCTAAATCAGAAATGACAAGTAATTAGTGAAATGAAGTAATGGAGCGAGACACAGTAAGTGACAAGTGTAGAGGCGAGAAACATACTTAATACGTTATACATAGCTTTACAGCAGCGGCCTTCCAATTGGCAAGGTCCACAATCGGCGGCAAAGCAATTCCCAGAATGAAGGTCCCAACCGGGATAAGGATCGGGTTGAACAATAGATAGACGAGGTTCATCATCGGGACAGGTGAAGTCACAAAGGCCAACTTGTCGAAGTAAGGAAGGGCGGGATAAAATATCTCGCCACGAGAATAAGGCCAGCCCAGTGTCGGTGGCATCTTCAAGAACCTTAAAAATTTTCTCTCTCAACCTAGTGTCGCCAGAAATTAAGGCTTGGCGGGTTTCTATTTTTGGATTGATGTCTCCAAGGTCGCATGGGTGGGTCCCGCCCACGCGAGATGTAATAAAGAGAGGATTAGATTGCCAGTTGTGAACTTTCCGAGGTAAAGGAGTCAAGAGTTTGGGTTTTTTGTATTTGATGGAAAGGCGATTTTCGATGATGCCTTCTCGATGAGACACAGCTGTGTAACCATCGAATAGATGAACAAGTAAGGGAATAGAGGGCTCTTGTCTTAAAGCCCTACAGATCACGAGATAGCTAGTCAGAACCCTAATCGCATTGGGATGGAGGTCAGCTATGGCCGCATGGGCATTGAACAAGATAGCGACAATGAAAGGGTCAATGGGAATCCGTAGGCCAGCCTCCAGTTGGGAGGGATAGACAATAATACCATCTGTTTTTTGCCGCATAACGGCAAGAGACAAGTCGCCTGTATAAGGCTCTATGTGGTAAATGTCAGGGTTAATCCCATACTTGACATGATAATGTGTTTGGAAATCCAGGGAAGAGGAGCTGCTAGCTCCAGCGACATCAGGGTTAGAAGAACCCTGCGAGATGGGCGGTCGCACAGAAGTCTCAGCTGCCAGGGTGTCCGACACGTCGTGACTGGATGTTGAATTGGAGGAAGACATTACCTGTTGATAGAAGCGATGACTATGTAAATTGGGGCTGCGGGATAGTCAGTGTCAGAAAATTCAGTTTCAGAGAAAGGAAGGTAGAAGTCGCAGATGTGAGTGCAAAGTTCAAAAGTCGTAAAAAGTGTGCATAGGAACAGATTTGTGCAAGAAGGGAGACCCCTAATTTTTAAGGCATTCAATATGGCGACATCCGCTCCATGTCGCCTGAGCATGAAGCTGAGATCTTCGTGCGAGATCCGAGCCCATATCCCCATTTCTTTTCTGTAAAACCCCCCACTTATTTTACTTTGGCCAAATCTGACAGTCTTAGAGAATGACTTCATCTTAGCCATTACGTGGGACAAGAAAAATGAGAAGGCAGGCGAAAATGCAAGCGGGAATTCAAGCGAGAATTCAAGCGAGAATTCAAAAATTTCGAAATAAATACCTGGAGATTTGCAGAAAGGAATGAAAGTTTGAAGAAGTAGTTGGCCAAACGATCGGAAAGTCTTGAACGCCACTGGTTTCCCTCGAAAATGCCTCGAATCAGCAGGAAATGGAAGCGCAATTACTAGTAGAACCAGGAGAAACCCAAGTGAAGCAAAGGAAATGGCTGAGGTGGACAGAGTGAACAGAAAGACAATCGCCGGAAAATGAGGCGCCGGTGGTCTCTAGAAAGTAAAGGAACGAATGTGCAAAGATGTAGGAAATGGATTTGACGGAGGGTTTTTAATCTCCTAGCTACAGGAGTGGAAAGGTTTTGGGGAGTTTCCAAGGGGTATTTAAGAGGGTTTGATTTTTGAAATTCCCCCATTATTGCTTGTATTAATGAAAAAGACGACACGAATCCCTAGGGGGGGTGTACGACGCTGCCTAACTGCCCCATCCAATCAACCCCGAGCTGACACGTGTTGCGCAGGTGTCACTCGAGCCTCGCTTCTCGCCCACAAGGGCGTGAAACGGCGACATCCTTAAGGTGACTGTGAAAGTTCTCGCCTGGACCATGAATAGTCCAAGGCTTGAACTTGGGGGCTTCTGATGCGATCATGGAAAATGGATTGGGCCCAATCACTAGTGATAGGCCCAATAGCTGGTCATGGGCCGGGCCCACATGGTCCAAACCATGCAGATGGGGTCGTGACCCAGGCGCGGCTTGGGAGGTTGAGGCGACTTAGGGCAATTGGGCGACAATGGCGAGATGTTGCATGGGAGTTTGACTGGTCAAGGAAGAAGGCTATGCGAGAATCGTGGTAGTAGGTCAGCAAGGCATTATAATTAGACATAAGAGGGAAATCCCGCCTCCCTCAAGATAATCGGCTTGGGGCGACATGGGTAATGTCGCCTTGTACCTTTGATTGTCGCCCAAGCGACATGTACTGGTGGGCATTCCCCGGCTGTGTTTTGGTTGGCGCCTGAGGGCCTAACCCTAGTTGCACCTGATAGATGATTGATGTGACAAGGTGAATAGTGAAATTCCACTAACTTGGAGTTGGTTGGGGACCCCTTTTGGATGATTGACAAGTGTCTCCCCATGTGCAAGGCACATGGGGGGCTTGAGAGTATAAAAGGAGTGAATAGTTCATTTTTCATGGGTATGTACACTCTCTCTCTCCTCTTAAGCTCTCTCTCTCTAGGATTTACCTTACTATTTTTCACCCCCTTGACCTACTAATCTTACTCTCACGCCGGAGGGATTTCGCCGGAGCCACCCCCGGCTTAGCTTACGTGTTCGCATGTGTGTAGGGAACCGTACGAAGAAAGAGGAGCCGTGATATCCCCTGAAATTCAGCTCCTTTAACAACCGTCAAATTTGGGATGGCAGCATCAAAAACGATATATATTTTGAAACGGCAAGAGTATATCTGAAGATTAAGTGTGCAATGAGACGAAAATTATAAAGGAAAAAAAAGACGATTTGAATTAGCCAAAAATATTATGACACAATTAAGCTCTTAATGTAAAAAACAAATGAGGTGATGCAAACTGTATTTTATATAGTCTTTTGTTTTGTTAGTTATACTAGTACTCAAAAGCCCGTGCCATTGGCACGGGTCAGTACGGAAAGAAAGACAGTATGGAAAGAGAAAGACGTGGTGAAACTGAAATCGCATGCTAATTATATGATGTTTTAAATGTAATTTTAAACTGTTTCAAATATAAGAAGTGAAAAAAATGATAAGTAGAATGAAACAGAATTCATGTCATCCAACCCCTAGTGAATGTTCAGTTACATATCAAGAAATATTTTTAACAAAGAATAATAGTTTATGACATAAATTAACATCTAATTAACATATATATTTTTAACCAGTTGAAGTAAATATGTTGTCTCAATCGAAACAGACATTGGCCAGGTACGTTTACGTAAAAACACCTGAAATAAATAAAAAATGAAATCAATATATTTTTATTAAATTAACAATATAATAAGAAAAAAAAATAATACCTTATTATGTCCATTCCAAGTCTTTGTTGTAGGTTTGTGCAAACGTCTATATTCTTTCACGCACTCATCCCATGACTACAAATATATGATTCAAATATATGAGAATGATGATAAAATAAAAAATGAAGTGGTAAGTAACTTGACATAATTTGACAGATTTAAAATATAAATAAAATTAAATTACATGCATCTATATCAAATTATAAATATAAATAAACAATAATAAATATTTAAACTGAAATTATAAATAAACAATACTAAATATTTAAACTGAAATGAATTAAATACCAGTGGGGGCAATGCAACTGTCGGTAGGTTGGTAAGTCGATTTTGATCCTAATAATGAATTCTAAATATTAGTCAAAATATTTATATATATATCCGTTAATTAATGTAAATAAATAAAAAAAAAGAAATAAAAACTTAATTTAACAACAAATGTTTACCCTTATCATTTCATCGTGTTCAAAAGGTTCTCGCATGACAATCGAGACATTGTTTCTTCGCAAAATGTCAATCTAAAAATCACATTATTATCACATATCACATATGATAAAAACAAATATTTACAATAAAATAGTAATAGTAAAATATTAACTTACTGTTTCACTTAGAGCCGAATCATCATATTCATAAATATTCAATGTTCCTTGAGCGTTCATTTTTTTCAAACCTATAAAATTAAACACAACAAACTACAAACATATGTAGATATTTAATATAAATTAAATTCTAAATTAAATTAAATTAAACATATTGATAAAATGTTAATAATATTATAAAATTATAATATATTATTCCTAATTTTAAATTATTTTTTCGATAAAAAAATACGTCGGTATAAATTATATAATAACCCTAATTAAAAAAATTGATGTAGTAATATTATTTTAAAATGTTTTAATTTTTTTTTAAGAGGCCTGCTCTCTGACTCTTTCTATCTCTCTCTCTCTCTCTCTCTATCTCTCTCTCACACTCACACAAACCCAAAAGCAAAGAAACACACCCCTCCCCTTCCCGTCATGCCGACCAGTTTATCCCTCACCAATCCGGCTACCCCACCCCTCCCACACTCAGGCCACCTCCTCCCCTTCCCTTCCCTTCCCTCCCCTCCCCTCCCCTCCCCTCCCCATTCGATCTTACAAAGTTCGTCCATCTTCTCCGATTGGCTCCCATGAAGATGGATGTTGGGTTTGATCGGCGACGATCAACGGAGGAAGGCAACCACCCACCGGAGCATCAAATTGGTATTTCCCACCGGAGCATCAAATTAATTTTTTGGGAAACGAAGACGTGAGTCACGCGAAGCCAATCCGTACGCGATTCGTCCTCAATTCGCCCGCAATTCGTCCAAGATCCGTCCGCAATTCGTCCAAATCCGTCCGCAAACCGCCTGGCTGCCAATGGAGTTAAGCTGGTTGAGGTTAGGGTGGGGGTTGGCGGGAGGTTAGGCCACAAACCGCCTGGCTGCCAATGGTCTTGATGGAAGCATTATAATTGCAGATGGAATGAGCGTCCCTATTTTCATTACTTTTGGGAAGTGTTTGCTACTTTGGAAGGTTGGTGTTGCTTTTCTCATTACCTTTTCCTGTTATCTTCTTCTTCATGTCTTTGTGTGTGGGCCTTTTCACCCCAGAAGGTTCATGCTCGGATATTTCCACATTTGTTGTTTAATAGTTGCCTAAGAGGGAAATTTTACTCTTCAATGGGACATACCAAAAAAGAATACACACCTCTTCTATTGGAAAGGAGTGTGAATGTGTGCCCAAAATTTTTGTTTTGTTGGATTCACGCGAGTTTGAAGACATCCGAGTTATTTGAAAAACGGAGTCGCCACGCCATTTTGATTACCTCAAAACTTTGAAAAAAAGGTTTTATGGGTTCGGAGGTTAAGTTACCCCTTGGGAAGAACGTTTGGCGTTCACCCAAAGTGCCTTGCCGGAGCAAGTCTCCCTAGATTTCATTAATCGTGTTTGCTTGCGTGCTTTCTTTGTGTGCATGTGTTTGAAAATAAGGGGGGGGGGGAAATGTCCCAAGTTATCTTCCGGACGTACAAACCATTTGTTGGTTGTCGCTCGGGATTCCTTGGAATTTATGTATTTGGGATTATGATCCCGTCCTCATCTTATGACTTATGATCATCGCATTTTAAACCTCGGGACCCTCGGGACTTGCGTGATCGAGAGAATGACTCTCTTTTGGGTCAAAGATGAGGTTCTTTAGGAAGGAATGTCCTTAGCCCATCAATCCTACGCTTTAAGACGGTCGAGCTCGTATAGAGGCTTCATACTCATTCTTAAGCGATAATTGGAGATATAGGGTTCAAGGTTATCCTTTTCCTAAAGAAATCATGAACCTTTAATGGAAGGAACGATGCAAAGATGAGAACTTTTACACCGGTCCGTTCCAAGGTTAGGGGAAAAGGGGAAATGCATGATAAAAATGACTCTTTAATGAAAAGATGACATTTTGGTTATAGCAAATGATGCTTTTTGATTGAAAGAAATGATCTTTATGCAAATGATGCATAAAGATAGCATTTTTATGCAAATGATGCATTAGAAAAGGGGATTTTGATGCAAAGGATGCATTTTTATTGAAAAAGATTTGATCTTTATATGCAAATGATGCATAAAGATGACATTTTTATTTGAAAATAGGGGTTTTAGGTGCAAAGGATGCACCTTTATGAAAAAGACTACATTTTTATGACAAATGAGGTCTTAATGCATGCAAAGGGGAAGGGGGTGATAAAGATGTGATCTTTATGAATAAATGCCAAGTCCCAAGCAAGATAAATGCAATGTATGAATGCAATGAGCAAATATAATCACATATAGCAATTTAAGATGCAAGGTTAGAGCGTGCGAGGTTACCAATGGCTTCCTCTTCTTCTTTGGACGGAGCTAGGAGGAGGACTTGATCTTGGATCTTCAAGGAGGAGGGAGGTGGCTTCTTGGCCTTCTTCTTCACCTTCTTGGACTTCCAGCAGCTCTTGGGAGTGTATTTTACGTATTATGTGTGATGGTGGATGATTTTTGTGTGTGTAAAATGGGTAGAGGAGGCCTCTATTTATAGGCAGCTGGAAAAAGGCGAAAGAGGCCGCATGGCTTCATTTGCGGCAAAAGAGGCCGTATGGCTACATTTGCTGCTGATCCAGATTTTTCTAGAAACATGCAAGGTGGCATTCTAGAAGGCCCTTTTCAGCTAGATTCTGCTCAAATTCAATATTCTTGGCAGGTCCTTCCTCCCTTGGAAAGTTTGGAAAAGTTCCCGAATCGCCCTCGAACTTTATGAAAGTTTGGGAATTGCTGGGAAACTTAACCGGAAGGCATGAGCCAGATTTGGGTACTTACAGAAGCCCTCGGCAACGTCACTTGCAAGGCAAGTGGGGTTGTCGATAGAAAAGGATCCGATGCGGCGAATGCCGAGACGGATTAGATGACCGAGACTGGTCGAGTGGGTGAACCTTTTGGAAGGCTACCTACGTATCCGGAGGAATCAAGCCAGCCGTAGTTCGGAATAAGATCCGCTGGAGGAAGGGAGAAGAGAAAGCGGTCTCTTCTTTGGGGAAAATAGAAAATGACCTAGGAGGTCAAGCAATTGATCCTACTGGGGACATGCTAGAAATGACCAAGGTGGTCTCTATGAGGGACTACTTCATCACTGAGGAGTGACGAAGGAACAGGGTGACCAAAGTGGTCGAATGGCTGGACCTTTTATAAAAGGCTACCTACGTATCCCGGAGGAATCAAGCCTTGATCGTAGTTCAAGCATCACTAGATAGTTAGGAACGATGTCTAGGATTCTTGAGATTTTGACAATTAATGGAGGCTGTCACCTGAAGAAGCTAGAGCTTACGGCACTATCTCTTTATGACGGGGATAGAGGTAACCTAAGTTGGGAAACTTGAGCGTACGTCACTATTCGCGGATAGTGGTAGCACAAGTTGAAATGACTTGGGCATACGTCACTATTCGCGGATAGAGGTAGCACAAGTTGGAATGACTTGGGCATACGTCACTATTCACGGATAGAGGTAGCACAAGTTGGAATGACTTGGGCATACGTCACTATTCACGGATAGAGGTAGCACAAGTTGGAATGACTTGGGCATACATCACTATTCACGGATAGAGGTAGCACAAGTTGGAATGACTTGGGCATACGTCACTATTCGCGGATAGAGGTAGCACAAGTTGGAATGACTTGGGCATACGTCACTATTCGCGGATAGAGGTAGCACTGTTGGAATGACTTGGGCATACGTCACTATTCGCGGATAGAGGTAGCACAAGTTGGAATGACTTGGGCATACGTCACTATTCGCGGATAGAGGTAGCACAAGTTTAGAGTTCTGACAATTCGGAGGTTGTCACCTAGTGTTATCCCGTTATAACGGAATTAACGGAGGCGACTGGGAATAAAGCTTGATTGCTAAAGAGATAAGGGATATTTTCTGAAAAGATGTTATCTTGGTTGAAAGATAACGGAAATTGCATGCCCAAGTGGAAGGTCCGGGCGGGATTGTAATTTATGCTCAGAGCGAATGAAGCCGCCGGCATGAGATGGAGAAAAAGAAGCCGTACGGCTAGAAGCCTGTTTTTCAGATTATTTAAAATCGGGTTTTGAACGGGCATTGGGCACCATTGCCGCCCACTTCGTAGAGAGAGAAGAGAGAGAGAGAATTTCGAAATTCTTCAACCCTTTTGCTTCCCTTTGATTTGAAATGGATCCGGAGGGCAATCCCATACCAAGGCAAGCGAGGAGAAACATCTCGGCGGCCGCGAGAAGGAGGAGGAAGGAGCTCGTGAGGACGGAGAGGAAGTATGACTTCCTTACGCCTCCATCGGAGCTTTATCCGGGGAGAAGAGAGCACAAATCAACGAACCCGCGATCAGTTGGGGTAAGCATTCTTATTTTGCTCAAATCCGATGATTTTGCTTGATTTTTGAATGATTTAGGGCTTGACCCGAATTATAGGATTTTGAATGATTTTTTTTTTTTGAATGATTTTGAGATGCATGAACAACCTATGAGGCTAAGAATATGCATGTGCAATTTTATTTGATGAAAATTATGAGAATGACTCACTTTTTTCTCGCAAAATGAAGTGAGAATTTTTTTCAAAATATGAGACGGAGTTCTTGCCTTGTGCTAGAACTAGGTCAAAATTCTGATTTTCAATGAGAAAACATGATTTTGGAAGATGAAAATGATTCATGCATGCCATTTTTTTTGAAAAATAATGCTTATGTGCAAAAAATTGTGATTTTGTGCTTTAGGAAAGCAATGACGCATTTCAAGTGATGAAAGACACGTTTTTGATGCAAAAGTCATGCTAGAAAAACTTTTATGAATGCTTTTCTTTTGAAAATATGTGCACTTTTGAATATATGCATGCTTTTGAAATGATATGAAGGGCTGACGCTTCTTTTGATGTGCTTGTCTACAGGAGAACAAGTCTAGAGGACCGTCGGAGATAGCGGTCAAGCTTTGGCGAGAGGATGCAGATTTTGAGAAGGATGGGGCAAATCCCAGCGGTGGTGAGAGCTACCGGCTTGGATGCATTTGTAGAGGCCATTGGTAGGGGTGTCCACATCACCTCTAAGAAACGAGGCTTAGTCCGGGCCCTATCGAGTTACGGTGGGACGGTACACATAGCTTTCACCTGGTGAGGAGAGGCAGACGGTGACTCTGCCGATTTCACCGCTATTACGGGCTTACGAGTTCACCGGGAGGCCCGTGACTTGGAGGGACCATATTACAGCCGAGGAGTTTCGGGCTTTGGTCGGGTTTGAGGCTGATTCCGAAGGGGTGGGGATGGAGACACGGAATGTCGAGGTGGCGATCCGGACTAGCATGCGAAATTTTCTTGCTAATGATGTGGCCTTGTGGTGGCTAGAGCATTCATATGGTTGATGCTATCGGTCACCATCTTTGCCAATTCTGGGACGATAGCTATGACTTGCCTCCTCGACTCTGCGGAGGATGTGGATGGGATAGGGACGGTCTCTTGGAGAGAGGCCGGATTGGCGGAGCTGTACTTCTCGTTGGACATGTATGCAGTCGGAACAAGGCGCTTCGATGGTACTTTTCTTTTGCCCTTGAGGTAGTCTCCTTTTTTTCTTTTCTCTTTTCTGTCTTGAGACTTTTATGAGAGAGAAAATGACCTTTTGATGTTTTGAACATGCGAGGCTGGTTTTGCGAGGTGATCGGGTTCTTCCCTTGGAACCGGCGAGTGATGTCACCATCTTCCTGCTATGGTTATTTGGAGGGAGATGCGAGAGATAAATTCACGGGGAAGACCCGGATTACCTTCGACTACAAAATGGTGAGGCCGGTCATCAACGGGGATGGGCACGACGGAGTGGACTTCTACCCACAGGGCGAGGTATCCGAGAGATCTTCTTTGGGAGATGCTATAGAGGTGACGAGGCGAGAGGAGGTGGCTCGCGGGGCGACATGTGATGTCATTTATACGGGGACCGCT
Source organism: Adenophora triphylla var. japonica (assembly GCA_022495995.1). Classification (NCBI taxonomy): domain Eukaryota; kingdom Viridiplantae; phylum Streptophyta; class Magnoliopsida; order Asterales; family Campanulaceae; genus Adenophora; species Adenophora triphylla. The sequence continues at coordinate 7,650 of JAFEMH010001106.1, read as the reverse complement.
TCTCGAGGCGGCATGGTCATGTTCCCCACTAGATGCCATTACTCCTTCGACCCTCCGCCACGGATCTGCAGCCCGAGGCTGGCCGGCGGATGAGATTGCTAGGTACCGAGCGGCGGCGTGGGCTGCGGAGGAGTGCCGACATGGACACCCCCTACTGTTGTGTTTGTGGAGCGGCGCTGAGGACGCCACGAAGCTAGTGAAGGCGGCGGTCACTCGGGGATATGGGGAGGATGAGCCTCTTGACCCGCCGATCCCTCCTGCACATTTGTCCTACGTGGTCCATGGAGTGCCGAGGAGGATGAGGATACTGTCCCCGATGCTAGGGAGCCCCGGTACACCTTGCCGCTGATAGCCTTTGTAAGTGTACTCTTAGGGTCTTATTCCCTTTTTAGCTTTCGGATTTTACGCTTTTTGCTATTTTACGAGATTTTACGAGATTTTTCTCTTTTTTTTTTTTTCTCGGAGTTCCGGCTCGCACTTACGATAGGTGGTCGGGCGAGAATAGAAATTTGGAAAGGACATGTGCTTAGGTCTCTTCGAGGAAGGCGCTGCGCTTCGAAGCGGCGGCGGATGCACTGAGCACAGGCGCAAGAGACGGCACGTCGGGGGCACGGCGTCTACCTCATCGGCCTCGGAGTACTCTTCCCGAGTGCTATGCCTCGGGGCGGGGACCCAGCGCCGACATGACGTGCAGGCTGGTGAGTATGGGCACGATAATGTCCATCTATCGATGTGAGCGACCGGAGGACACGATGAGGGAGGCTAGCATTTACGAGGCGGCGGCGATGAAGATGAAGAAGAATCGGAGGCCTAGGAGGTCTCTAGAGTAGATTTGGAACAAAAACAAACAATTTACAATTTTTATGCACACTTTGTTTATTTTTTGCTTTATTTGGGCGCCGATGGGCGAAAACATTGTATTTATGTTTTAATTGCTTTTCTAATTCATGCTTTTTCAATTTGCATATTATACGAGCCTTGGGGCGACTTTTTGCTTGGAATTGGGGCTGAAAATGGGCCAAAATGATTTATAATGGTGTATAAATGCTTGAATGGCTTACGGATATGTTTTTGTACGGGTTTTGGTTGAAAAAGTGGGGTGAAAACTCCCTTGGGCAGCAACTTTGGTTCTTTGCAGAATTTTCTGCGAGAGGGCTAATGTAGCCGTGCGGCATGGCCTTGAGGGCAAATGAAGCCGTGCGGCTAACGATTCTGTACGAGTTGGTTATTTTACGAATAAAAGCAAGGCTTGGCCATTTCATTTCATTTTCACTCTAGACTTGCCCCAATTGTTCCCGAGCATATTTTGGACCTAAAAGCACCATCTTTGATCATTTTGCGATGGAGAATCCCGTTAGATTGCAAAGGGGAAAGCGAGACCATTTTCTATCCAGGTCTTCAATCTTGGGCGAGATATAACTTCCAAAATCACAATTTGCTTGATTCTTCCTTCAAGATCAAGTCTTTATGGCATTTGAGGGATCTCCCGGATTGGGATACGGTTGAGAGCCGCAAAGCAAAGTTACAGGATGTCAGGAGACATGTTCTTGTTTCTCTTACAACGAAATCGTCCCAACGCACGAAGACTTGAGCCTTGATTGGGGTCCCGAGATTGAGGCTATATCTATTCCGCTGATCGGAGACGTGCGGTGACGGTAAAGCTTGCATCTTTTACGAGATTCCTTTGGGAGAGAGTGAGAGGATGATGGTAGCCGGATAGGATTGACCTTTCGATATCCGGGCGGAGTTTGGGTCTCCCGAGATATGGCTGCGACCACGGTGGCTATGGATGCTTTCATTCTCTGCGTATTCTCTATTTTGTTCCTTTCTTGAGTCCGTGGGGATCTGTCATAGTGGTCTCTTGGACATGGTCGAAGCTGCGGGGCTGGGAAGGATATTGTCCGCTGGTTTTGGGAGAGACATTTCATGGGATTGATAGGATGGCTCGGGGAGACCGTTTCATGAGGTCAGGAGTCCGGCTATGTTGACTTTGTGGCTGCGGGGAGAGGCTCGGGGCTTTGCACAGGGGCTTTGCCGACTCGGTGCCCTTGGGTGATTTCTCGGAGAGGTGCGCCTAGGCGGCGAGAACGGGGGTAGGCTGGGAGGCGATGATGGCTAGGCTATCCACTTCGGACATCCGTTGGTGGATACCACATTGGAGGTTGCGGAGACCGGGAGGATATTTCGGGAGTCTTATGCTTTGTGAGGGTTCCGGGATTACAGCTGGTCGTCCTTCTACATACCGTGCTTGGTATCCGGGCGGTTTGGGGCTTTACGGGAGCCATTGAGTGATTGGGAGGACATCAGGACCATGGAGGTGGTGTCATTGGACATGAGAGATCCGGCCCGGCTTCTCTTTCTTCTCGAGGGCTTGGACACATCTTGCTTTCCCACCCGGGGCTATCTTCGGGAGCGGGAAGAGCACCATCTTGACCCACTTTGTCTACTTGGGTGGTATGAGAGGGAGATGGGAGCGACTCGGGTTATCTTGGAGGATAGACGTCGAGCTTTATTGGGAGGCGGCGCTGACTCGAGTAGGACTACGAGGAGGCGAGGCTAAGGCGAGTTGCCATAACCAATCGAGTGACTTGGTCGGGGATATGGAGGCTCGGTACAAGAGATTGTCAGAGGTCGCTCCTTTGGCGAGGCTCGGAGGGAGGAGGTGCGGACTCGTGCTCGTATAGAGAGCGCTCATTGACACGGGGTTGGTAGAGGCTCCGGTGAGGATACCGGAGGTCGGGATGAGGGATCTGAGCATTATTGAGAAGAAAAGGAAGAAGACTCGACGAGGCCGAGGAAAAGGGAAGAAGGCGAAGAAGACTCGGCGAATGACGGCCCAAGTCTTTTCTCAAGATCCTCTTATTGCCATTTGCAAACACATTAGTTTATTTAGGCATTTTGTTGTATTTTAGATCTTTTTAGCGAGGTTAGCGAGTTAAGAGGTAGGCCGTGCTTGAACTCAATCAAGAAGTTTTTAACTTGTAATGAACAAGAAATATTATTTTAAAAATTAATCAAGACACATTTCATGGAAATTCAAATGCCTTTATTGATTGGGACCCGTTTTATGAAAAGCTGAAATACCCTTTACTATTTTTAGGGCGCACTTCATGGAAGCTTGATTGTCCCTTTTTATTGTTTAGGACACATTTCATGGAAACTTAATCGTCCTTTTTATTGTTTAGACCAGAACCATATATGGTGCCTACGTTCCCCTTTTACAAGAAAGGCTAAGGGGCTCGGGTCTTCGTAGTTCATTACGGTGAACTAATAATTTTTATGTGCGGCCATTTGTCTTTTGCCTAGACCGCCCTTTTTGGGGTCTTCGGCCCTAAATTTGGGCATTACTCTTTTTGCACTAAGATTTTTTTCTTTCTTTTCTTTTTTTTTTTTTTTTTTTTTTTTTTATATGTGCGGCCACTGTCTTTTGCCTAGACCGCCCTTTTTGGGGTCTTCGGCCTAGTGGGCATTACTCTTTTTGCACTTTTTTTCTTCTTTTTTTTTTTTTTTTTTTTATATTTTTTTTTTTTTATTATTTTTTATCGAGACATAGTATCTTCGGAGTTTATCACCGTTGGCCAGGGTGGACAAAGGGATTGCCATCCAAGTCTGCAAGCTTCATTGCTCCTCCTGACGGTATTTTACGCACCACATAAGGGCCGATCCAGACGGGTTCCCATTTTCCCGGGGTTGTCTGCGGTAGGGGCTTTACTTTCGGCACCAAGTCGCCCTCTTTGATGTCTACGGCCTTGACCTTTTTATCAAACGCTGCGGCCATTCGCCTCTGGTAGGCTCGGGTGTGTTCCATGGCTTTTAGCCTTCTCTCGTCAGCGGGGCTAATTCATCATGCGAGCTGCGCATGACCATTCCACTTCATTGACCTTTGTTTTCCAGGAGGACCCTTAATGACGGGATTTCCAACTCAGCTGGTAACCTTGCTTCCATCCCAGTAAGTTAGGGCAAAAGGAGTTTCTCTGTGGGCATTACGACGGACGTTACGTAGCCCCGAGTGCTAGGTGCGGCTTTTCGGGCCAATCACGACCACGGGTGGCCATCTTAGGATGATCGCTCGAGTGTCTTATTAGCGGCTTCCGCGGCTCCATTGGTTTGAGGTGCATGCGGGGACGACTTGTGGCGAGTAACTACGGGTCGACGGCGGTCTATCGCAGTCTCCTTGAAGTGTGACCCATTATCGAAATGATCTCGTTGGGCACCCCATATACGCACATTATGTTTTCTTTGATGAAGCTGGGCCACTTTTGCGGAAGTGAGGACCTTGTAGGACTTGGCCTCTACCCACTTGGTGAAGTAGTCAATGGCCACCAACACGAACTCGTGCCCATTGCTTCTGTAGGGGATATTTTCCCTATCACGTCAATGCCCCAAGTTGCAAACGGCGAGGAGTCGTCATGCGATGCAGGTCGTGAGGTGGGAGATGGTTGAGGTTGGCAAACCCGGCTGGCATTTGTCGCGAGGTTCGGACGTCTTGAGCGCGATCTGTTTCCATGGAGATCCGGTAGTAACCCATTACGAGGATCACTTGCATCGGGGCTCGGCATTCATGTGAGGACCGCGGGGACCATTGTGGACTTCGGTCATCAACTCTCTGGCTCTTTCTTGAGTGACACATAAGAGGAGTGGTCCTTGATACCGCTTCTTGTATAGGTTGCCTCCTAGAATGACATCTTGAGAAGCCAACCTTTTCGGGGCTTGCAAGCTTTTGGCTCACGACTCCTTCTTTTGGTCTACCTTCTTCGTCTACGAAAGGCGACTCTCCGTCTTTGAGGAATTGGTAAATACGATTGTACCAAGGTTCCTTTATAGGCTCGGGTCCCAGGTCCACTTCATGACAGAAAGTGGGGCTTCTCTTCTACCCGCTACGAAGGGCTTTATGGCTTTTCCCTCGGGGATCTCTACCAATGAGGCTAGAGTAGCTAGAGCATCTGCGAATCTGTTCTTTTCCCTCGGCAAGTAGTGGAAAGTTACTTCTCGGAAGCTGTCCGGTCAACTCCTCCATATGGGCATGATACCGTTGCGAGATTAGGGTCTGAGTCTTCCACTTGTTGGAGACTTGGTTGATGTCAGTGAGTCTCAGTAAACTTCGAGCTCACTTGACATTTCTTTCTAAGGCGGCCTCCCGAACCCGGCAATGCGAGGCTTCATACTCGGCGGCATTGTTCGTGGCGAGAAAGTTCAACTTGAGGGCTATGGGGGTATGCTCATCTTTCGGATCGACCAATAGCATTCCTACACCATTTCCTCTTTTGTTAGCGGCTCAGTCAAAGAACAAGCGCCATCTATTTTCGGGCTCATTGCAAAGATCCCTTCATGCGGAAATTGGGGTTCGGGCCCTGCTGTCTTCATTCGGGAAGTTCGCTAGGTGATCGACAATGCTTGACCCTTGATGGCCTTTACGGTCACATAGTTGATGTCGTATTACGCCAAGAAGAAGGACCACTTCGCTAGACGCATCGATAGGGAAGGCTTGTCAAAGATGTACTTGATGGGGTCCATTTTCGAGACCAAGTTCACGGGGTGGGCTTGCATATAATGCTTCAACTTGCCGAGCTACCCGGACCGATCCTGCACGAGTCTTTTCACACGAATAATTGAGCTCACTCCACTTGTAGCTTCCGGTGACAAAGTAAATGGCATTTTCTACAGAGTCTTTCTTCTCTTGAGCAAGCATAGCCCCAGCTGCCGTGTACGTGACGAGTTAGATAGAGCGAGAAGAGGCTTGTCTATGTGGGGGCATAGTGCGGGGATGCACTAAGTATGCCTTGATGCGAGTCAAAGGCGTCTTGGCATTCTTCGGTCCATTACGTGTCCACATTCTTCTTCATGAGCTTGAAGATGGGCTCGCGCATAGTGGTCAGGCGATTGACAAAGCGGGCGATGTCTTGCAATTTTCCCATGAAGCTTTTGACTTACATGCGGGTTTGAGGTGGCCTCATATCCATGATAGCTTTGATCTTTCGGGGTCAACTTCTATACCTCGCTCAGTGACCATGTGCAGAGCACTTTTCCCCTTGTCGCTCCGAAGGTGCATTTGGCGGGGTTTAGTCTCATGGAATCTTTGTCTCGGCCTCTCGAAAGAATTTTCGTAGGTCAACAAAGTCTTGCCCACCTTCTCCTTTGGAGTGGATTATCATGTCGTCTACGTAGACCTCAATCTCCTTGTGGATCATGTCATGAAAAAAGTGCGGTCGTTGCCGCTTTGGTAAGTAGCCAGGCATTCTTGAGCCCGAATGGCATTCTTGTATGATAGGTTCCCACGGTGTGGTGAAATTTGTCTTTTCTTGGTCTTCCTCGGCCATCTTGATGCAGTTGTAGCACAACGAAAACCATCAACGAAGGATTTGACTTCGTAGTTGGCGATGGAGTCCACCGGGATGTCTATGTTTGGCGAGAGGGTAGTCGTCTTTGGGGCTGGCCTTGTTCGGATCTCGGAAATCCACACGGCGGCGCACCTTCCCATTGGCCTTGGTTACGGTCACGATGTTGGACAACCATGTCGGGTATTCAATGACTACGATGAATCCTACCCTTGATAGCTTCTCAATTTCTTCTTTGACTGTAGGGACCATTAGAACTTGATCTTTCTCGGTTTACGCTGCGGCTTGGCATACGGTGCTAGAGGATTACGTGCTCTACTATCATTTGTCTAGCAGCCGGCATATCTTTGTATGACCATGCAAACACGTCGACGTATTCTACGAGCGGCTCGATCAATCTGTCCCTTCCGGCCCCACGGAAGAAGCTTCCAATACGTGTCTCTTTAGGTTCCTCAATAGTACCCAAGTTCACACTTATCAAAACCTCCTCGCGGACTTGGGCCGGTTTTCCTCTTTTACGAAACACCTTAAAGATTTCTTTAATGTATTGTTCGTTTAGTGTGTTTGCATCTTGTTGAAATGATTCATTATTAAGCTGTTGTTAAGTTTTGAGTTAATTTATCATTTTGTTAAGTTGGCAATAAGAGGATAATCGAGAAAGATTTGTCATTTCATTCAAGATAAGGGGAAAGATGACATCGATTACATTTTCATAATCCTCGGGCGTGAGGCCTTCGGATGACTACGAGGGCTGGAATTCGAAGATTCTGACTCAGCGAATAAACAACAACGACTCTGGACCTACTGGCTACTTATTGACTCGAGGGGACTTGAGAGGTTGGATAGGGATCTCGCTCCTTCTTCTTTGTTGCCACAGGGAGTAGCGGTCTTGTCGGCGTTCTTGAGAAAGTTGGAGACTTCGAAGCTGATCGAAAAGCCTTGCCGGAAATCATGCCAACAATCGTCTTGTGGAAAGATGGTGAGGGGAACTAAAAGTAACTTGTTCGCAATCTTTCGACTAGCTCTCTAAAGTAGCGGCTTGGACTCGTTATCGTTGAAAGTGCCGGGCTCATCTTATCAATGTCTGCTGATAACTCATTTTCTCTTTGCTTGATCTTGGACACCACGACCTTGTCGGCTGTAGCTAATAGAAGGGTTGGCACGGATAATCGCGATGAAGTCTTCTTCAGAGAGGGTCTTAATTCTTCCTTGGCCGCTACGTATCTGATAGGGCTTTACGTGTTCTCGCTTCTAGATGCGCTAGCTTCTCATTGAACTTCACGATAGCCCACAAATTCGGCACTTTACGCGAGAG